>OZ010738.1:14433050-14780550 GCA_963932295.1 Tipula lateralis | reverse complement strand
ATGCCGACGAAAATTGAACTCTGAATGTAAGTTTTCTTGGAATGAAACCGATGTGGGCCTTCATTAGTTGAATTTAGAGGCCTACCCATTAAAACCAGTTTCATTATCAAGCATTAAGCTTCGAAAAGACTTCTTACGATTCTAGTGAATCTTACACTAGGAAAGATGAGCAAGGGAACGTAATCCAGTGGTTTCCTTATAATGATCATTTCCTGTTTTTCAAGAGGGTAACCAAAATTGAGGCATTAGTTCAATAAGTCGACTATGAATTGTCCATAGTTGGGTCCAAGAACTCTGAAGGAGCTAGGACAGTCTTAAAGTCTACCCTGCACCCAATTAAAGCTAAACATCAAAAAATGGTAGATCCCAACTAGGTAGAATTTCAAGCCTTTTGGTTGTTAAGATCAGAATATTTTCGTTTAACGAAACCAGAAATTAGCACAAGTGACCTTTAAAGTGATTTTTAAAGTAGTTGGTGGTCCTCCAACTGATTTAATTGCTTTTTGATTCCTTTCTAGGGTATTGATCTGTTGCAGATCTCCACCACCTTTTACGTGATAAGCTCAACGCAATTTCAGCCATAAACTTCATTTTCGGGAGTGAATCAATGCTGAACCCGAACTTGCTAGTTTGGCTTAAAACAGTTCCTGGTTTGCTTGTTTGAAGTATATCTTGTTGGTTTGTTCTTATAACAGGACTCAAACTAGATGTCCAGTTATATTGAACACTTCAGTCGCTTGTGAGGGTTAGCATGCTACAATTTTGCGTGCTGTAGAGTCTATGTTTGAGTGACCGTTTTTGATTTGTGTGAATGCCATAACTACTTGCATTAACGACATTAAAATTGGGCCCTCTATCTCTATTCTTACGAGCATAGCTCTATTCATCAAACTCTATTTGGGGTTATTCTCATTAGGTCCCCCCATGTTTTCCCAAGATGTTTTGCTTTGGTTATCACCGTCCTTTTCCAAGTCGCTGCTGGCATTCCAAGTTTTCTTTTTCCTCGAGCATTCCATTCTAAGGACATCCTGGTAATGTCGTTCTCATCGTGTGTTCTATCCATCTTCATTTCCGCTTTCTGATCGTCTTCTCAACGTCCACATAGTTTGTTTGTCGCAGTTATTCATCATTTCTGATGTTATTCGCCCATAAGCATTTGATCAATCGCCTAAGGCATTTATTTCCAAACACTTGGAGTCGTCTTGTGATTTTCTGCGCATGTTTACACGTTAAACAGCCAAATGGGGCTCTACTGGGACGCTATACTGAGTGTTAATTGATATAATATAGAAGCATGTATCGGCCCTTGTATATTTAAATGCTCGATCTGCCAAAAAAAATTTAGTACTTTACCGTTAACCCAGATAAAATAGTGCTAGTTTCATTCTCTAGTAGTACGAAGCTGTGGTTTGCGCCCTCATTTTAAATAGCACCTTTGGAATACTTTTTAGACCCCCTTTCACTTAACTTACATATCTCTAATAGCCCATACTTTGACCGCATTGAAAATAAATCTACGGGAAAAATGAAAACAGGCAATAATGTAAAGGGTGCTTTAAACATCCTGATCGAAAACGGGTTTAACAAGGATGGCGACGTCCAACTAGGCATGTTTGGACATGACTTAGCCACTTGAAGCTAACTTATCCATTTGAAATGTCGGCTTAACCAAAGGGCTTAATAGTGCTGGTAGTGAATTCATATATTCTAATGGACTCTAAGACACTCAAGTCTCAAATACCTATCGACTGATTTGGGACTCTCGAAATTCATAAATGAGTACAAATCCTGAGTGAATAATCCAGAAAATAGTGATTCCAAAACGTGACGTGCAACTACCATTTACAGAAAATCTTATCACCATAGACACATAATGGCTGACAAAACAATTTTTTCGTGACTGTGACGTGAACCGTATTTCCAAGCTTGTTCATCTTGGAACCGTCAGAATAACCGCATGTGACGATATAACAGGATAGCCTAGATCCAAATTATGACCCATGATGATCCATTACAATTTTATCTGGTACGCCAAGAACCACGGTCCCTACCGAATTTACTACTTAAGATATATACCGTGCTAGCAATTAGATCAGCACCACTGAAATGATCATATATAGTCTAATTCTCGTTATTGTCAGGGTGATGCCGTACCTAAGAGGGTTGGAAATTAATCAAATTGAGGCTTTAGTTAAATAAGTGGACTATAAGCTTTGCCCAATTATAGGCCACGCGTGATGTATATATGATTTTATTAAGGTTGTTAAGATAAGAAGATTAGCAAAGCCAAAAAAAGCACAAGTGACTTCTACCAATTTCAATGGGGGCTGGTTGGTATTGATCTTCACTATCTTTTACATGATAAGCTCAATTCGAAGATTAAATTTTTGATTTTGAATATAATCAATGCTGGATCAAGACCTTACCAGTTTGCCTTGAAATAGTCTCCAGTTTACTTATTTTATATAATTTTTCGTGGTGTTTTGTTCTTACTAAGAGGTCTGATCGTTGACTTGTTAAATCGATAATGAGACATAGTACCATATGCTTGTATGACACATTATACTTTATGTGTAGTATATACGCAGGTCACTATATGTCCTGTTATATTTAACACTCCAGTCGCTTGTGGGGTTTTTGCGTGTTGTAGTCAATTTGAGCGACCATTTTTGACTTGTGTGAGTACTATTCGACTTTATCATGCCATAAAACGTCTTGCATTAACACTATTAAAGTGGAGCTCTACTGGGATATGAGACAGAAGCAGCCATATGGATATTTAACTGCGTGATTTGGCAAAAAATAAAATAGTGCCACTTCCATTCAGTGTTTATTGGACGAAGCTGTTGTTTACACCCCTCATATTAAATGACAGCTATTTGGAACAGTTTTTAGACCTCCCTTCTATAAGTTAAATTCCGGGATGTTGATCAAAGCTTTACGTACATCTACCGTTTTCAAAAAATCTTATCACTAGTTACAATTGCTGACAAAAAAACTCGTTGCTGTACGTGAAGCTTCATTCAAAGCTAATTCATCTCGAAACGTATATTCGTCATACTTATACTTAAATATATCCGTCAGTATAACCATGGGATTATGTTACTGATTCAGTTGAAATTTTGTAATCTAGACCAAAAGCAAAAGATTCAAATTAGTCCTCTGAATCTGATCCCATACAATATAAACGAGTACGACAAGAACCACGGTCTTTGCAGAATTCACAACTCACATCTTTCGTTATTGATGGCAAAAATTACATTGATGGTTTATACATACATATCGAATCATCTCGAACTCCAGAAGCTCTGAACTCGAGAAACTTTTCCATATTCATTCCTTAACGATAATCACCATTGGCCATTATATCGATAGCAACTGTAGAACTGTAGAGCTTTATACATAAAAAACATTCATTCCAACAAAAATTATGAAAAATTCCAATCAGCAGTAGTTCATCTGACACTTCTACATAATACATAAAATTAAATTTAAATTTTTTTTTTTAATTAAAAATAAACTTTCAATAATTAACTAACTTTTGTTTTCAATTAAAAAGCACGCAGCAAAAACAAGTAGAAGTTTTCAAACTGTGACAGGCAATTGATATTGAAAATTTATTCGTGGCAAATTAAAAAGTTTTAGTTCAACGGTTATAATCGAATCGATGAGATTTTATCGTGGTGTTGACAATGATACCTGCCTGTGTAGCAACAGCAGTTCATTTTATAATAAATTTGCGATACTTATGTACAAAATTAATAAGATTTCAACTGTACACGGCAGATAACTGCTTGACACCGATATAGTATACATAATTGGAATATAATAGGTATAAGGTCTTTCAATTTGGACTTAAATATCAGTTTGAGTAGTGGTAGTAGGCAATAATCACTGTACCGTAATTAAACGATAGATGGCAGTATCGTTAATATAGATTTTATGGATCTTTTAAAGAAATTGGCAGTTCTCACTATGATTAGGTCTAAATACTATTGAGCACATCATTGGAAAAAAGTGGATCGAGCTAGAATGCGGACTATGTTGTCAAAATCAGTTTGAGTACTTTCGGGACTACGAATTATTACAATTGTACTGGATAACTTGTACTGATGGTGTAGTGGAATAAATTGTGAGAAGTGAAAACTTTTTGGAAAATATAATTGAGAGATAAAGGCATCAGCTTCCACATAACTAAAGTGTTAAGCTTAATCTTTATAAAGTTCCTAGCTCTTAGAATAATTGACTAAAAATGCAGTCCTAGGTTCGGAGTCAAGAGTGAAGTAGTTGAAAATGTTGCTTTAGAAATTATGGGTTCTAAGGACAAAATGGGATGCAAGTTTACCAACAACTATCAAACTATCGAGGCATAACATCTATCCAGCGTTTTGTGGTATTTCTGAAACAATTTAGCCATTCCATCAGAAATAAGTTAGGCAGAAATTCTAAACAGGATTCACTATCATCATATCGTGATATCATCACTGGCTCCATATATGGACTCGATTAGAGTATTTCGAGTTGGCGGGTGGCTTAAAAATCTTCAATTACATATTCGGCTAAGCATACGATCCTTCCACCTAAAATAGCCTAGTTTGTGAATTAACATTACGGGATATCCGTAACAATCACATGCATGCAGATAATATATTGACTAAAGAATCGTAAGAGGGCAATACTAGATGATATATGAACAAACGCTGTATAAAGACATGAATAGTAGATACTCAACAGAAGTTGGGCAACCTACCATATCAGTATGATGCAAGCAAATTCGATCTTTTCTACAAACGGATTTTGATTATGCTGGTCCAACCAGTCAAGCACATTTTCTCCTGAAGGTTATAGTAAGCAGTTTCGATATAAATTAGCAGTTCGATTTATTTGGGACAAACAAATTTGGTCTGGTAACTGATCGAATTTTGTTAGTATTAACAGAGAGCTGCAAAATGATCCACGTCAGCCTTACTCACGCCTATGCCACATTTTGATGGATTTTGGGGAACCTCAGTCAAGTCATTTAAGTATCACTTTAAAAGGGAAAATGACTTTTAGACACCTCCGTTACGCACAGTTTTTTCAATCCTATAGTAACGAGTTCATGTAAGTCAATCTTACAAAGGTGAAATCAGGACCCGCAGATTTACAAGTTTTGAAAGAAAACAAACTCCAATGTAGTGAACACAGACTCCTGAATAGAATGACGCCAAAAAAGTCACTGAGAGTATAATATTTGTTTACTATCCGTAGCCAGGAACACGTAAGTCATAATGACATCTATCCAATCATTTCTGAATACAATTCAATAAGTCATCGATTGGGGCTTGTATATAAATCGAAGAAACAACACCGTCCTGGATTTATCTGCATTTGAACGTACCATCATAAATATATGATCAGAAATGGGCCAAACTGTCTGACAATTTTGAGGTAGAAAACCCAAGTGAACCGCTTATAAACTGGAAGGCATTATTAGATAAAGACTATTCTCAACAAAGCTTGTATAAATTCTCTTAAAGAGAGAAAGAAATGAGTACAAAGGACATCGGAGACGAGATCCTTTTGTGAGTTTTAGCTGCTATAGAATTAAAAGAGTTCTTTAAAATTTAATGCTTACTATCAAAACTGGAGAGAAGCCAGAAATAACTCTTTTTTCCAGTATCCTACATGAGATGCCAATATTTTTATAACCTATCTATCTTAATACCAATTTAATAGATAGATATGTTGGGTATAATCTAATACAAGAGCAATGTGTTTCTGATCTGCCAATGTTGAAGATATGACATGGATACCGCATAAGAAAAGTAGTTTAGTGCGAGCCAAGCAGAATCACTACTTGCAGTTGGCCATGACTAGTCAGAATCACCATCAATTTAAAGTAGGTATCTTCAAATTGGGTTGACTAGCAAACAGTTTTGACTAAGGAAGTGGTAGTATACTACTTAAATTGTGCTGAATGTGTGTTTCCAAAAACTAGTTTCCAATCCAACTGACAATTAGGATTTGCAACATAAACCTTTTGAAGTTTGGTGGGTTATTCGGAAAAAGGGTTTAAAAGGAAATATTTTTTTTAATTAAGCTTTAATTGGGTGCAGGGTGGGCTTTTAGACTGTCCTAGCTCCTTGTAACTATCAGAGCTCCTGCACTCAACGCTCGGTACTTCAAATAAAGGTTGACAACTCTCTTAAACTTGTGCATTTTATACTCAAACGGAAACTGAAAACCGGATTCCAGCTTTCCACCTTCAGTTCGAGGTTTCGACAGCTTTACCGTAAACCTATGCGCATTAACCGTTCCTCTTGCAACATCTCTGCGGTGCTGTAGGGCCATTTGCCATTGGGTGGACAAGTGTACAGATGGTATGCTATTAATTTCCTCACAAAAACTGAATATACGATCTCCTGACCTTCTTTTTCCACCTTCTGTCAGTTGTGTCCCGAATAGTGTTGTTAGTGTTGCCACACTCGAAATTACCGTTAATTGAGATTGCAAACGCTACACATGTTGCCTTAAACCATAATTCAACAATCGATAAATCCAGTTCCACAAACATACATACATATATAGCGATAAGTATAAATTTACAAAGAATATTAATTATATAATAAACTTAAGTAGTTCTCATAAACAAATTTAAAAAAAAAACATTATCTATACACTGTGAATTCTAAGTACTGAATGTTCATTAAATTTCCAAGTGAACAGACAATTAAATTTTCGAAAAATATTGTTGCCACCACATGCTCGCTCTCACATATCATTCGACGAGTGTGTGTGTGTATATCTGTATATAAACGATATACATACGCTGTATTAATTTCTAAAGTTTCTCGAAAGTACAAAAAAAAAGTTTTATTTAATATAAATTAAAAATATAAGAAGAACAAGAAGAAAATTAACTCATATCTTCTGGTTTTACTGTAGTCTATTTTCCTGCTTTAGCACTTATATAGAATACGAGTATAGACAATTTTCATTTTGAACTTTAAGCTAATTTTAGAAATACAAAAAAAAGTTCTTTGCTCGGATTGTGGTACGTAGATTGCAACACATACAGACAAAACCATATATATCGTGTCTGTGTAGATCAAAAAGTGGGTGGCGACCAAATTTCCATAAAATATATATTTTTGACAGTTTCAATAGAGTTAATTAAGTTTAAATGCTGTAATTCAATTTGACTAACAAACAAACACTCGATGCCTCCATATATCGGGCAACACTCATCCGATGGTCGCAAATGTAAACGTGACATTTCAGCTTCCATTGTTTTATAATTCCATCGTTTTGTAGAAAGCTATATAGTGACGCGAAGTCTTTTAACAAAACAAAAGGTACGGTGAGAATCCTGGGAGTATTCGAGCCCAAAAGCGGTTTGCTAGATTTTGTTTAAGAAATTTTGATGTCAAAAATGCACGGTCGCTCTAGTCGATCAGTCCCTGCAAAAGTCGATGAAATTTTGCAATTGGTGAAGCAAGACCTGCACGCAATCTGTCGGGAAATAGTGGAGGTATTAAACATAAACCATTTGACTGTTTTGAATCATATGAAAAGTGTCGGCTACAAAATGAAGCTTGATGTTTGGGTGCTACATGAATCATGGCAAAAAAATTTGATGAACCGAATTGACATCAGCGAAATGACGTTAAAACGTTACGAAATCGAACCATTGTAGATGACTCTCCACAAATGACTTCAAAGTATGGATTGAAGACAAACCATTGTTGAGTATTTGGTGGGATTTGAAGGAAATTGTGCATATGGGCTGCTGCAACGTAACGAAACGATCAATTCGATCCTGTATTTGGACAACTCAACCATTTTAACCAAGTAATTGAGAGAGAAATAGAGAGAGAGAGAGAGAGCGACTAGAATTGGCCAACAGAAAGAGAGTTGTGTTCAAACATAAGAATGCGCTGTCACACATTGAAGCGAATCATTATAGTTGCGCGCAGTCGAAAAGTGTCAGTTCAGAGAATGTTATTGTCCATAGGTATATCTTAGTCAAGTGAATGATAAGTGGTCAACTAAAGCTTGAGAGTTTAGCACTCTCTTCAATAATGTTGAAGATGTTTTGAGCGAGAAACACTGTCTGAAAACTCCGGTGAGTCTTATGACCTCGACGAGTTGTACAGCTCTAGAAAGTAGACGGTCAAGACTAGTCCAAAATTCTTTTAGACTTGTGGTCTTTTTCATAGTGATTTTTGCATCTGCATCGTGATCAGTATACATCAATCAGACTACTTTCATATACGTCTTCTTTCCCGCTTTCTTCAGAGCCTTGTTTTTCAGGTGGTTCTTTTCCCAAAAAAATTTCATCACTGTACGGCACAAGTTGAGTTAAGGAACTTTTTGTTTCGAGGTTTTAAAATCAATGAGATGGTGAACCTTTTTTGTGATATTCCCCAACTTCAAAGCGTCCATCAATTTATTTATTATGTCTGTTTCGTTCTAAGGGTCCGTCAAATTTTGAACGCATTTAAAATATTTTATTCTGTGAATCGAATTTATTTATCTCTACTCCAGCACAAGACACTCCTGGCTTAAAAATCTTCCGAAGCTCCATATAGCTCCATATAGTTATTAGTTCACAAGACTTCTATTGTTCCAGATAACAAACACCAAACTGGTATAACATCTCCAACTGAAAATGTTATGCTAGATATGATCTGGAGATTGGCGGTTAATCTCCTCGAGTTTTTAATTCGAAATTCTTTTGTCGTTCTAAGTTCAACAAAGTATAAATTACGTGCTCACACCTGGTCTACATATTCTAAAAATAACCGTGGACAATCATAACCTCGACTTGTTGACAAAGTATATAGACTCATCGATTGGATTGTTTTGTAACGAAGACACCTATAAATTGATTGAATTTTGATCGAGGGAAAGTTTACTTGTAATCGGTAGATTTTTGATATTTTAAAACAGATGGCACTGCCATCGGTGAGAATTCTGTGAGTAAACGGAAATCCCAGAAAGGGTTCGCATAGTTCCGTTCCAGAAATTTGGATGTCAAAGATGACTTTTTTCTGCCAGTAACTGTGAAAATCGATGTTATTTTGCCATTGGTAGAGTAACATCAATGGTCAAAGGCGTAACCCTCTACAAAGTCTGGATTGACGGAAAATAATGTTATATTGAGTACTTGGTGAGATTGGAAGGGAATTGTTCATTATGAGCTGCTGCAACGTAACGAAACCATCAATTCGGCCCTGTACTATGCACAACTCGACAGTTTTAAACATAGCAATCGAGTAACAGTGACCCGAATTTGCCAACAGACATAGAGTTGTGTTCCGTCATAAGCATATGCTGCCACAAACATCTTTGATGATTCTGTTTGCAACCACCGCATAGTCAAGACATTCTCTTCATGGCAAAAAATTGGCGAAGCGCCGCTTAAAAACCACTTGGCTAAGTTACTCGACAATAAACCACAAAAGTTCAAAACCGATGGAATTACGAAGCTACCCGAAAAATGGCAAAAGGTTAGGTAATAATGATCAGTATGTAAAGTTTTCAATAAAGAATTTGATTCAACAATGTACCAAATAACTGTGGAGACTTTTTATATGACCTACTATATACACCGGGTGACAATAGGTTTCATTAACTGGATAAACAATGGATAACGTTGCCATGTACGCATCAATTCAATTATAAAATTTTTTTAATTAATTAATTTAATTTATAGTTTAATTTGTATATATAGGAATAACTGAGGCAAATACTATACCGTATATTGTACGCCCTCTGTCACCTCTTGAAATGGAAAATAAAAAAAAGGAAAATTATAATTTAATTTTTATTTAATAATTTAATTTTCTCTTTTTTTAATTATATATATATTGTTGTTAATCCTTCTACTTTGTTTTTAATGTTTATTTCATATACGAGTATAATTATTATTACCACCTACACCTACCTTCACCTCATATATATACATTTATGCTGTATGTGATCAAAATTCACATGTTTACACCAAATGTGTAACCCTTAAAAATTATTCTTCTGTAATAAATATTTTTTAATAAGATTTTTTTCTCCCCCCACTTAATCCCCTTTTTTTAATTTTGGTTTAAAGTTTTTCAAATTTTCCTTTATAATTTCCAACAATTTTTTTAATTCCAGTAGTTTTTCCTATAGATTCACACATACCATTTTGTTAAAGGGTTTATGTGAACTGAGTGTAATATTTTTTATGGTGATCTCAAAGGTGGAACAACTTTTTGTTTGGTTGGGACAGTATATGGGGTGAAGATGACCAATTTATTGTATCGAGATATCTGTCTGTTGGTAATCATTCAAAGGATAAGTGTTCAAGGGTATGAAAATGTTTTAAATCATTAAAGATGTAACGAAATACTGGAGCTGTGAGTTCAACAGTGTGATTTGGGAACATTCTGAGGAGCTACCGAACTGACACAGATGAAGTTCTTAGAATATGGAAAGTAGAATCTCCACTCCATCTCCATCTGCACTCTCGGAAATATAGTGACAACACGACGTCTGCCTTTATACATGCCCCTATTACCATATACCACTGTAAATAACGGAGCTCACAATAGCTCGCTTTCTCCACAATTCCTGAATAGGTGGTATTAAATCTTTCCAAACTCAGCACACCTTTCCGAACGTATTTCTTATATAGTTCCCATAATGACCTTCTCTACTGTTTCTCCAAACTAGCCCGACCTTACAAAACAAACACGCCACTAATTTTATTTTAATTTGGGTTTTCCTCTTCCAACGGATTTTCAGACCAAACTGAGATCACCCCGTATTCCCTGCTAAACATGATTTCGATATACCCTTCCATGTAGTCATACTGGTTAGGAAATTTTGGACTATAAAACAGAATCCTTAAGCTCACAAAGGTCTTTATTAAATCAGTAAGCCAAGTGACCTCTTGGGTCCCGTATCATTAAGTCTAAAATGGTATGGAACTGTCGCAAAATATAATCAAAATATAAAACAGAGTGACCGTCATGTGGGCACCAAGCCGCATAAAAACAAGGGATACTAGCGTCATCGTGTCTTTCAATATCTCAACGGGAGAACTCTGTAAAATATGTCAAAATTATTTTATCAAGTGCTAGTCCCCCTCTTTTTGATCTTTGTTGCCCTCTCCACCATCAATAGGAAAATAGTTAATGTCACATCCTAAATGACAAAACGCACAGAGTGATACAAAAACATCTGGCTCAGTGCGACACACCGTTGTGGCGTAATAAATTTAAGGTACGAAACGTGTGTAAGGGCCATCAAACTCTTAACATTAAGCTGATTGTTGACTGTCTAATCTAATACATCTATGTTTGGTATCGTCCAAGAGAATATTATTATAAGACATCAGCTCGGTTGTCATCCGGTTGTAGCTAATATTTCGGCACTGATATTTTCCGTTGCAGATAGATCACAAATTCACAGTACGTAAATGATCGGTACAGTATTAAGTTTGGTGTCACTTCCTTCTCGCTCTTGTTTTTTTAGTTAGCATACCCCTTATTTTTTAGGATAATTATTAAGTGCTTTTCTTTACTTGTTTGCAAGTTATATAGATGCGTCTTAAGACGCTTCTCTATTTGTCCACTTGTCCTTTTGTTTGACATCAAGAACCCCGGGCCAGGCAGCAATAAGCATTCAAAATTTCAAAACTGACCGATTAGAAACCATACAAGGTATTATTGGATCAGAAAACCCTCTATTGCAAAAAACATAGAGTCATTCAGTTTATGAGAACAGTTGTCCTGTGAAACGAAGATAAACCGCCAACGAAGACCGTTAGTGCAATATAAAGCTGGAGAAGCTACGTAAAGATGTAGGAGAATTTTTAACAAGATGTACAACATCAAGAATTGAAATGAATACAAATTGGCATTGACTAAGTAAATCTTGAACGGAGGAAACATAAACCTAAAAGAGTTTCTGCGAGGGAACCAAAAAGAAATGATTGAATT
Organism: Tipula lateralis; assembly: GCA_963932295.1. Lineage (NCBI taxonomy): Eukaryota > Metazoa > Arthropoda > Insecta > Diptera > Tipulidae > Tipula > Tipula lateralis. The sequence continues at coordinate 14,768,584 of OZ010738.1, read as the reverse complement.
ACTTTGAGCAGCCCACTTTTCGAGCTCAGTAGTGGCTTCTACGGTGGTTTTTGTCAAGTAGATTACACATCTTTCAGAAGAGTCTGAAGTGATTCAGGTAGGATTTTCACTAGAAAAATATTTTCTTCCTAGTCTAGCACAAGTTATGAGGCCAATCTATACATTTAACTAATTTAATAAATTTTGTTTAAGGTAAAATCTGCAGTGACAGTTCTTAGCAGTCTGGTTAGCAAACTGAAAAAACTAGTACTGATAAAGAAATCACCCTCTGTGGCCTTGTAGCTATTGCTTTTGGTAATACCTTCTATGAGTCGATATAGGAATTGTAGCAAGAGTTTGTCGATTCACTACTGACTCCGCTGAATAGCCGAGGATATGATGTCCTTGGTTGAACCTGACTATAACATAGGTTGTGAACCACTTTTAGCCTGTCAGAGACTCTCCCCCGATTCCCTTAGTCGCGTCACTTAATTCGCCGTGACAGATGTCGTGTCACTTCATCTATAAATTTGTATTCTGCTAGTCGATTGAAGTGACCTGATGCAACGAACGTCAATCGCTGAATTAATCAAGGATTACTAATAATTTCAACTGAATATGTCGACTGAAATTTTCACGCGCCTATAAATGTCGTTCCAAGTGACAAGAAATGTTTTAAACGACTATTAGAATAAAAAGTTTGTCACTTCAATTAATAATTCACGAACAAATCGACTAAGAGAATACCAATATTTGTCTGTCGCTACAAGTGACAAGTGACACGACTAAGGGAATCGTGGTGTCTATTGCTGAACCTGGGGCTTATAACCTAAAATGATACATTGGTCACAACATACATTGGTCATTGCTCAAAACAATTTTTGAGCCAGGCCCATCAACTGTGGAACTTCAACTGTGGAAAAGGCACCAGAGATTTTATTAAATAAGCATCAAACCATAACCTTCCTCCTCGCCATTACTCGTACTTGTCCAACATTCGCAATAATTGGCACATGCATAAAAAAAGAAAACTCTTACTTCAGCGTTGAAGATGCAGAAAATAAACTTAACCAGAGACATGTGGTCGGCCAACTGAAACTCACAGAAAGTTTTAGACGGACCATTCAATAAGTATGCCATCCATCTGATTGTATGTCAGCTTATCTGGACATCGGAGAACACTTCCTTGAAGCCAAACCGGATTGAGAATTTTGCAGCATAAAATGACCGTCATATGAACGATGATTCATGGTATGGTACACAGATATAGCGAGAATGGATCTGCCATTTGAATGTCCCTGGGCTACCATGGAACCATAGTCCTAGAGGAAATTCACGCTAAAGCACCTGTATTATTGAAGCCCTAAACAGGGGTCTTAATAGCACAAAGGTTTATGTTGTGTTAGACAGCCAAGTTGCCTTTAAGACTCATACGTCCCATACCATTAAGTTTTAAATGTCTTACGAGATTAAAATTCATGTGGACAGCAGGGCACATTGGAGTCAAGGGGAATGAAGTTTCTAATATAGTATTACACGCGAACAATTTGTTACTGATTTCATTGAACCGGAATCCTTCTGTAAGGAAATTCATTAAGCAATGGTATCACACTTGGAGGATTTCGTGACGACCTCTTACTGGCACAGAATTCCCGGTCTGCTGCAGCCAAAATTTAAAATCGAATAAAGTGATGTGAACACCACCCTAAGATATTATTAGCTTTATTGAGCTTTTGAATATCGAGTTACTGGTTTAATTAAAGAGGGACTTCATGCACCATAGTTGATGAAAAACCATTGCAATATATGTTTGATGTATATGAAGTATGGTTGGTCCTTAAAGAGACTCTTACTAAATTTCACCTCTTTTTTCTTCAGTTGGAGATATACTGATTTGTTATAGATGGACCTCTACGTATATTCGTTATCGTGAAGAACTTTTATAGTTTTGTTGGTACCTTGCTGCGATGAGAGGTTCTATTATTGAATGTTCTGATCTGAATCCAACCTGAAGGTCCGATATCAGTTTTTTCATAAGCAAGCTGGACCTTAGACGTTATTATTGAGAACACCTTTCACTGAACTGAGTACTAAGAGTACTGCATAAAGTCTCTTCGTAGTGCCTTCATTGTATGTAGCCGGTTTTACTTCCGGTATAGAAAATATTGTGATAATTCTAACCCCACTTCAATTCCCAAGTTCAATTGCCTTTCATAGCTCTCAGTTTCGTAGATTTTGCCCTATGCGATAGCGTTGCCAGTGCTGTCTCAATTCATTATTTTGAAACATTACAATTGAATAAGCTCGTCTTTTTGTGTTCATTAACGACATCAACACCAATTAATTGTACTGATTGTATTTATTTGAACTTTAATACATAAAAGCTCGAACAATAACGAAACTTTATACACAAATAATGGAAACGATTTGACATTTTATTGCAACTTTAATTCGTTTGAATGGGAAATATAATTTTCCACCAACTATGAAGTATGAAGTACATGGAACAATGGAATATATAATATAAAATAACAAACAGGAAAAAGCGAATTAGGATACACAAGACAGAACACAGAATATGGCAGGAGGATTGTATTCCTTTTTCCGTGATTAATGATTCAAGATTGTATTACAAGGTACAGCTTTGTATTTTGTTTGATGATAGTTTGATATTTAAGAATTGTGCGATAAAAATAATTGTTGGATGGGTGTTGTATTACGACAAAAACGGAAAAAGGATAAAAATGTAATTTGAAGAATATTAATAGTCGTTGACTCCGGTTGTGCTCTCTCTATAAAGTATAAAATATTGTTATTGTTTCGAGTTCCGTGTTCAATTTTTACTTTGCAATTTAAATTATTTTTTTATGCTTTTGCTACTCTTAAAAATCGTTTTAATATTTTAAGAGCAGAATGATTGAGATCTCTGTGCAGCATAAAAGAACAAACTGTGTGCTTAATACGTTATTCCATGGTATAATGTTGGAGAACTTTTCATTTTTCTCATTCCCTCACTTTAAGGTTTTGGGAACGACACTGGTTTTCATGATATTTGGTCAGTTTGTGCACGCCACTGGTTGTCTTGATACTTCTGGTAACACTTAATGTACCTGTCGTGACATCACATTATTGTATGACCCAAATGTAATTTGTCCCACGTTCAAATAAATTGACCTATTTGCGATTCAGCATTGACCAGCACAAACACAATCAGTTCCATTCTGGAAATACTCATCTGCGCCATAAAAATAATTCCTGGAATTTAAGTGTCATGTTTATCACAAAAACGAATATTTATTATGAAATATGTTTATGTATTGTACATATGGATATATGTACATAACATACATAAATATAATAACCTGTCATGTTATAGCATAAACAATAAAAGTATCTTTTATTTACATACAATTTAGTCAAAGTGCATTATCGAATACATAAAACATAAAATTCACTGTTGTTGTCAGGTTCATAAAAAACGTATATACATGTACAATGTGGGTGGATATGTGATGCATCCAGTTTGTATCGACTGTTTAAGAATATATAGTTATGACATAAGTGTAAGGTGTAGATCAATGCTTGAATCAGTGACCAATGTGGCAAGAACACAAAGAGGCAAAACACAAAGCTTTAATTCTTAACATGAACCAAGCTCTGTAAGGGGATACCTGCATTTTTCACACGAAACATGTATGATATGATATGATATGATATGATAGGAGAAGTACAAGCCAACCAGTTACGGTGAATCTGAGATTGTTACCATAATCCTGGAGTATATGCAGCAGAGTTTCAAATAGATATCTGAGAATTTTTACTCCAAAATTATGCGGGCCCAGTCCCTGCTTGCATCTCAACAGATAAGGTTTAGGAAAAGGAAACAATCACAGAAACGACTAAGGTGATAATCCACAGCAGAGTCATTGCTAACTACATATTAGTAAATTATTATATATTGTTAGTATAATCATTTTCACATTTGGATTTGAGTTTGTTATTATTGTTAGTTGGATAGGTAAGGACCATCCTAAATTCATCATATGTATTCGTATCACCTCAACAGTTAAACTGGAGTATTTTTAAAAAACATCTTTGGGTCATCTCATCATATGCTGTATTTAAAGATGTGTCCCTATAATTCCCAATCCACCACCATCTAACGCGTGGGGAATATAAATTTTCGTAATGACCCGACAGCATTTCTATATACAATATGATGATCTAATACATTGTCAATTCGTTTGTAAGGGAAACTATTTAAATAAATAAATAGTTTAGTGCGGTCATATTTAGCTAACCTGATCGATCATTCCATTCCACACATTCTATCTTTATGTCCGTTTTAAGGTTTTACAACAAACAATCACACAATACACAAAAGTAGAATTCTTGTATAACACACTACAATCCAATGAAAGAAATCACCAAAGCGGCCGTCCGTTTCAGAAAGTTTAATAGTTTGTGATTAAATTATTATACAGCAAAAAGAAGCTGCTTATTAAAGTAAAATAAACTTTCTGGTCAAGACCACCGGTCAAGTGATCCCCATCTAATGTTAAGAATGTCACTCAAGAAATCTTATCCATTTACACTTATATGACTAAAGAAAACAAAATTATTTAAATAATTTAGTATTTTCCATGGAAATAAAGACAAAAGTTATTTAAGAGTACAACGTACCATGGTGCATATATATACCCAAGAGCAAAACTGTGGACTTTATTGACAAAATAAAATCAAGAGGAATATTAACCGTTCCTTTAAAACACGATTATCCTAATATATGAACAAGCATCTGCTAAATCGAACTTCAACATTTTAGCCAATTCAAATATCGCCAAAAATAGGTAATTTTACTGATCATATATATTATCGTCAATATAATGATCGTATAGTGGTAGTGATCGTAGATCGTATTAAAACAATCTTCAGTCCCCTTTACCATTAATATACATGGCACTACATTAAAACCTCAATAGCCTTATAGATACAATCTTTAGTTCAAATTTGATATAAGATGCAAATATGCAAGCATCATTTCAAAACTTTTGAATAGCAAATCCATCAATGTAGAAGGTTTTGCTGTATTTACCGATATAAATGTATGTACATACTAACATGTGTATTATAATATTTAAAAACAAACTGAAAAACTTAAAAGTTAATTAACAAACTTCATTTTGTTGTTCTTTTGTTCAGGATCAGGACAACAGGACTGATCTGTTTCACTGTCTTCAAACATTATATCTCATGAAAAGTGGTTTGGGCGTTAAATAGATTCGCGCTATAAAAGAAGAAATTTCGCGTTGTACTGAAACAGATTTTTATTTCAAATCGCGTTTTATCGAAAACGCGTTGTATAAGTACCGCGTTGAACGAGGGATACTTGTATATATATATTTAAAACAATTTTTTGTTCTTTTTTTCCCGTGCAAGTGAACACCTGCACAAAATAGAAAATAAAACAAACAAAAATTCTCTAACCAACATAGGAAAGAGAAGGATAGGAATTTTGATAGACGAAACGAAAATTATGTTATATACATAATATTAATACATAGGACGTTCAAATGTAGACTGTAATGTATGTATTTGCGTTTTCAACATCAAATAATGATGTATATACAACATACACAATACCAACGTATATAAAAATAAAATGTAAGTCGCCAATTACATTGAATGTATATATAGTTGCCATTACAACGATCGCACAATGGCAGTGATCGCGTTAAATTTAAATCTCCAAAATCTCTTTTACTGTATGCTTTGATACATACATAAAACAAAATATTCAAAATTGTTTAAAGGAAAGGGGAATATATAGCGTTCTATATGAAGAGCGAATTATGGGATGGGGCATGAGGAAACTAAACGAGACAGAACGAAAGACATATCGCATGCGATCGTTTCCAACGGAATATTGTGATGTGGATTATATGAAAATGATGTATATAGAATACAAAGACAAAACGTTATATACTATAATATATAACGGAGAAAAAAAGAATAGACTATATATTAAAATAAAATATAATACTATGTAATAATATATAATGAAATTTAATATAATAATATAATATAATAACGATACTCATCTGCAATTAGATTTTCAACTACACACACACACACAACGCTTTTATTTTATTTAATTTAATTAAAGAAACACCGAGCAGACAAAAACACGTCCACTCGGTATGAAGATCCACACAATACTCATTTTTCACACGAAACATGTATCTATGAATATTAGATTCAATCACAGTGCCTCGAGCTTGTCGAAAGTGGGGACTTTAATTCGTTGTATAGCTGGACTTTATGATGGTGGATTTATTGCTTTTGACAAAATTGACAAAATCCATTCCATATATTTAATAACTTAGGACCATATACTCCTGACACGGTAGGGTTGTACTTTACGGTCGCACTTGTCAATATGAATGAACCCATCCACGTAAAACAATGTCTAAAAAATAAAACTGTTTCAACCTTTAAGTAAATAAGTAGACATGTATGAAATAAGCGTGACTGGTTTTTGGTGATCCAACAATTTAGTTTTTTGGACCAGTCAGTGAGAAGAGTAGAATTCTTCTGTTTCCATCAATAGCATATGGTGATAATATATTTTAAGTTCCTATGTGGGATGTTTTGCAAATTTCATCTGAAGTGAATTGCATTATATAATGTCCCTTGATGTTAAGAGGGTTAAAGTTTTTCCAGATTTCAGACAACTCGATGACAAGGATATTTAATCGAATAGAACAGTCAGGTCATAAAGCTACAATAAATCAAAGCTCCCAGAGCTTATTTAAAACTTTGCTGGATGGCGTTTTTCAACCGAGGAATTGGAGTTTGTTTAAAATCAGCTGTATAAGTTATCCATTTGTTGGCGAAACTACTATACAGACATTTAGGGTGAAAACATGGAAACTTTGAATAGAGTAAAAGAAACGGTACATATTAATTAGCCCTCTCAAAATAGAATCAGGCTATTGAGCTACAAAAAGCACTCTCTTTCAGAAAGATGAAGAACAGGGAAAACGTTGTTAAAATAATTCTTGAGGACCATAGAAGAACTTTAGACATCAGACTTTTCAGTGATATTGAGCCAGTCCGACTACAGTGATCTCTATTTAATCAGGTTTCAGCCTCAGATACGATAAGAATGTAACAATTTCAAACTTAATTTTTTCAAACCCGAAGTTGTAAAATTTACCCATTCAAAAGGTATGTAAACCAATTATCTCCTAACCTCATTTCTTCTATAGACGAATGGAAAAAGTGCTGGGTCTATCGATTAAAAATGAGTACCTCACCAAAAATCCACTTCAAGGAATCAGTTCGCATAGATGGTAAATCCACTGTGGTGGCCTTAAGCGACTTAGTCTCTATAGATTTGAGAGGTAAAAACGGAAAATAATATTAATCTCTATGGCTTTTTTGACAGTGAAAGATCTGTCGAAAACATCTCTTGAGACTCCATTGATACAGCCGTAGACCTAAGGCACGACACAAACTGCCTTAAAATGAATTCGGCTTATTTACAAGAACATGATTATCATTTGGTTTCTTGTGATTTTCTGTACGAGCTTCTATGTAGATTATGGATTTGATGTTCAGGGTTTGGTTCATGAACTATCTGATTATAATTTCTATGGCTCTCTATTAAATCGACACATGATGGAAACTGGCAATGGTGCATACAGGTGAGACCTAACGCAAAGCTTAGTTAACTAATAGTGTTACTCACTAGAAAGACGAACCTGCTGATAAAGTGGTTTCGTTTTTAATAGCGCAACTATCAAGATTTACAAAGCAATAAAGAGAAGTGACTCTATAACAAAAATATATCTTTAGTTTAACCACAGGTCTTTCTAAAAGCTTTATGGTAGTTTTTGGAATTGAAAGATAGATTGCAGTATCAGACCCTTCGTCATCTCCTTATAGTGGCCTTGAACTGACTTGATAAATACGTAAAGTTTGCTTATAAAAATATAAAGCATAGCTAGCAATGGGTTTGCTGGATCAATCCAAACAGGTTTAATTATAATTATCGGGCACTGTTAGAACTGCATCCACTGTATATCGAAAAGCACGCTGCCTTGACTGCCTTGTCTTGATTTAAAATGCAATCCAAGGGAAAATTGAGAACACACAAGTTAGTGGATCATCTAATTTCCAACGTATGCCAAATCATATAGAATTTCAAAAAAATATTTTACATTTTCTGATTAGGATGAGTTGATCCGAGAAGCGATCTCATAGGTACAGAGGTCGATAGAATAGTATGGGATACATGAGCTGGCTATATTCTAGTCCCTGGAATACTAATGGCCTAAACAGACAGCCAGGTGGCCTTAAGGACACCAAGGCCAAACAACTGTAGATCTTTTGATTAGAACTGTTGAGACTTGAAAAAAAAACAGGAGTAAAATCTTATTTCGATGCCATTTCTTGAACTCGAACTATTTTGCGAAAACACAAAAGAGATCTTTCTCTTGGATAGTACATCTAAGATACAACAAATCCGAGTTGTGGCCATGCACAAGCTTACTCATATTGACGGAAGCTATGATCTTTAAAAACCTTTTGGTCTCAACGCCCTTTTTGCAGGCAACCTAATTTTTTTTCTAAGAGTTCGCACAATATGCTTTGTATGCCCCATTGTCATGTATTTATGTGACAGTTGGACCTTAACGAATGAGCACCAAAATCAAGTTATTTTCAACCACGACATCTGGAGTTCGATATAAATTCCAAATATTGCGCATAAAATCAGGGCAGGGCAAGTATTCAGCTAAGACGAGTTTTATATAACTAATATTTTTCGGTTACATCGCAAATTTCGGTTACATCGATTAATCGCAAATAAATCCAAACATAACCTCAAACTAAACACAACATAAACGAAAAATTAGAGTCCAGCTTTCCGAATACGTTTCGATAATATTCCTGTCACTGACACATTTTACGAAATGTCTCTCGAATGAGAGCTCAATCACGGAAGATTGGAGGAGTATCTAACAACACCTCTTGTGACACCATTGGTTAAGCAGTAAACCAAAAACGAGTGAAACAGACTGTGGTTAAATGAATTCACTCCATGTGCAAGTGCGAGCATCACAGCCCTCTCCTATAATTTCTGTACGAGCGTCTATGAATAATATGGATATGATGTTCCGTGTTATGCTGATTATCTAGTTGTAATTATTAGGAAAAAAATTGACGGAACTCTATTAAATCGAATGCAATTATCCTATATACAGGTGAGACAACGTTAACTCTAATAAAAAGTTATAGTGCCATTCACTAGAAGGATAAAACTGCTATTAAGGGCTTCCATTTTAATTTACACAACGATCTAATCAAACGCTTTACAGTAGTACTTTGGGATTGAAAGAAAGATTTAATTATCAGACCCTTGGTCACATATACCTCCTAGTTATGGTGGCAGAGAATTGAAGTAGTAAATGGCAAACGTTTCTAATTTAAGTACAACGTGTCCGATTGCAGTTATGGAGGCCATGTTAGGACTGCCCGTACTGCACCTGTATATCAAAAAAGATGCTGCCGTAACTGCATTGAAAATGCAATCTAAGCAAACTGAAAGCAGGCAATATAATGGGTTATCTAAAGAACCTAGTGTTATTTCAGGACAACCTATTCACTAGAATGCCATCCGACTGTATGCCAGCCAAAATAGAATGATACGCTACATGACTGGGCTATATTTTATTCCATATGACTGACCAATAGTCTAAATAATATAAGAACCTCAAAGGCCACCTGACTGTCTGGAACATATCCTTCCAGACATTCTGGTGGCCTTTAAGGTACTTACACAAAACATCTGCGGATCAAAGCTTGTTAGGAACAGTTTAAGCTCGATAAACCAAGAATACATGAACATTTTAGTGCATCTAACAATCTACAATCTAAAGGAATGATTCTTTTGTCAACAAAAACCAAAGTACAGGAAAAACAAACTGTGGCCATTTAATAACAATCTAATATTGTCTTAAGCTACCACCTTAAAACCTGAGTGTGAGATGCTTTACGATGCTAGTCTCTTGTGGCAGGCAAACAAGTTTTTTTTCGAAGAGTTTAAACCATAGACTCTATGTGATCCGTTGTTATGTATTGATGTGACAGTTGGACCTTGGCAATTGATTGCCAGAAATGACTTCATACATTTAAAAAAGCGACATTATTGAGACATTTCAGGGCAGGGCAGGACAAGTATTCAGCTACGACGAATTATATATAACAAATATTTTTCGATTACGGTGGAACATTACTAATTCGATTTCATTGCTGTAGAACCACATAGTTACATGGACGTTAGGATTAATCACAAATAAATTCGAACATAACCTCAAACTATTTTTTTTTCAGCCAAACATAACCTCAACCTATTTTAAACATAACAAAAAATTAGAGTCTGGCTTTCCGAATACATTTCGATTATATTCCTGTCACCGACACATTTTACGAAATGTTTTTAGTTTTTGTATGTTCAAAGTATTTTCATCGTTCATGTACACACACACAATATATATACATTATGTTGTGAGCATATACATACATTGTAGTTCACCTATTTTAACGAGTATATGTTGGACCAACATAACTATGTATAGTTGTTACACGAATGAGTTGGGAGATGGACCATTAATGAAATGGGGTTTCCCAATTTTGGGCCCAAACACAAATATATGTAATAATAATAATGATTGCCCAAGAATTATCTAAAAAGTTTCGAAACATAAATTTTAATGGTTCAGTTTTTTTTGTTTGCTGCTTGACTGAGATTTAGCCATATGTTGATGATATTACATCTCTCGAACAATTATTATTATATGACACCCTTAGTTTTTATCTAAACTCTATATATCCTCTATATCTTCGAGTATATATATGTACATAACATTTTTCCTATCCACAAACCCATTTCGAAAAGATGAAAATATGATTTTCCATTTTCTTTTGTGTATATGTATGTCCTCGTATAAATGGTTTTTTTTTTGATAGAAATGAAACACTTTTTGGTGTGCGCTGTTGCTGTTGGTGTACACACCGATGACAAGAATAGAGAATAGATTTTTATCTAATAAGTGGGCAAATTCTGTGATGTGCTATTTAATATATAAAAAGGGGGTAGTTTTTTTGTTTGTTGTTGTTGTTGTTGCTGCTATAATATGACAAAAAGGGTGTTTAGACAGAGAGTATGTTGTGTGTCTATAGAAAGTGGTTTTCATTCTATATATACGCTTTACATATTATTCATTCTGACATTCAATTAAAAGTGATTTAAAATTATGTTAATGGAATGTATTGGTTCTTTTAATGGAGTGACAAGTTTTATATAAAACTTTTATTCCTTGCATAGATATTTGATTAAACTAGGGTGCGTGTGTGTGTTTAGGGTAATTTATGCAAAACATGAGAATATTTGTCATTTAATTCCACCAATCGTATTAAATTCCAATTGATCACAATTAAACTTCACGTTATTGGAATTTGACAAATTTTTAGGAATATGGTACTACTAGTGTCATCTAGGGGCTAGTTTATATAAGCCCTCCCCAAAAAGGAACTCTTTCAGAAAGATTTTTGAAGGTTTAATAAAACCCGGGAAGAAACTGTATTAAAGTAACTCTCGAGACTCACTTTTCAGACTCTTTAGTGATATCGAGGCAGTCAGACTAGAGTGTCCTATATTTAATGTGGTTTTAACAACATAATAGTGTAGAAAATCTGTTGGTCACATTTTTTAACTCGAAGGTATGAGATGAGCAATTAACTCATTCAAATTCATCCAACCTCTAAAAAGTGACTCATAATCATGAAAATATGAACTTTGGCAGAAAATATGTAAAATTCTTCCGCATTTTGTTCGTTTCTGCACAAAGAAATTAAATTCCTTGTAAGTGGGAAACGTAATTTGACGAATTTTTATTTAAGTTCGATCCTTGACCAACCATTAGTACACAACTTCGAATTAAGACAATCTGAGAGAACCTTATATGAGCGATTCAAAGAACTACTCAGCATACAGGCGCTAAAAGGCACTCTTTTTCGAAAAGAGGATGAAAGGTTTACTAAGAGCCGGGAGGTAACTGTATTAGAGTACTTCATGAGAGCCACCTTTCGGTCACTTTAGTGATACATATCTAGGTTGTCAGACTAGAGTGCCTTACATAAAAGTATAGAGAATCTCTTGGTTTGGTAATATTTTTAACCCCGAAAGCAATTTACTCATTCAAATTCTTCGAACCTCTTGAAAGTGTTTTTCAAGCTTTACTTTAGCTGGAAATATAAAAAATCATTCCGTATTTTAAATTTTATACCTTGTAGGTGAGAAACGAAATTTGACTTTTTTTTATTTTAATTCCGCATTTCGGACTCCATGACAAAACCTTAATCGAAAAATTTATCAATTCCGGAGAGTAAACATCTGAGACTGTAATGATTTCTGTTTTCAACTCTACACTGTACTATTTCATGTAGAATAACGATTTCAGTTTTCTTCTTGTCTATGCAAAGTGAAGGAAATGACAGAGAAGAGACATAATATTTCAACATTTTGACAGTGCTCCACCTCCAGTAACATCGGACAAATTGGTAGGAAAACCTAATATAAGGGAATAGATGTACTAGCCAGGCTCTAATTCCTTATGAAATCCTTGACCAAACTTTAAAAGGATTTCGTGGTACAATTGGGCACCATTATAAAGATAATAGTGTTTTTATTAATATATTCTATCCCTCACTGAACACAACTTCGAATTAAGTGATAACGAAAAAACTGCGGCGACCTCTATTTATTTGAGGTTTAACCCAAAACTATTACAACCCAAAAAACGTGTCGGATGGGCAATTCACTCATTCAAATTAATCGACTCTTAAAGTGATTTTTTAGCTTTACGTTAGCAGTAAATAAAAACAGGTTTCTACACAAAGAAATAAAATTCTCTTTAATCTCAGACCACACATCTGAGACTAAATTGTTTCTAATGTAACCTTAACTTTGTGTACCGGGGCAGAATGAGACGAAGACTAGCTCTCAGTAATATGAAGTCCACAGTACCCCTGAAAGAAAGAAATTTCTGAAACAATTGGCGATGGAGTTGGAGCATGCTTATATCTTGGTACACTGAAAAAAAAACTATGTTCATATTGAACAAATAGATTTTGTTGAAAAAAATTGTTCACATTTAATAAATATTGTTTATTGAAACAAATATTTTTTATTTGGTTTAAAAAATTTTAGGTTGTATTAAAAAATGAAATTTAATCTTGTTAATTGTTTGTATTAAATAATTGTTTTTAGTTCTTACCAAAATTTTTTTTTATATTAAACAAATTATTGGAGTTTCCAAAAAAAATTGAAAAAGTTTTTATTTTTTTATTATTGAACAAAATTTTTTTAAATATAAATATTACGTTTGTTTAATACTGCAAACTCTTGTTATTATCAAAAGAATTTCTAGTATTTACAACATGTAAGAAATAATTGAAAAATTTTCTAATGCATAGTGTCACTCATAACCAGAAGGACGAAAGCTCGTGATAATCAGTGATAAATATTCAAGTTTAAACATTTTTATTTTAATTATTTAAAACATTAATAAATATTAAAGTGAGTATTGATATATTTATTTTATTTTATCTTGAATGTTAATTGCATTTTGTATTTTATTATAAAATAATGACAGGTTACAAAATAACACCACATTATGTTGTGGCTGGAGCAAATGGTCAAAGTACCGTCAAAATTTCAAGAGGCATGGTATAATTATAAAGACATTAACGGTTGCAAAATGGTAATACTACAAAAGTACTTTTAATAAAATATTTAAATTAATTTGTTTTTTCTTAATGTCAGATCGATATAGAGGCTAAACGCTGATGCTCCCGCAAGCTGATGCTCCCGCATTTCGTTTCCATTTTTGGATTATGTGAATATATATATATATATATATATATATATATATATATATATATATGTAATAATTGTGTTGAGATGCCTGATTTCGCCCGCTAAATGATTGAGGCTTGTTGCCGAAAAAAACGAACCTGAGTACATGCTGTATTTGTTGGTGCCCGCATTCGCTCACCTCAGTGATGCATGAGACAATACCAAATAGAGCATATATAAATATAAATGTGTATATATATATATATATATATATATATATATATATATATATATATATATATATATACTTAACAAACTTTTTTTTGTATTAACTTAAATAAATATTAATATTACAAAATGTATTGTTATATTAACAAAAGTCGTATATCATTTTTAAATAAATTCTTGTATTATTAAAAATATAAAAAAAAAATTATTTCTAAAAATATATTTTTAAATATAAATAATTACCATTTTTAATATAAACAATTTTTTTTATTCGTTAATTAATGACGTCATCAACAAATTCCATTTTAAAAAAAAATTTGGTACTATTAAGAGAAGTTTTTTTAATTTGAATTTAAAAAAATTATTTTGTTAATAAATATAATCAAATGTTCGCTTTACCCAAATTTATATTATTATTAAACACGGTTTTTCTTACTATTATTATACCTACATTTTTTTTTCAGTGTACGATTAGCCAAATCACAAACGTTAAAACGTAATGCGCGGGCCGAGTGAGAAGTCTGGTAGAATTGCAACAAAGAGAGGGCCAAAATCGCAAATCCCAGATGCCGTGTGTCAATATTATCTGTCACTATTATCTCTCAGATGAACGTGTGCCTATTATATTACACAAACTTTCATTCACTTGCTTTCAACTGGCCAAAAACGCACAAATTCAGGATGAAACATGCCCATCACTATACACCGAAACCATAGACAAATTCCTTTAACTACGCTTCGAATGGTTTTCACTTCCATCATATTCTCCAGACTTAGCTTCTTGCGAGTATTTCCTGTTTCCGGACTTAGAAAAATGGCTTAGTGGAAAGAGATTCGGCTCTAATGAGTAGATCATCGATGCAACAAACATCTATTTTGACAAATTTTAAGGAATATGCTTCTACTAGAGACACTGAGGGGCTAATTTACATTAGCCCTCACTTAACACAAGTTCAAAATAAGAGAATTCGATAAACTACTCTCAGCAGCCAATCTCCAAAGAGGCACTCTTTTTCATGAAAGGTCGAAGGTTTACTAAGACCCGAGAAGAAACTGTATTACAGTAACTCTCGATACTTACTATTCAGACTCTTCAGTGATATCGAGTCAGTCAGACTAGAGTGTCCTATATTTATTGTAGTTTTAACAACATAATAGTGTAGAGAATCTCTTGGTAACATTTTTAAACCCGAAGGTATGAAATGAGCAATTTACTCATTTTAATTCTCGAATCTCTTAAAAGTGATTTTCAAGTTTTACATAACTAGGAGAAATAAAAAGTTTTTCCGCATTTGTTCGTTTCTACTCAAAGAAATTTGACAAATTTTTATTTTAGTTCCGCATTTCAGACTCCTTGACCAAACGTTAAATGAAAAATCTCTTAAGTCTGTAATGGTTTCTATTTTTAAACTACACACTGTGCACCGAGATCAGAACGACCCAACGTATGGAAGAGATATTCACAAACATAGATAACGATGAGGTTGTCAAAAATATCACTGATGACCAGGAGGTGAACTTAACACCTATGAAGGTTTAGAGAAATATAATAATACGTGGTATTATCCCAAACATCACAAAACCTGGACACCCATCTACTAGTGTCTCAATAGCTTGAACCTTTAAACACCGAAGTCTTTGGTATAATACAAATTCAGATGAAATTGCAAGGAGCGAGTGGACGAATTGTATTGAATTGTTAACCGTACTCATACTCGTAGCTGGTTTCTTCTTACTAAAATGTATAAAAAAATGTGGGGTTAGATTGAACGTAATGATCTCTACCCAGAGTGAAAGTTTTAACTATCTGCTGTGATATTCCATCATGGAGAGTCAGATCCGTACAAAAGGGATGGCACCTGCCTAGGCCAAGGTATCGGCTGTACATTATGTTTTGGCACCCCTGAACGGGGTATAATGTGCAGTCTAAAAAACAGAAACAGATAAAAAACAAAGAGGAACTTTCGTAACATTGATGTTTATTGATCATTCATAGCACCATGAAAGGACTATTTGGTGAGTATGTGAAGTCTGACTTCATTGAAACTGCTAGATTTTTCTATAGAGTACAATCTCTAGATTGCATCAATTCTCACCTATGAAAGACTGTGGTGGTTCTACAAAGGAGGTGGTAGTCCCTCTATATTTGGCCGTTCCGTACAGTATTAGAATTGTTGTCTCTAGTCCTACAGAAAGTCCTATTGGGTAGCCCTATAGATTATAACAAGCCACTGTTTATGCTATCCATATACCTAATTTATGCTATCTGGTGGTGGGAATTATAACTTTATCGTTTTTGTAACGCACGACATGATGAGAATGAGAAATGTATTCGAGAAATGTAGTTATAAAATGAACTTTTCATTGCTTGATGCCTCGTTTTTGATTGGTCCTAGAGTTCAGCCGGGTAAAGTTCACTTAAAAGGGATGGGAGAGGCAGATTGAAGTTGGGATACTCAGAAAAACTGTTCACCTAAAATATTGTAATAAAGATTGACCCACCGACTGTTTCCAAGTACCATAGGCCGCCAGTGCTGACCCAGTGAAACATCTGTTCACTGCGATGGGAGAATAATTTCGAACGGAGGACTATACAGGCTTACCGAGATGTGGCTGTGGTTGAACGAAGCCACGAGAACACAGGGCTTGTTTAATCAGGACTATAGCGAAATGAATGGTCTGAAACCCGATCAAGTTATATAGACGATGTCCAGTGTCTCGGTCCTAAATGACTTTTTGCATGTCCACTAACTCTTGCATGCTTATTTTGTTAATATTTTGCTAATTTTTAGGTTTAACCAAATACCCAGATACTTAACTTTTGAAAAGAGTTATGGATGTCATGTAAATCAATTTTACCAGAGTTCTGCGTCCAGTGACAAAAACATCGTGGTTCTAGACTAGTTCTATGATTTACCAATGTTATTGATATGTAACTCTGTTAGTACAATCCTTTGTCGTCTATGTGGAGTGGGAGTGAGACTAACAGACTCTCTGGTAGGAAATCACCTCTGATCGATTCACTGTATCTGAGATTTCTTTGATAATGCTGATACAATGACACCCTAGATCCTTTTCTTTCGCGACATTCGATCCAAACTGTTGTTGTTTGACAGAATAATTTGTATCCACGTTTTTTTCTCTGAGAAATATTAGAAATCCTGTAATTTACTAGATGGTTCCCATTATCGAGCACACATTTAACGCATATATAGGCTTATATATAAAAATGGCAATTGCATTTTTTAACCACTCTGCCATTTTCCTACTTGTTATGTATTAAGAACAGCTTTCATGTCTTAAGTGAGCAAAGTTTTGCCAATTATTGAATGAAATGTACCGCAAAAGCTTTTACTACAACAGGGTCTCGTTCTTCCTTACTACGTGGATTGAACATATTCGTTTTCGTATTTAACCTCCCAACAATGTTTCTTAAATGGAATATACATATTCATCGCATTGATCGTGAATCCCTAGAATGTAGAACTCATAACTCTAACCGTTTGGACCATTAACAATAAATTTTCTTAATTAGATAAAAGTTTCATTTTTATCGTAATCCAGCAAACAAATTTCCTTCCTCAATAAAACAACGTGAACAACTATCATGGCATCCAGCATAAAAACAAAAAAAAACACACAGTCGACATAAGAAAGAAATAAAGGATAAAACCGAAGGAGAAGACCGTAATCCTTTTATAACATTTGAGGTTGATTTAATACAAATTTTCATTATCTCAAATTGCAATTTATACAATTTTTTTTTGTTTTATTTTTATTTGTTTTTCCATGAACATTTCCTACCAACTCAATATGAACTTCCGTTTTCTTACCTTTCCTTATATACACTATAAAGTATAAACGACGATGGTATACGATTCCTTCTTTTACACTACTCCATATACCTTTTTTTTTTTTTTTTTTTTTTTTTTAATTTTCTATGTATTATTTGTGTCAACACAGTAGGGAATCTTTTACGTTTCTTAAAAATTTAATAAACGTAAGACTATATACATTTATACGGGGAAAGCATAAGAAGGTTTTTGAAAATCCTTCTTATTATATGTTTAAGGGATTAAATTTTCGTTTTTAGAAATGTAATAGGAAATTATTGTTTTTTTTTTTTGGATTTGGTTTGAAGGGATTTTCAACTTTCTACGTTTATTTAAATTAAAAACGAAAATTATATTAAAATACCTTTGTACACTCGAATTATAAAGGAAACAGATTTGCTCCTGGCTTTGTAAACTGTGGTGCAGGAGAATAATAAAAGTCGAACACCGCACCCAACTCCACCCCGATCCGGACACCATATTTCAATTGCAGTCAATCCAATTATTATTATGTTCAGTCTTTATATAACCCTCTCGTTTATATCTATCTACGTACATAGAGTCTCGGAGAGCCGTAAAAATTCATAAAAGTACCAACACCTTCTTGTATAATCTCGACAACCATTTAGATTCTAATTTATATTATTTTCTATTACACCGAAAAACATTGTATATACCAGCGTTTTGACTATATAGATACGACGACTGTATGATACAGAAGCACAACACAATGGCAACGATAATAATGATAATAATAAAATTATAGACCGAAATGAGGAGCTGGGGAATTAAAGCTTCGTACAATTTTTCCGATATACAAAACAGAGATACACAAAATTGTTTATAATACAGTCTCGAATATAAAGGTATTAATAGTTGTTTTATGTGGATGCCTGGCACATTATATTCATAGTGGTTTTGGATTTTATAATTTTAATATCCCATTTGGGGATTAATTTATTTAAGCATTAAATTATGCCGTATAGGGTAGTAAAGATAAGAATATATCGATTTAAATTGTGTCTTAAATTGTACCCCAAATTGTCGGCGATATGATACGTTGCGGGAAGTCATGGTGCGTTGCACAACAACTTTTGGTGATTCTTGTCGGAGGTCGAGTGCGGCGGTGAAAGATAACAGCAGATTTACTTGTGCTAGTACAAATTCGAGTGACCGCTTGGGAACATCATAAAATAAAAATGAAACTAGATAGGATTCTAGATTCAGTGGACCTATAATTCAAACATCCTTCTCAAGTTGTCTTCTTTTCTGACCTTTCTCAATAACTTTGCGATTCGATCCCACACGACCTATAAATCTGGCATTATTAATTCTTTTGTTACCACTTCTTGTATCCCACCTGCTTAACTATTTTTCAATCAGCTCTAGTTTAAGGTCCCGATCGATCAGAAAATAGTAATGAGCTTGAACCCGACCATTCGATAATCATCGGCTAAGAAAACATTTATACAATCCGCTACTGTAGTGCAGAACTCATGGACGTAATTCAGGCCTATTTATTTATATTCGATATATTTTGTCGATCATAGGGTATTTATGAACTCCCAAAATTAACAAGAAAAAAAATCAAGCCGACTCTGTGTATACGAAATACTATATGTAATTTAAGAGAGCATGAAGCTGATCTAAGGTTCTGGATCAAACATTCGAATTTGTTGCCATACAATGTACGTCCCTTGTAAACGAAAGTGTGGGGTGGTTTTCGTGAAATTGGTCAAATGACTGATGGCTAGTCATTTGATTTGCGGTAGGGACCAGTTCAACACATTACAATGCTCATTTTTTCAAAAATATTTTTAAATAAGCTCCCTCGCGTTATCCTATGAAAGAGTGAGGCCCATGGTCATACAGTTGGAACATGGGTAGTTTAAAATCCTCAAATATTTGAATTACAATTATAAAAGTATGCAGTATCTCTTTGTTGTCTGGATGGGTTATGGACTGAATTCTTCTTGGCTCTTAACATGGTTTGCCACTTCCAACAAGATTGAGGCGAAGGAACACTAGGAAGAGTATCTTAAGTGATAGGCCTTCAGGATTACTACCTTTAACAGTTCAGGACTTCTCCAAGTGTATGCATAAACGAACTAGCTAATCTATTATTTGAGAACACACTCAATACCAAGCTGAATGATATGTTTTTTCAAAAATACTTCAGATAAAATTTTAACACTGAACAACCAAACATGAGCTGTATCTAAAGTGACTGATTCCAAGACACATCGTGCAACGGACAGTGCTAGAATGGGTTATGGCAAAAAAGCATATTAAAATTATTTCCGGGAGATCAATGGAAAAGAATTTGCACAAACTGGAAGATTAAGCTTCGAATTTTATAGCGCCCATCTTTATCTTTCTTACCACGTTCTAAATCACCCTCTAGAACTAGTGCGAATTTAAGGATTGGCTCTTGCAAGACAAAAATGGATCTGATTTAAGTTTACTATACTTACAATGTTGTCAAAAGCTAGACGACTGCTTGATTCATGTGTATAGTAGGCACTGAATATGCCAAAACGGTCTACCAGTTATCGAAAATATTGTATAACTACATCCACAGTCCACACAAACCCATCAAGTGAAATGACTATATACGTGTAATTTGTGTATTTAGTAGTCATATATAGTAGTCATTTTGTATTGCCCAATAAGCTGAAGTTATTCCATATGGACTGATTCTACTATTGCTTAACATTGGTTATAAGCGCACTTGAACATGTCCTTTGGGAACTAGATGAGACAAATATTTATTGTCTTGCGGAGATTTTATTAAAGAAACGCAAGTGACACAAAACTTACCTTATTGCAACTGTGTACTTAAGATCTAAGTCATATCAAGCTGTCCTAACTATCCAGATGGCAAATGATACAAAATTAGAACCAGCATATCGCAAACATTGTTATTGCACAGTCATGTGGCTTAGTTAATATTTTGATTGTGGAACCAATAGATTGATAAAAACCATCTATTTCTTAAGAGGAATTGTATTAAGTTTCCGCTATTCGATAAAAGATGGTGTTCCTAGTAAGGTTTGACATATGTCAACAACATAACCTTACAATACTAACGATTTCGTATCTAAATGTCGAGTTTTGTGTTAAATAAGCGTCAGTTTGAAATTATAAATAAAGCTTGTAGAAGCATCTGGTAAGTCTGCCTTAAGAAATAAATTATTGACAGTATTAAGAAAACAAGAATATGTATGAACGGAAGTTGGATACACATGTGACCTGACACTTACGTTAAAAGTGACTCAATTCCAGGTAATTGGGCCTCACATTAACTAAAACTGAAAAATGTTGAAAGTTGAAATCATGGGGACCACCTGGCAATGAAATGACCAAACTCCAGACACGACCAAATTATATTCCTGCCTGATAATGCCTATCGAAATTTTGTGGTGCCGGTCGCAACCTACTTGGAAACGTTCAATTGGGAAATTTTACCCGACTCACCATACTTATCAGACATTGACCCCATTTTATTACCACGTTTCGATCGCTTAAGCATATGGCCAGTCATATCATATGAAGATATAAATTTCTATAAACTTATTATATAAACTTATTTGAATACCCCAGCTGACCCCTATTCGTTATGATCTGATCAGAACTTGTTTGCTTCATTGTTTTATATTGATCGTTATTGAGGTTTAATCAAATTGGATCATTGTAGGTCTCTTTGTTTTGATGAGAATGTTTTAGCACCCTTCCGAAGCCTATTCAGCATGCAAAAGTATTCTATAGGATACAAAAGCAAACCAAATTTAAAGAGCCAGGACAAACAGTGATTGTCATGGATTAGATATTTTCTTTTCAATATACTTATCGCCAAGAAGATGAAACACCACACAACATATAGATGGGTTCAAGCAAATCAAAAAAAAAAGCGACAATCTTTAGCATGTATGACATTCAGAAATAGAAGAGCTACCACCGATCAACGAATATTCATCGTAAAACCAAAACTGTGAACAACACTCTGGGGCACCTAATAGGGAAACCACAAAGGTTCACTGCAAACTACATTTTATTTGCCTCCTCATGTAGTAGTCAAAAAAGAAAGCGACATTACATGGATACCAGTAGTGTTTGGCGGTTCATATAAACCTTATACAGAGATCGCATTGAACGACCAAGGATGTACCGAAAGGTCATCGTTACTTCAAAAAATTTATTCTGCTCAGTGGAAATCATTTATTTAAATCCGTTCCAGTCTAGTGAGCGTTCCAGCCTCTCATCACGTGTATAACTTAAAGTTGACCATTACGTAACCGATGTTTTGGCTTGTACCAACCAGTCATTGCGATATTACTAAATAAACATATGGTCACCTATAAACAGCTGATTAGCAACACAAAAGTCGATGTCATCTCTCACTCTCGTAACAGAAAACATACCCTCGGGCAATATATAACGTTAATATACAATTTGTACATAAAAATTAGCTTTGTAATTCAATTTGATTATGTACATTTGAATAGGTTTCGAAAATTGTCTTCCGAATACTAATTTTATGACGTGAATCGATGAATACAACCCAAGTAAGTTATAAATATCCCCCTGGGGTATATTGTATACCTCTGTTTAATCTAAAATTGCATCCTAATGCTTCCCCTTTCATGTACACATAAGCTCTAATTGTATTATGATTTTGTCGTGCATTTACGATATGATTAAAAGAATTTATATGTCGGAAATTGATTATTTTATGTATTGCAGCATATCAATAAAACACAGTCGTACACTATATATACATACATTTAAACCCACCCCTATTTATGCAACAATAATAATCTGGATAAAGAGCTGCGAGACACTCCTCCTGTTTGTTTATTATGTTGAAATACCCAATATCTTGCCGAAAAGCAAATTATATCTTCGATTACAAAACTATCAATTGTATATGTAAGAATGATTCTCGATACACAGTCAATACAAGATATATAGAGGAATAACCACCCTCAATACAATGTGTAGCGACATTCGAAACAAACAAATCGATATTTTTCTTCGAACAGATTGTTATACGTATTGTTCACACCACACACACACTCACACACACACACACACATTCGATTTGAGAAATGCTGTATGTTGTATAGAAAACATAATTTATATAGAAACAACACTTTGCCCAGCATAACAACATACGAGTACAACAACAACAAAAACGTGCAACGACTTTACATCTCGAATTTCATATCATTTATGTCCATCTATTGGCTGAAGTGTGTTGTAAATTATAAAATGTGTTTTCTACACATTTAAAATATGTTTTATGCTCAGCTGAAGTATTTTATGTATTGTGTAGAGCATTTCACATATAGTTTGTGTATTTTACAAAAGGGTTGATGTGCTGAATTATTACAAAGTGGATTTATAGGAAAAACATAAATTATGTATACACATTATTTATGTATGTACGAATATGTAGCCGCTGTGTACAAAAACAAAAAAAAGTTTAAAACGATGTCGTGCCGAAAAGCTTTTGACAAGATGTATGTTTTATAGATAGCTTTATGCGTATTTGGATTAGACGTATTGAATTATTATATCTGGGTGAGATAATTCAGGAATTTGTGGTAAATTTGGTTCATAAAAGTTGATTTGGAGAATAGGGGTGGCTTATGATAAAAAAAAAGTTTACTAGCGTAATATGGTGCTCACTGTTGGTATTTTACATGTAAAAAAACGTTTTTTACATTTTTTATGTAAATTATGTAAAAAAAGCGTAAATTACATAAAACGTAAAATACATGTAAAAAATAAATATATGTACAACATATTTCGCAGTGCCATCTATTTTAAAATGTCAAAAATTTACCGACTTAAATATTTTAATCGAAACCATTAATTATTATGACATTTTGACATTCAGTATATAGAAAAAAATTTTACACAGTTAATTATTTCACAAATTCTATTCGAAAATAGTAAGAGGTTTTTTCAACAGATGGTGCTTTAGATTCAATAACATTTAATAAGAGATGGCGCCTCAGCTTTTAACTTAAAATCGTTTTTTACGTTTCTTACATATGGGGGTTGTCCATCAAAATTAAATGCCTATACAAGGCACTTGTGGATTAAGTATACTTTTAAGTGATCTCATGAAACTGAACAGTCGAGAACATGCCTGTTGCTCGGGCAGGCTATTATAAAAACATCGATGTCAGATCCGAAAGTGGACTTTTCTATTATGAAACTAAAAAGGCAAAACGTAATCGGATTTTCCGAAAATCGAATGTCAATCAATCGAATGGTTTGAATATTCAGGCAAGATAAGCAACAACAAAATAAGATTTAACATTATTGCTAACTTCAATTCGACCAAGGAAAATTCGCGGCGAATCAGAGTTTTCGATTTAGGAAAAATCCGATATCGAACCTATTTCATAATATCCTCCAAGATTATGTTCAAGTATCCATCAGGTCAACTCGCCAGCTAGTTCAAAAATTGAACATTTCACGAAATTCTGTGATGATTATAGGATTATAGAAATCTCAGTATGAAGGTCAATTAGTGCAGGAGCTGAAGGTAATAGAACGGTTATAGAACGGTTCTCAACAATCAAAATAATGTTAGTTTTAATCATGAAGAAACCGGTACATCCACTACGAATGACTGTTTGGTGTGAATTTTGGATCGGTGGAATCATTAGTACATTTTTTTTAAAAACGAGCAAGGAGTCATCCTTGCATTTAGTGGAGTGCGTTACAGAGCCATGATAAACGAGTTATAGGTACCCAAAAGTCAAGAGGATGACATAAACGACATTAGGTTTCAATAAGCTGTCGAAACATGCCAAGCAGGTCAC
Organism: Tipula lateralis; assembly: GCA_963932295.1. Taxonomy (NCBI): domain Eukaryota; kingdom Metazoa; phylum Arthropoda; class Insecta; order Diptera; family Tipulidae; genus Tipula; species Tipula lateralis. The sequence continues at coordinate 14,743,781 of OZ010738.1, read as the reverse complement.
GAAGCAATCGGTATTTTGCACAATGTCCTTGGGGATAGAATAACCAGCCGTAACAGAGCTATCATCAGCCGTTAATGATAAGTGTAACCTTACTATCAAAGACTCTCTAAAATTTGAAAGGTCAAATCAAAGGCGGTTAGAAGCCATTGATGAGACACGAGCCCATACAATCGAAAAGATTCTCAAAAATTGGGTTGGCTGAGTGGAGTACTTTAAAGCGAGCAATTGAAGTCATTTGAATAAATGGTGTTCCATATGTATTGGCATATTTCATGTGTACTCTTTCTATTAAGTGAACCACTCTGAAGTCTTTCTATTAATTGAGAAATATTCATTCGTCCTAGAATTCAGAGAAAAATTAAATAGCAAACAAAAGATGGGCATCCCATTACGGAGACAAGTTATCCGATGGAGTTATATTTGTTAGCCCTCCCATTTCAACATTTCAAAACAATTATGTATCATATACTGAACTATAACACTAACCTTTCGTCATATTTGTCCTTCAGTACTCGACCTAAACACATTAATTAGAGTCGGTAGCGTTTACCTAGTTTCGTCGAGAACAGAAACACCCAGCTAATCTCACTATGGATATTTTGTTTTGCTGTCGATGTTAATCTATGACCGGACATCTCACATTCTATTAGGAATTGTGGTGTCGTACTGGATTCACTTTTAATAAACCGTTCAACTGCGTTAGGGCTCAATTTGAATGGAAACGAGTTTCTATGCATTTAATCCTTCCAAGTATATTCAACGGACCTGTGATAGCTTTGTTGAGTTACTCCGGATGGTTCTTCTATTTCTATTGGTTTAGGTATGGGTTAAGATCGACACAAGGCACATTTAGAGAAAAAATGACTTCACTTCCGCATAACAAGATTTGGAAAAAACTTCAGTTATGGAAGAATCTTGTTGTGTCAAACTATAGAGCAGTGATAAAGATGATAAGTGAAAAAACTCATCCATGACACTCACGTGTTTTCATGATTCAAAATGGATTCCTTTGATGGCTGCTCAATACGAAGTGTAAGTAGAGATTTGTTACATCAATGTAATGCATTCACGATAAACAAAAACTGCTGTGGTTATTGCAGTTTTCACGATATTTTGAAATAATTCGCTGATCCCAAAAAAAAGCCACACAAATTTTTGACAGATCGAAAACACTTTTATTACTAAGACGTTCTTAGAAGCCATTTGTAAACTATATCTACAGTATAATTCAAAATATATAATGATATCGTGCTGGTATACGAGGATCCGGCCATACAATCTTGCAAATTAAAAATGTAGATCGATGATGGAGATAAATCCGATCTGACTTTGGGAATACTTTTATGGGGATAGTTCATGTACTTTTAAACCTTCGGGTTCCCTATATAAATGACTTCTAACGGTAAAGTTGTCGTGATTCTAAATAGATTTCAGTTACACTGATTGATCCATTGAAGGTTGAAAATCAATAGAAAGTCCAGCTGTTCCGCACAACTGAAGTGAAGTGAAATTTAGTTAAGGAGCTGCAGGACTAATTGAAGTTGTTCTTAAAAACAAATAATGAACCTGTAAGATGGAGATGTAAATTCAAAAGTACCATCATTGACCCCGTAGAGCAATAACAACATGCTAGTTTGGCCGGTTTGGTGATAAATTTAGCCAGAACTTTTATACGAATGTCCGGTAACATATAGTGTCAACACGTCGATCGAGTCCAATGTGGTTTAGTCTAGTAGGCTAATATAATAGCTGGCAGAGATATTGAAATGTTACTAACTTAAACACTAATCTGCCAGTACTGATTGACATGATGCTAGATAAATTACAACAACCTGCGAAGTTATGGAGTTCTTTGTAATAAATCTTAAATGGGACGGATCTGTAGAAGAATATTACGACCACTGGAACAACTTAATATTTTGGGAAACTCATGTAGAAATAGTGTGAGAAAACGAATTGAATTTTGTTTCCGTGATGGACTGAGATGATAACCTAGAATTTATTGTATATTGGTATTCATGATCTTATACCCTCGATTCTACTTGTAAAATCGTAAAGCTCCCTATGACTATCCAAGGAACTTCATGACTTAATGTATTGTGTAGCTTAGTAAAATGTCTATCTACAATCGATAGACAATAACCCAATACTATCTGATTTCGTTTGAAAATGTTCATAACCCTAATATGTGGGCCTATGTCGGTTACAAAAGGTTCTTGAAGCTTTACCTACTTGTGTGTAGATTGATTGTTGTCATTACCTATTATTAATTATTGCAATTGGCTCAACATATTCTACGTAGCATATTCTACGTAGCTACCTAGAAGTATATCCCAATTTGCAAATGGACAATAGTACTTCAGAAGCTATAAAGGTGGATAGAACGATAACAGCTGACTCACATTAATTAACATACTGTGAAACACTGAAGTGTGGATATACTTCATTACAATCCTAGCCAGTGGCAACCTGATATAGATGATTATTGCGATGAAGTGAAAACAAAGAGCACCATGACCAATAAGAATTGCCATCAAGACCCTAATCGGATCGTTTTTTTTAAGACAGTGCATAGTAAAATAATCTCAGGTTGATGTTACTAAAAACAGTTTTAACTTTTGGCATTGCAGTCTGAAATCTGTCGTAACACATTTCTTTACTATCCTAGTTAAAAGTTAGAGGTGAGGCTTCAATATTTCTTAATTTTAAACGTATTTGAGATAGCTCAGAGCAGCAATACTATCGAGTACAGGCAAGCAGTTAAGTTTTATCCAAAAAGCTTCTGTTTTAATTTCGCCTGAGATGGCGAGCTGAAATCCCACAAAAGTAGAAGTTGAACCGGCATTGGAATTAATCAGCTTTAGAGTAACCTGGCTGTCAGAAAAAATACATATACGACTATCACTGCAATGTATCTCCTTTGCGAAGACTGCTGCTCTCAAAATTTACACCTTAAAGACAGTGGCGTACTTATATCAAGGAGAGATAGATAATTTCACCTCATGGTTAAGCATGTATAACCACCCGCAGATTACAGCATTGGTAAGTAAAGATCATCATATCGTCACCGGAGAGAATGGGCTATTCATGTTCCATTTGTGCTATTTGGTAATAATCTTCGAAAAACGGTATTCGAGTTCATTTAGGCGTTATGTGCTGACCCTTTTTATTTGGCAGTGCCCAAAAGGACACAAATTGATTATCGTTTCCTTGTAGGCGAGTAACTGTTTGTGCCGCACACCTTCTATTGAAAAGATCAAGTGGCAGAAGACCTATAGCCATCTCAAGAATTGAACTCGGTGTGGTGTTCATAGCTTCCACAATACCCAAACAAACGAGTCTTTGAAGTCGGTTTAGAGGTCTCTCTCGAACCAAGCCCAATGATTTACGAAAACTGTTTGAATTTCCAATAAATGTAGCATGCTTTATTGTATTTCCCTTTTAATCTAATCAGATCCCCAAATACTTAACTACTGAGCATCTTCGATGTGTTTGTCCTATTGAAATGTGAAGCAACCTCTTTGGACTGATATTGCCTCATTCTGGTATCAGTTGAAACACTTGTTGATAAACCAAACAAAGCCAATTTGTGTACACAACAGAACCACCGCGATTACTAAAAAGGAATAATCTTTGGATCGTTTTCATCCCCACCGTCGTTATATAATATATGCACAAAGTTTATACAAGGAAAAAAAATCCATTTTTCGATACGTATACACACACATACATACAAACATAAATTGTGTTTACTCGTAGATTTAATTTTTAAATTTCCATTTATTGTACCAATTTCCCCCTCCCGCGATCCCGCCATTTTAATATTTTACATATTAACAAAAGACGGAGTTTTTACATCTTCGCCCGTTTTATTGTATACGACGAGCTTTGTACATAAAAGCTCATCATCACATAATATCTTATCATTATGAATTTGATACATAATATCGTAACTGAATATAAATTTAATTTATGCTCTGGAAGACACAACATAATGTATGTACATACATACACATTCGAACAGTATTTTCTTATAAATCACTGTGTCGTATACATGCGAGGTGTGTGTGCTCATATAATTTTTATGCGATTTTGACTGTCGACGACGACAGTCGAAGTGAGTATCTGCGATGTGAAATGACATATGATCGTTTGAATAATAATATAACTGTCTATATAGGAGACGGTTTATGTGCGCACGTATGCATCCTCATTGTTAAAGGTTCGCAACGTCATGTGTTTGTTACACAAAATCCCGCAAAACGGGAGATAAACAATAATGAAACAGCATTTGGCTTGGTTCGCACATAATAATCATATTTTATGTTTTCATCACATTATGTTTTGGTACTTTTCTGATTTTCCGATGAGGAAAATTTGGAAGATAATGCACACAAAAAAATGTTTGTTTACTTTGTACAGGGTGTCCCAGTAAGAAGTTCAGATTTAAAAATTTATTTTTTTGTAATTTGAAAGTATAACCCTCCTGGCAATTTTTCGGCAGTGATTGCTTCAATATAGGCTTTTCAATGCTCAATTGTTTGTGGATTTTCCGTATAACATTTGCCCCTTCACAAATAAAAATCCAAAGACATGAAATCATAGCTCCTTGCTGGTCAATTCACGTCTCCAATTCGACTGATTATGCGGCCATCGAATTTTTGACCCAGTCTCACTATTGTAACGCTCGGTGTGTCTCATGGCGCACTATCTGGCTGGAACCAAAGGTCGACCAAGCCAATATTTTCAAGATATGGATGGGCACAACAAAGATGTAAACATGTGCCGCTAGTTGACCTCATTTTCGAAGAAACACGGCCCAATAATATCGTCAAACCGCACTAGACAGTAACACGCAATGGGTGTATTGCCTTTTTCACATGTCCTATTAGATTTTCACCCGCTTTCGGAATAAAAATCACTCTGACCTCCATCCACTCCCGCTGAGTACAGACCGCGGAGTACAGAACACCCTCTGAAGATTACCTCCAACCAGGGGAGCATAATTCTCGAGTTGTTCTGAAACTCCGCGGGAATAATTCGGTCAGGACCAGCCGATTTATAGGGTTGGAACCCTTCAATTGCCCATAGGATTCGTTCTTTGGTTACGATATCTTCTATGCGCAGTGAGTGTGATTCTTGATGAGTAATAGTCCCTATCGATTCATCGAAGCTTCCTGGAAAGTGGGTTTCGATGAGAAGTTCCAAGGATTCCTTACTAGAAGCAGTCCAGGATCCATCCGGTTTAATTAAATAACTGGGACTGCTAGGATTGGAAGACAAATTGTTCCTAAGACGAGAGGTCTCGGAGACTTCCATTTTGTCGCAGAAGAGTCTCCATGACTTCCTCTGTGCCTTCCTTAATTCTTTTTTGTATACTTTGAGGTTCTCCTTGTAGGAGTCCCAGTCCTTAGCCTCTCTCGTACTTTTGGCTCTATTAAATGCTGTCCTACACGCCTTCCGGTAGGTCCCCAGTTACTTGGACCACCATGTCGGTTTTGCTTACCCCTGGGCTTAACTACTGGGCAAGCAGCGTTGAAGGACCGATTGCAGGCATTTGTGAAAGTGTCCACTATGCAGTTCAGTTCCTTTACTGTCGCTGGTGACTCAGGGGTCTCTGGTAATAGTAGTCTTATAAGCGTTTTCCCCTACTTGTTCCAGTTTGTCTTTCTGGGATTCCTGAAAGGTTTCCGGGTGGCAGGGGAAACATTAAGACTAAATGTTATGTAACGATGGTCAGAGAAGGAGTGTTCTTTCGCCACTCTCCATTTCTTGACCATAGGGTACAGTTTTCCTGAGGCGAAAGTTACGTCTACAACCTTCCGCCGATTTTTAGTAATAAAAGTGGGTTCTTGTCCAATATTACACACCATGAGGTTGTTATTTAAAATGTAATCAAAAAGTAACTCACCTCTCTCATTGATATTAGTGCTTACCCAGATTACGTGGTGCGCATTTGCATCACATCCAAGGAGCGCCCCAATCTTCTTCCTAATATAATAATGTATGGGCATAAAAATTAGCGGTAAAAATTTACCCTTATCAATTTCTGTTAATTTAACTACTTATACTTAGTCTAAAAAAATTATTCTAAAAAGGAAAAACGTAAGATGAATTTTTCACGTAACTGTCATCTTTGCAACCACCATAGTATTTCGCTTTTTTCGTAATGTATTTGTTGTTTTCAATTTTTTTGAATGTAATATTGAATCGCAAGTTTGCGTCCTGTATTCCCCCGACTCGAAACCTTTCTCATTTGGTCGTCTTTTAACATGATATATATAATGGGTAATTGCTGATCATCTTATGAGTCCTTTTTTAACTAGGTATAGGAGGAAGGCTTTCGGTCCTGATATGTTGTTGATTTCTACACTTTCTTCTATTACCTTATCGTCGATATAATAAAGTCCAAACGTTAAGGAATTTTCGCAATTTTTTGTTGTCCTGCTGATGTGGTTCCTTATTAATTTGATAATGTGGATGTCAATTCGATCGATTTTGAATTTTTCATATTGGGTTCGATTGCAAACATAGTGGCGATACCCGCTTTCTGCTTTTCGGGTCCAAGCTGTATATTACGATGTCATCAGCATAGGCGATTGAGTGAACGCTGGTTGAATTTATTTGTTCGTTGTCTAATAAATCTTTTGTGTATAGATTGAATAGAATTGGAGCTGTTATAGAACCTTGTTGTAATCCGTTGTATACTTAAAATGTTTTTGTTGATGACTCGATTCCATTCGTGGTGATGAATTTTCTGTTGTACAGTATGTCTAGTAATATGTAGATTAGGTTTATGTCAAATTTCATTTTATTTAGTTTAAAGATTAATCCATCTAGCCAGACAGATTCGAAAGCTTTCTCCATATCAATGAAAACAGCGTCCGTACATGTTTTGTTGTTCAGTTGGCTGCATATGTGCGATGTTATAGGCAGTGATGGGCACTTTACATGTAAAAAACGTTATTTACATTTTTATGTAAATAACGTAAATTACAGTAAAAAACGTGTAGGTAATTTACATACAATATGTAAAAAACGTGAAAACTCTGAAAAATAACTGGAAATAGTGTTTAAATGTAACAAATATTTGTTTGTAAGGGTTATACACATCATAAATATCAATTAAACCGTTCATTTAGACGGTCAATCACAATTATTTTAGACTTTTAGTTATATACAGATTCTAGGCAAAGTTCATTTATGTATCTACACTGCCATCTGTGTTCAAATTTAAAATACAGATATTACCAATGCTAATACATACTTACGTTTTTTTTTATCAAAACGATATCAAAAATTTTTGACATATTAATTTGTTTTTGTTTTACTTGTAACGTTACACAGTCAATTTTTACAATAATTAAATTATTAGTTATTAGTTAGTAAATTATACAATAAATAGCGCCCTTGTTACGAAAAAGTCGTTATTTACATTACGTAATGTAAAAAGTAACTTTTGTAATTTACATGTAAATTACATAGAAATAACTGTGTAAACTACATCGTGTAATTTACGCGCCCAACACTGGTTATAGGTTGGTTATGGCGTGGGTCGTAGTATGGTTATGTCGGAATCTGAACTGGTTGTCGGGCATAAGTTGGTTTGCAGTTGTATATGATTATAGATTTGGTTATATATTATTATTTCATATACTTTGCCTAAATTTGACAATAAGCTGATCGGTTTATAATTTGTTGGTTTGACTGCATTTTTGACTTTTTTTTAATTGGAAATATCCTAGCCTGTTTCCAGCAATTCGGGAAGGTTCGTTTGTTTAGGAGATGATTGAATATAGTACAAATTTAAGATATTATAGGCTCTGGTTATTTTACCCGTTATTTTATCCGTTAATACTGGGTATTTTATCTATGCCGAAAGATTTTTAACTGTTGGAGCATGCCAGTACTTTTTTTTAGTTCTTCGATTGTTATAAAATTGTTTTGCTCAGACGGGTGTTGTTTGTCAGCTCTATTATCTGTACTAAATGAGCTCTTTGTAACATGGCTAGCTAGCTCGGTGGAATGTTGATGTTTTATTTGTTGTACAGATTTAGATATAATTTCTTCATGTCTTGTTTTGCCTAGCATAGGATTGGTGATTGTGTGCTTCTCTATGTAGTGTCCAACAATATTTAAGTTATCGTTGACGTTGAAACAACTATTTTTTTGACCCGACTTTGGCATATTATTCCAATCAATATTTAACTCAGTCATATTGTTTGTATCATTTTCATTTATTTCCAAAAGGCTTAGTGCTTGGTTTACTACTCTCCTTCTAATTTATCTTTCCATATTTTATTGATTTGTATCTTTATGTTTTGTTTGATGAGCTCGTTGGTCCTTTTGATTTCCGCTTTCAGTATGTTTATTTGTTGTGATATGTTCCTTCCTACTCTTTTTAGATTTTAAATCGTGGTTATTATGTATTTTTTATGTTCAAATAGTTTTTCAATTATAGTAGTAGCTTGTATTATTTTTGTTAGTTCATCTATGCATTGTTTAATTTCTGCATTTGTGAGGTTTCTATCTTTTGGTGTGATGCACAATTGGTTGTTCTTGCGTAGTTGATTTTCGTAAGATTTTTCCAATCGATTCTTCCATGTATCCCAATTAGTATTTGGTATATTTGCTGGTGTGTTGTGTCATTCTGGCTGTTCTCCAGCTTCATAGCCTCTATTTCTATTTCGATTGCCTTATGGTTGCTTTCAAAGTGATGTGTGAGTATTTCCCCTCTATTGTTGGTCAATACTGTTAGCCGAGTATCTACGATTGCGAGATCTAAGTAACTATTGGCTGCTGGGAAAGTTGGTGTTGAGGGTTTATAAATTTGAGATCTATATGTGATACTATTATTTTGCTGCCAACGATATAGGCGCATTCCTTTATTATTGTTAGTGCTGTTACTCCAAGATGTGTGTCTAGCGTTTAAGTCTCCCGCGATAATATAATAATTATTTAGGTTGATTAAGTTTAGTTCGTCAAAAATTTGGTTCCACCCTATTTCAAACTGTCGATCCGTAAGAATGTTATTGCAATTATGTAGAGGTATTGACTATGTTTCATGTTGAGCTTTATTATTGTGGTTTCAACACCTACACTATTTTGTAGTTTGCTGATTTTTATTTGTATCGTCGTCCCCAATCCGTGTAGATCTAGGCTTATTATATTTTAGTGTTTAAATTCTAAATGGTGTTTTTGGTGTAATTTTGTTTCACTAAGTAGTAAGATATCCGGGTCATGTGTTTTTGTAAAATTTAGTAGATTTAATCGCCTAGCGATGCTGACGATTGAGTTACCGTATATAATGCCATTATTTTGAAGCTATTCATAATCGGTTGAGCATACTTAATAGTTATGAAATTTGTTCACTTTGTTTTGCTTAACTGCATCTGGGTATGATCCATATGGTTGTTATGGTGTGTTCACTATTAGTGGAATCCTTGTTTTAGTTGTTGTTGGGTAATCTTGTTTCTCCTTTATTTTTTGTTTTAAGCGTAGTAGTATACGCTTTGGTATGTTGGGCAACCTTTGAACGAAGCTGAGTGTCCGGTATTTTTATAATCTACACAGTAGATTTCCGTTTTTCTTTAATATTGTATTCACTCAGTAAGTACTGGGTGGAGCATTTGACGCATCTGTAATCTAGGTTGAAATTTGCTGCTGCATGTTCAAATCTCTGACATTTGCGACATTGTATAATTTCGTTATTTTTCCTAAGGTTTTGCCATGATATCCGTTGGTAGTTTATTGTTTTAATGTTATATATTTGTGACATGTCAAAGTCTGGAGTGCACTGAACGATATATAGAGATAACTTGATTTTTTTCCATTGAGCGCTTGGTTTTTAATTGTGTTACATTTGTTATCTTTATATTATGTTTTTCTATATATGTTTTTATGTGCTCGACGTCTTCATCATCTTTCAGTCCCTTAAGAACAACGGTTTTCGGTTTAAGCTCGTGGATAGCTTCTAGATAGTTTTTTTTGAAAGAATCACATTAGTGCTGCCAGAGCCAAAATCACCGACATATCAAATATGAATCGTTTATTGGGACACCCTATATTTTGTTGGCGGAAGATGAAAATTTGAGAACAAGTCATTTGCCTCTCTTTCTCTCTCTCTCGATCATGTAAATCTAATTTTTTCCCAACCATCTGTTTACGTTATCAGTTATCAAAAGCTTTAAGTAATCAAATACTATCATTACGAAAATCTTATAAGAATTTTTCCAATTCATTACACAACACATTTTCTTACGACGTTTCGGTATGCGTACGTATGTGTGAATATATGATTAGACTATACGTATTACAATAAGACGATATAGATGCTGAAATTCTGGCAATAAAGACACGATGATATTAAAAAAAAAAGGAAGATTGGCAGCAAATCGAAAAGAACATTTTTATAAGATTTGGCTATATATGTGAGAGTAAAAATGACGATACCAAGATGATGATGACGATGATGATGATATCATCATAATCATTATCCTCATCATTGATACAATAATAAATGAAAACAAACATCAAGAAAAAAATGTTTTTTTTCTTCATCGGTGGTATCTCTTATCAATTTGGAGATAGGAAAATACTTTACTCATGGGAAATTTAAAACACAAAAGCGATGAGATGAAAAATAAATTTTATAGATTTTTCGTCTATGGCCTTCAAAAAATTATATTTTGTCTTCGTCGATGAAAATAAATTATTTATTTTGTTAAGTGAGAAACATTACAGTCGTAATTCGTCTTAAGATGATACGAGGAGTATATGATATAGGGTTTTGTTCAAATACATATTTCTAATATTGTTAATGGTGGTAACATAAGACGAGCATATATAAAATATGTTGAAATGAAATATGTTGAAATTTGTATAGTTATTCGAACTGGTCGATATATTTATAGATTTATGGGTTGGTCAATATATGTAGAGCATAAATGTGAATGGATGTCAAACACTTTATCATTCTAATTTCAGCGTATTATGTTACAGAAATTTTTTATTCAACGAAGACGTCAATACCATTTTCATAATTAATTAATTTGTCGAACCATGAAATAGGCCATGTTCTCTATACGACACAATCGACTCACACCGCCCCATTTTATATTTGGTAAGCAAATCGTGCTTCCTTGCATATTCTTGTTGCAACCCTACATAGTTGTATTCCCAGCAGTTCTTTATCGCTTCTCATTGCTTTGGTGGCGATTTGTAATTTACTAGTTCAGTCTTCTATGCTATCTCCAATTTCGAGAATTGCAGTATTGCAAAAGTTGCCTATCCCTTGTATAAAGCAAATACAGGTCCCAAGACCGTTCCTTGTGGAACTCCATATTTCGATGTAGTTTATACTTTAGTCCTCGGTGAGATACTTAGTCAAAGGCTTCTGCTACATACAAGAAGATATCTTGAACATATTTTCCAGTGAATCTTCTTTCTAACGTGTAGCAATCTGCACAATAATATATACTTGAGTATAATTTTTTATGCAACCTTCCAATGGAATGGAACATCTGAACGCATTAAAGGACTTCTAAAGCTTTTTGTTACGAAATTAGGACCTTTATGATTATTTTGCTTATCAGATTATGTCTTTATTCACTGCTAGCCACGGCAGAGGTTAAAAAGTATATGAGCTGAAACAACTGTTATCGTTGGCTCTTCTAAACCATATCATTTTGGATAAGAGATATCCGTATGTTCAGTCTTTTAAGTCCTTTTATTTTAAAATGGTTGAGTTTCTCGACAGCTAATTTCACGGGCTTTATGTCCTCGAGAAGTACTGTAAGAGCAGTAAAATCCAATGTCTTTATATCATGTTCAACGCATTGAATTTTGGCTATATATCTTACGTTTATCCAACAATATCTTCACTGAAGTGATGCCAAAACCATGGATGCATCTTGCACTGAAGTAGAGTCGTGGAATAAATATGGTAAAGCTGCTACGCAACTATTTATTTTTACCTCTAGATTTCACTACTGGTAAGCTAGTTGGCAATAAATGCTTAAGTAAGCTCCTTAAAGTATGCTTCAATCACTACAATAGCCTAAATATGGTAAACCTGGTCAATTTTATGCGTATATATTGTTCTTACAAATAAACCTATCTAAAAGTTTTCCAAGATAGCACGATATAAATATTTTAGTTCTTGAAATTTATCGCTAGTTGTCACTACCATCAAAATAAAATTATATCTATATTCTGAATGAAACTTCTGCCAATTTTAAACAGCAGTTTTTGCAACTGGTAAACTAGTTAGTAATCATTTACAAGTATTATATTTACAAGCCCCTTAAAATATGCTTCAATCATTACAAAAAACTTAATATTGCGAAGAATTTATAATAACGTATATTCAACGTGAGCTAAACTATAAATATATAGTCAAAATATAAGAGTGTGGGAAGATCATTAGAATGTATGCTTATTTGTACAGGCGAAAAGAACTGGAGTTTTTGTCTAACGAGATAAACAAAATTTTCGTTTTACACACGAAAATAATTATAAAAGTTGGTATTTGAGTATTGAAATGCTCGCATGGGTATATGTCGTTCGATTGCTACAAACACAACGACACAACTGACTTATGGATCAACTAGCTTATGAATCACTTATAGATCTGCAGTATAGAGGTTTTTCCCATCTATGCTGCAGATCTTGTAATAAACTCTCCCATTTCAAGTTGTATACAACAAGATTCGCAACTTGCACTTCCTCAAATATTTTCTTATTTTTTTGTATAACATATCGAGCCGATTGTACGAAGTAATTGTATTACTGCAATGCTTTATCCCTTTCTGTGCCTTTTGTCATTCTTCGCTGAATTCGATAGTATTAATTTTGTTGGCTTAATGTATTTAACTCAACATCTAATTCGAACTAATTCACTCTCAACACCAAAAATCCTCTCACTAACAATATTGACTACCAGAACTGCAAGACTTTTCCACTTAAACTAAAACCATCAGCACCTCATTTAGATGTAAAAGTAAGCTGTCGCTCTTTACTTGCTTGATCTTAATGTTATGTTGCATTTGTTCGAGAAATGATCGTTCCAGTAGTTGATGTTCTCTGTACTCTAAAAAATCCCACTACTCTCACCAATGATTAAGGTTTTCGCAAGGAGCAATTCAAACCCGTCAGATTCATCCCGCCTAGCTGCGGATCAAAAAGTTTAGTTCTTGTTTTGTTGATCCCCAATATTTGGAAGATCTTCTGGAATACTTGATCTGAATTCACTTCCATGGGTAGCTGATTACTGTTGTTTTTCGATTTGGCATTTGATAGACCTCAGATTATTTGGTAAAATAATCTATTACCACTTATTGGAAATACCTGCAATATCCGAAGTGATCCACTCAATCTGTGCTCTGCTTTTACATTGCTGCGTTTTTCCATTGATCTAATTTGCAAGATCTGTTACTGTCATGCATTGGTCACACTTTTGGCTCCATTTATTTTCGAACAGATTGTCTTTATCCGGCCTAGTAGAATTTTTCACGGGGTTTTCGCAAAATCTTGTCTACGCCTAGATGGTTGCGACTGGTTTCTCTATAATATTTCCTTAAACCACTAATGACTGTTTATTGCTACCATCGGATCTTTCCCAAACTCTTTTTAAACAGTATATCTGTAACCAACAGATTATCCCATTGAATAGGATAAATCGATAAATCTGGAACTTCTTCAAAATCTAAATCCTGTAATGCACACCATGACTTCATTCGATCGCTGGCATGCACCCCTTCATAACCTCGTCTTCCTTGCTCGGCACCTTCCACATCGCATATTACGTATCGGTCATTTGGTAAAACTTTCTTTACAAAATATGGTCCCCGATAAGGTACATTTAATTTACGAGAAGTACCCGTCGTCGGTCCTCCACTCCATTTTATAAATACTAAATCGCCTTCATGGTATAACCGCGGAACCTTGTGTGTGGCGTCAAACCTTCGCTTTTGCTTCTCTCCCGCTAATTTAATTCGGTTCTTCACAATATCGTTCACGTTTTCGATCTCAATATTTCTTTCATAAGAGTCGTTGAAAGCCAAAGGAATTTTATTTCGCAAAATGCTTCGTGGATTGTAGGTCAAAATTAATTGCTGAGGAGACATCTTTGTGATATCGTGTTGGCGATTATTTATCGCCCACTGAATATTATTAAGGTTAACATCCCATGTTCTGTCGTCGTTGATCGCTTTTGCCTTAAGCATCGATAATACTGTCCTATTATATCGCTCGCACTGACCGTTAGCTCTAGGTGTCGCTGATGAGATGATCCACATGCACGGTATGAAATGGTGCGGCAACCCTTTCGATAGGATGCAGCTCACCCTCCGGTCGCCCACCAACACTTTTCGTATAACAGTATTCAATACCTGCCGAAATATATCGTTTCACAAAATCTCGTACTCGTGGGAACCAAAAATGTTCATTTATCTTATGTACCGTCTTATCCACACCGCCATGGCCAACATCATCGTGCATCGATTTTACTACTCGCCATCTGATTTGTTTCGGTGCGACTCATCTTCTACTTCCATTTATCAAACGGAACAGACGTCCATCGAATACTTCATAATTCTCGTGACACTGTTTTTCATCTGCCGATTGAAGACTTCGATTGTTTTTAATAACTCTTCGTCGAGTTGCTGCATTCCGATTAACCAATCGCTTTCAAATTGGGAAATTTGAAAAACGTCAATGGTCGCAGGTTCCGGTTCTTCGCCAGCAACGTTACTGTTTCTGCTCAATGCATCTACGTGTTGCATGTATTTTCTAGCTTTGTGTTCCACCACAAAATCAAACTCCGCCAACTTTAACCACCATCTCCCTATACGAGGAATCAAATCCTTTTTCGAAGCACACGTTCGTAAAGAAGAGCAATCGGTTAATATATAGTTTAAACTGTTTTCCGATTAAGTAGACACGGAACCGCTCTAACGTTTCAACGACTGCTAAAGACTCCAGCTCATACGAGTGAAATTTTGCTTCGTTTGCCGTTGTTTTCCTACTAAAATATAAAACAGGTCTCGTTTCGTTTTTCTCATCTGTCTGCAGTAGCACACCAGCAAGACCTCTTGAACTTGCATCCGTAAATACTTTATGTTACTTTTTCCGGATCAAAAATGATTAAAACATCGCGACTTCCTAATCTCGTATTTAGTTCATCGAATGCTTTCTGTTGCTCATTTGTCCATTCAAAATCAAAATTATTTTTAGTTAGTCGCGTCAAAGCTTTAACTATGATGGCAAAATTAGCCACAAATTTTCGAAAATAACTCGCTAAACCAACGAATTGTCTTACTTCGTGTTTATCATTAGGAACAGGATAATTCATAATAGCGTCGGTTTTAAAAGTTCCTGATTTCAGGAATTCACATTTTTGTAATTTTAACGTTAGTCCATATCTTTGAATAATGGTTAATAGTCTTCCCAATTTAACTATCCCATCCTGTATCGTTTGGCTAGGAATAATTATGTCATCTATTTCACGTGCGATGCTATTCATTAACTTTTGACATACCGCCGGAGCATTTGTCAGACCAAAAGGCATTCTCAAAAATGCATAATGCCCATCCGGAGTAACGAAAGCAGTCAACGGTATGGAATCCTTTGCAATCGAAATTTTATAATATCCATTAGCCAAATCCTAAACTGTGAAATAGTTACAGCCGATCTCTTTTTGTTCGTTCATTTAGACGTCTATAGTCTACGCACATTCTTGTTTCGCAACACGATCGGACTAGAGTAAGGTGAATATGAGTCCGTAATAACTCCATTCTGTAAAAGCTCGTCGATTATAAACTTAACATTGTTTCGTTGATGAAACGATAAGCGATATGGACTATATACTACCGGATCAGTATTCGTAAGACTTATTTCCAATTCCACCGACTCTGTCTTTCCTAGCTCCGACTGGTTAGAAGCAAAACAACTTCTATATTGACTTATTATTTTAATAACTTCTTTATGTTCACACGCTGTCAAAGACGCGTTTACCTTGATGTCTTCTTCAGATAAACATTTACTCTTTTGTTCGCCTACCTCGGTTTTATTAACAACAAAAACCTCCTGTTGTACTCGTTCACCACTGGCACTTTCTTTCTTCGATTTTTCTTCTGATGGTTTTATTTCTACTGTGATTAAGTTTATTTCCCTTAATTCGTTAACGTCACTTTCAACTACTTTTTCAAATGTAATTAATCCATTCATCATAGTTAATTTTATCAACATATCTGTATTTAATATTTTGTCATCAATAACATACATTTCGATTTTCAATGGTCGTCCTTACTTTTCCACTCACTTTGAATGATCCACCACCGAAACCTTTAATTCTGCATTGCATATGGAAATACATCTAATTGTAAATAATCCGCAATGGCTTTTCGTATCATTGATCACTCACTTCCGGAATCAATCAACGCTGACATCTCAACTGTACCAAGTTTAACCTGTTTAGTATAGGGGCTTTGATTTTTCAATACAACATTCCCACTAAACGTTTTATTTTTGCATTCGGTATCATTCTTACCGTGCACCCGATTACACTTCACACATCTAACGCGCCGACTGTGTTTCAAACAATTCAACGAAATGTGTCCATAGTCATGGCAATTAAAACACTGTACTCCTTTATTTTTAAAATTTGTATCATTTTTCTCTCGTTTAAGTTCATCAAATCTGAAACCCTTCTGTGTCTGTATCACGGGATAACCCTGTAAGACCACCGTGAAATAACCATGTAAGACCACCGTGATGTGTCCTTAAAAGAAAAGTATGACCATATAGGGATACTTTCGAAATTGCTCTATGCAGTGCACTATCAACAACGACGTCGATATTGCACTGCACTTTGACAAGGTTTTGGAACTGCTTCCTTTGGACTTCATTTTAACTCTGCTGAATGAGACTCTTCGACAACAGTTGCCAGGTTCTGAATAATATAGTTTTCCAATGTATTTCAACACACTCGTTACTAGGGACGTTAATCAAAAAGGCATCTCCAAAAAATAAATTACCACAACCCATTACTAGTCCTGAATGCCGTTTTTTATTTATCATCTTCTGGGACTTCCACCTGCCAGTATCCACTTTGCACATCTATGTTTGAAATCTTATGTAACTATTCTTATTTGTTACTGAATAAAGCTTTCTGTAATCGACGCAAACTTTATGTCAAAAATCAAGGTCAAATTAATTATCTGTGTTTTGAAACAGCTCTGTAAGATTTATTATGATACCTCAAAACTTTCTTATATAAGAAATGACTCAAAATAGGTTTTTAATTTGATTATAGACTATCGTCTTAATTTTGATATCTTAATCAAAATTTATGGCCACACCATTTCAATGGCCTATACATAACGAAAAAAGCTAAGTTGGAAAATGAAAACATAATCAAGAAAAATTATCGTTAATTCACTTAGCAAATAAAAAGTTTGCGATGTATAGGTTGAGTTATGGTAAAGAACGAGAAAGAAGACGACGAGAAGATAATGCATTAGATCTTCCTCCCACAACGTACCAAAATTTCTCATCTGGAAAATAAACAATAATTTTTCATCAAAATTCATATGCAACAAAAACAAAGATGAAAATGGGAAAAGTACCACACAATTTTCTTCATCTTGTTTGTTATGAACTAACATTTATTTATATATGTGTGTGTATATACATATGCTTTATGATCTATGTACATTTAGACCGATGTAGTCGAATTAGTTCGGATATCCTTATTTATTTGCCCAAGCATGCATGTGAACATACACACACACAGTACAAGAAACTTGAGTTGAGTGCAAACAATCAAAGGTTGTTGTTCTACACACACACATAACAGCTTTTGAGAAATTATATAGTTTGTCTTGTGGGTAGCTAATCAAACCAATATTTTCGTCTACTTATAACAACGTTAAGACGTATAACAAAAGATTCTTGGATTTAAGAACTACACAACAGTTTTGAAAGTAATAAAAATAATTCATAAATATTATCTCTCAAAATAGTTTTTTTTATTGTTATGCAAATGTTATATATATGTTATATGTGTAAGGAATAAGAAGAAAAACTTAAGTCAATAAACTTAAATAAATTTGACAAAAAATCTGAGTATTATAAAAAATTGAATTAAAAATCATAAAAGCAAACTTATGTTCCGTTCTCATTTTTCGAGACACAAAACTATAATTTATGTGGCACCCTTCTTGAGTACATAATGTACATAGATACATAGGATCCATAAGCATATAATTAAATTATTTTAAATATAAATTGAATTTGATTTACTTAAAAAAAAATTGTAAAGTCGATGCTCAGTACAGTGCCAGACTGCCATCACATATAAGAAGGCAGCCAATTTGGTATTAGACGAAAAATCTGTGCAGATTCGAACACACATAAAATATATGTACATACATACATACGAAATGGGAAAACATTAAATATTTAATGGCGTCATATATCACAAGCCCCAACTAGACAGCACAAAATTGGGACCAAAACAACGAAAAACTATTAAAATGTACACGGAAATTGGATGAAAACTTTCAGATGATATGGCAAACATCTGATTACAAGATATATGTATGTGTGTATATGTATGTACGAAGAATTTACGAATCAGCAAATCTGTCAATATACCAATGAAAACTTTTTCGCTTTTCTTTTGTTTTTTCCCCAAAAAACCAAATTTTTTGAATAAAATATATTTTTCGAGACATTTTTTGCTTGCGGTCTTGATGGAATATTTTATAACATTGATTTTGGTTCATATCCTTGTGGATTTTATTTGTAAAGTCATAAATTTATATTTGTATGTGTGTAAATAGTGATGGTGTGTGTGTGTGTGTATAGATTTTCCATCATTTGATTTGATTGATTTATTATTTCTGGGGAAAAATATGTCGGAAATGATTTAGTTCGATTCGATGGTACACACATAAACAGATCTTTGAGCGGGAACAAGACTTTAAAAATATATTGTAGGGATCATCTTAAGATTGTTTTGGAATGTTAATAAAATTGAATTCATATCGATTTGGTGTAGTGTGGTCGTTGAAACTCTCTTTTTAAATTATGTTATCCTCTCTTTTCTCACTCAATTTTATTGCAATTCTCACCATGGTGTCATTCGTTTGGGTAGAAGGTGTTCGTAACAGGATCCAAACTCCATCTTTGTCTTGAAGAGTTTTTCCAACCCGGATACACCTTTAAATTTTTTAACGATCATTCATTCGAATCTAAGATGTAGCTTCTCCGATAACCCCGTTATACTATGATGTTTCTGTTTACAATGTTTTTCAGTTTTTTTTATTGTGTCTCCCTGGTTTCTATATAAACGCCACCTATTCCTATATATGACACTCGTCCATTACGCCTACTGGTACTACCACCAATGTCTGGTTACTTCTATTCCACACCTTCTTGATGTATCCGTCTTCAACCGTCAAATGGTTCAATTTTTATTACCTCCATCCAACTAGATCCTCATCTTGTTCTTTCCTAGAATTGTCGTGCATTCCTTCTTGTTCTGGTATCTTTCTTATATGCTCCACTTGATACGTCTCGATTCCAAATACGAATGGTATTCCTTGGTCACTACACACTTTTTTCTTTCTTCTGGTGATTTAAGGAAGGTTGACGAATTCCCCATTATTCGCTTGAGATGTGGTCAGTTTGGTCACAAACCCAACGATTAATCTTTTTATTTCCATCTCGGAATTTCCATGGCTGCCACTATCTGCTGGTCTCATAGCATGACTACTGGTTTGGTGATGTTATTTACAGTTTCTTTGTTATTGCGATTTTTTAAATCCTCTGATATGCCACCTCAGACTGTTGAAAAAAACATTTGAAATTTAACTTTAACCACTTTAACGTAACTCTGACATATGTCAGAATTTCTCGTTTACATCAACCATTAACTCATGTTAAAGCTTTCTTCAATTCTTTCCATCAATAACTCTTGTCCGGTTAGCACTTTCTCCTTTAAGTCGGTTATTATGTTTTATTGGCCAGTTTGAATCATTTTTTCTTGACCGAATATCATTTCAGTTTTGAATCCATCAATCGTTTCGAGTTTGACGTTGTATTAGTGCATGCCCCATATCGATACCACTAGAAGTTAAAGGTGTGGCTTCTCTAATTTCAACTTTAACGTCCTCCCGTACCAACCACTTTATTAGCTTAGTTTGATAGTATATTTCTCGGTTGAAATCGGTACCCTCGAATTAAAAATTGATCTGCGTCTAGTTTTTCCTCCAACAACTGTGCGGAGTCTAATTTGCATTTCGATTAAGTTCATTAATTTCATTTTTCATATTGACAATTTTTTACCAATTACAAAAATGAAATGAGGCCCATGGTCAAAATCATGCATTCTTTTAAAATTCACAAAATCACTGTGCTGAGCTGACAAAACGTTAGTTCGCGCCTAATAAATTCCAATCGCGAATCTGCTTTATCGCAAGAGGCAGCAATCAAGTTTCCTTGAATGATATAGAGAGTACTGGTATTCAAATAACGGTAAAACTATCATTGGAATCGATAAGAATAATAAAATGTTTGCAGTCCTGAAGTGTTCAAACGAAAAATGAGTGAGTGCTATCAACTTTGTCTGAATCACTGGATTGTTAAACTCTGGTAATAGTTCATTAGCCATATCACAAATGCTAGTATATGTTTAAGTTAAGAATATACCGAAAGTGTCCCAGATACATACACCTCAATCTTTGGCAAAAAGCATAAAGAATGAACTGACATTGTAATTCTGCATTAGATTAGAATGTATATACTCTAACATAATTTCCACTAAGAGAATGTCCTGAGTACCACTCCGTTTTGATATAATCTACTCTGAGAGTCGGAGAAAAAAATTACTATTCATGTATTAATTATACTTGTACACTTCCAAGAGATGGATGATAGACTACAAAAACTTTCTAAAAACCATATGCAGGTGCGGATCGTTACCTAAACTGAATTTTGAGATTGTCCCAAAACAATCTTGAATTATTTCAAATTTAAAAATCTCCAACCCAAAAGCTAGTTTCTCTTGAGTTACCTTTCTAACGCGGTTGTAACCAATTGAACAGTGCATGTCTGCCTTTACTCCTACAGTGGACAAGAATTTAGAATCATAAATGCTCATTCCTGATTTGAATTGATTGATGGAAATGCTCGATTTGTTTTCCGCTCAAAATCATCAATATTTGCTTTCTCAAAGCACAACACCAGGATTTTTCATTTTTTTCAAATGTGTAGTATATAGTTATAACTTATACAGGTACCAAGGTGTGTAACTTTCAAAACGGAATTTCTTTTTCTCGATAAATCTAATTAACCTGGGTGTAAAGGAAACCAAAAATTACGATTTAATTAGACTAGATGCTTAGACCATCGACCCTTACGAAAAAAATCACCAAAGACCTGTTATGTCTCCACATGATCGGGTTTCTTTTGTAATCTGCACTATAGGCCTGCAATGGATGAAACAAAATTCACTTCCACCTTAGAGATCCAATCCTATCCCTTCGATTAGTGGAACAAAAAGAAAATGTTTTGTCAAAGTGGCTTGTCAAGTGGAATATAAAATTATCGTTTTTTGAAATTAACAAAGAAGAACATGGCTATTTGATAGTCTCACCTAAATTTTACTCTTTCCAAGGTCTTCAACTGTCAATATCAGGATCTCAAAATCTAGGACGAAATTGTCATAATTTACGTATCTACGATGGTAAGTTTCTAATAATGCCTTCATTTGATACTCGATACAAACTAGTATTAATTTATACATTTCTACAGTATTTGATACATTTGAAATCAATCAGAATTGAACGCCGAACAATTTTTCGTAACGCTGGCCGAACACCCTAGGAAAACGAAAAGAAATGAGATTAACGGTTCGATGAATAGCTGGGTCACTTATTATAACAACTGACCAAAATTCATGAAAGTATCTCTTACAATTGTGATTAAGTCAAGACACACAAATCGTATTTCAAATAATCCGATGAAAGCTAGATATGACATATACCGCCCAGGTGGCGCAGTGGTTAAAACTGCGGCAGTTGGAGCGGGAGATACCGGGTTCGAATCCCAATTCGGGGCAAGATGCAAATGGGGTTTTTACTTTCGATTGTTTGGGCGGTGCGATCGATGCGAAAAATGAACATATATCTGGATCCCTTGTGTTGTTTAGAATCCATGGACCGACCCATCTTCCATGTCAGTACTATAGGCTAACTTGGAGCCATGCAATGCGCAGATGGTACTACGAAAAAACGAATTCAAAAAGAAATTTGAGGTAAACCAAAATAGGGGGCTGATGATAGTCACTATGCAATAATTGGTAGCTACAAATAAACGGCAGAATTGACCCAAGGTAGTCAAAGAATTCTATAACTTGAAAATGAGATTAAGAGTATTTAAGCTACATAGACATATCCAAATTGTAAAATCAGTCAATGAATCAGCTCTAATAGAGGAGTAAAAGGCGTTAAGCTGATATGCTACAAATGGTACCAGAATCCGAACAATTAACACGTATGACATGATCAAACCAGCGGTATTATGGAATTGGATTAGAGCACAAGAAAATTCCGAGATGACAAGAGATGGATAAGATCGCGTAGTCTGTAGCAAACCTGGCCATAGTTCAAAAGACTGCTGGACGTTATGACCATGGCTAATATATATTGGAGAAAGATTCCAGTCATTAAAAGAAAAAGCCAGTACGAAGCGGAAGCTTACGTTTACAACCAATTTCGATGGTGGTGGCTTGACATTTAGTGGAAAATCGACGAAAAAAACATTATGACAACGATTGTGCAGTATAATTTGGTAAGCGATGAGATACACTCTGAGGAAGGATTCAAATTGCAAACAGCAACCATGAAATTATTAATTTATTCGGCAACCGAATGAAGGTTACGATTAATAGAGAATTTGGGACAGTTATAGAGTAGTTGAGGACAGCTAGTCATGTCTTATACAATCGGTTTATTAACAGACCTACAGCATAGATGGGAAAGACCTTATAAGATGATTGCGAGAGTTAATGATATAATCTACCGGATGCAAAGAAAGGTTCAAAGTAATGGTTCTGGATCTGGAAAGATGGTTATCAACAGAAGAGTAGGGTCATCTTGAAATTTTGATTGAATATATGTCGCTTATACTTGATTCTGATTCCTTACGCCTTCTGGCAGCTTATATTTGTTTGAATTGATTTCACGTAATCTAGATCTGTCTCTTTTGGAGCGAAATTAGCCTAGAGCTTTTAAATCTAACACAATATATAAATTCTCTAACTTTATAAAGATAACCAGCTGAACTTCTTGTATCATTTAACTGGTTTCGATATCACTATGACCGAAGGTATAGTTGAATGGTGCTGGATTTTGCATTTAATCTAAACGGGAGGGAACATACGTGTAATTCCTATCAAAAATGATAATGGGATGTGGTCTACGAGTACCAGCATAGAAAGAAAGGTACGATGAATAGCTGGCTTATTATGACAACAGAGTATGCCTCATGAGTATACTACCTAAATATGTCTTTTTGATTTAGGAACCGTGGATCACAAAATCAAAGAACTTAATTCAGGGACCTTAGGTTCTTTCCTGGTAAGTGATACCTGCTCGAGACCTAGAGCCTATGTTTTTATTAATAATAATATTAATTACAGACTCATTCATGAAATTTGTTGTAATGACATTACAACAGTCGTCGTTGAAGTAAAAGAACAGGGTATTCGACGTGAGATTCCTTGATCTCCACCTATTTCCGATATTATTCGGAACTTCATCCTCCTACTCAGGAATTTATTAAAGGAATATAAAGGACGCAAACCGTAATGATATCCCAATCATTGCCGAATGGAATGCAAACTCACATCACGTATGCTGGGGAAGCACTGATATTAATCCTTGAGGTATTTTTCTCTTAGAATACCAATCCGGGTCTGACCTTGTAATTGCAAATGTGGGCGCTAGACCTTTCTTTTTGAAATCCTCAAGGCAAGAAGTAATTGATATTTCTCTTGCCATCATAGTGGGAAAGTCTCATCCTGGATGGTTTTAGATGACGTTACTTTCTCTGACTATCGCTACATCTCCTTCTCTCTAACCAGCTGTAAAGAAATAGAGAATTTAGGAACTAAAGAAACACTGATTGAGAACTGAACAGACTTCATCTCAACCAATCAATTCTATCTTCAGTAATAAAAATCAGAAAGTGCAGAGAAATGAAAAGGGCAGCTGAAAACCCTGAAGAAGCACTTGTTAGCGCCTATGAGAATAGCTGTCCTTAAAGTAAGCCTACGAGTACTGGGACACCATGGTGCACTAGTCAAGTGGGCAGACTGAGGATGTCTTCTACAAGAAAATTTCTAAACAAAGCCATGAAAACCGGTTCAACGGTAAATTGGGACTTGTACAACTCAAGAAAGTTCTCTGTAGGAACATGAAGGTCACTATCGGAACTCTAGAGAAACCGGATGAAACGCACACAAGTACAAATCAGGAAGCTTTGGATGTACTAATGAAAAGTTATTTTCCCGAGACAGGATATTCCCGGGTATCCTACAAGAAGTAACTATCGTAGACCACCTTGAACATATCTTCAGAGCCAGTTTGGCCCGGGGTGCATTCCAAGATCCTGGAGAAAAGTCAGGGTAGTGTTCTTCCCAAAGGATGAAAAGCCAAGATGACCAAGCTAAATTTGTCGGCCTATTATATTTTAGTGATAATGCAATATTAGTAAATCTCTTACACTCCAAACAACAGGCATACCAGAAAGGCAGATCTGTTGAAACAGCACTCCATGAAGTCGTTGGACGGATCGAAAGATCAAAGATTCCAGCAAAGATCCCAGTCTTTCTTAAATTATGATACACGCACTTTAAGGATCTTGCAGGGCATTCTCACGGGGCACTGCTCCTTGAACTGTTAAGTACTCTTTGTGCTTCTGTTCTTCATACTCTTCCTATAGAGTGCACTGTTTCGGCTCACAATTCTTATTTGAGGATCAATTGACGATACCAGATATCTTGGACTTCATAAGAAGAACAAACAGATTCCGGAACTGAAAGTGTGCGTCTGGAAAGGGATGTCACAATGGGCCAATTGAGCCTGAGTAACTGGGTGGAAAAATACTTCATGAAAGTATATCTTACGGTTGTCATTAACACAACACAAATAGTATTTCGATACAAAAGTTCAAAGTTAAAGGTTGAAGAATAAGATTTGATAAGAAAATCAACAATCCGATCAAAACTTAATTTACCATTTCGTTCTTATTTCATTGCAGGAATTGAAGCAGAGCTATTTTATGTACGTGAAGGTGCTATAAACACATACGCTATGTTGTTTGTTGTTCCTGTGCCAGCAACCGTAGACGATTTAGAATTTTCTTGGCAAAGTTTAACGAAACATCCGGTAAGTATTTTTATTTCTTCCTCATTTCGTTTTCTTATTGTTTTCTTATTTTGCTGCTCAAATATTTTTTTATGTGTGTGTGTGTGTGTGTGTTTTTGGTACATACATACACTGTTTAAAACAATGAAAACAATCTTACACTTTATGCCTTTTAACAAGAAAATAAACAAGCAAATACGAATTTTTTTTTTGTTTTTTAAACTAAGATATCTTTCTTACATACATACATATACATGAGATGCGATAAGAAGAAAATTGTTCCATTATACAAACCAACAAAAACATTTACATACACAAAATGTGTATCTCTATCTTGAATATCTTATGTTATGTATACACATTCGTCTTATATGTTATGTTATATCTTGTTTTTGTTGGTACTCCTTCATACATGAAAACAAGAAAAGTTTTCTTCACTCGGGTTTTTTTCTACTCCTCCAGTCAATCTTCGAAAGCACATGAGAAAAAAATATATTTTATACAAACCGGAAACAGGATGTTTGTACATATATTTGTTTTATCTCTTTATATGTATGTATGAGTTCGCCATGCATGTGTATGTACAATGTTACTGTATAATTGAGTTTCGTAGAAAGACCTTTGCTTTAACCATATCTTAAAGAAATCTTAAAGATAAATGTTCTTAATAATCATCGACAACGAATCTAATCATTTTTTTGTGATGATTGATGTGAGATCTACCAACGTTTTATTCAGCATCCAATCCGGTGGAACACATTCTACACATCAATGAATAAAAAAGACGAATATTCCACCCTAACCCCGCGCACTCTCTTACTCGAAGACGACACAAAAACATACAAAATTGGTAGCATGAAAACTAATCCAACCGAGAAAAATAATTGTGTTCGGCCAAAAGTCAAACGAAACCATATCCCTTGTTTTTTGTGTTCTCGATCGGTGACACAATATGGTCCACATACCAAACCATCCAAGCATAATCAATTCCTATTTAAAAACAACAACAAAAATACAAAAATTTTCTATTCAACATTTAGTGTGTGTGTTTGTCGTCTGTGTGTGGTGTGGAAGCAACGAAGGAAAAAAACAGAAAATGGAAAATGTGTGCGATTGCGGTTTTTTCCTCATCAATTCTCCGACAACTTTGCCATTGAACATAAAAAATGATTGGAAATCAAAGGACTCGACAATTTTTTTAAAGTATTGTGTGTGATGCTGTAAATTATAATTTTCTTATCATTTGTCTTAAATAATTTATTAGGATTGGTGTAATGTAGGTGTATATGTGGTGTGACATTATGGTATTATGGAATTACTTTAACTTTGTTGAACGGAAAATTTGAAACATTAATTACTTAAGAATTATTCATTCTTCTTTCAACCGTTGTCTCGCGGAGTCTAAGTGGGAAGTCACATTTTGGATGATCGTCGATAACATTACTCTCTCTCTCTCTCTCTGACCATCACTACAGCTGCTTCTCTCTAACCAGCAAACAACCTTTCTCTTAGGCGCTGATTAAGGCTTAGCACTGATCGGTTTCTTTGTGAAAAGCTGTCGTCTACTCGTAAGTAAGCCTTAAAGATCTGGGACACCATAAGGGCCAATAATTGGGTACAGTGAGGAAACAGACAAGAAAATTTCTAACCAAAGCCATGAACCTTCACAAAAAGAGTACAAAATATGTAATCGAGGTGAAATAGTGATTGAGATCACTATCGGGACTCTAGAGAAACCTGATGGAACTTATACGAGTACAAAAGAGGAAGTCCTAGAAGTTCTTATAAAAAATCATTTTTCTGAAAATGAGACGTCTAATTCAGTACATGGAAATCAAGTTTCAGAGATTGGAACTTGGTGGCAAAGGTTGAACCCTAGCATCGTTTGTTTCTTGAGATTTAAGACATCAAGACTGGATATTTTCGGGTCTCTTACAAATATGAATGTGTTAAGCGGAAACGGCCGTTCGCCTACAATGCTGGGACAATTAATTTAGCCCTTCAGAGCATTGCCAAATAAAGAGAGCTTGGCACACATAACTGACCACATGTCATCGGATACTATAAAATACAACAGCTCATCATATTTCTCCGATAACGACATGATGATCTTTACTGATCTTTAGTGATGCTGTTATCTGACTAGTGCCGGGTTATTCATTTTAATCGTGAGGTGAAAATATCAATCCCCCTTGGTAGCTACGACGCTTTAGGGAGGATATTGAATAACTTATACATCATCGTCAAAGAGATTGACTCTAACATTGTTTCATCGAAAGTTGAAGGATTTACTGAATACCCAGTCACATGGATATGAAGGGAAACGTATTGACTGATAAACTGACCCATTTTGGTCCAAAACTTTCAAAACTTTTTTCTTCTGTAGGTCCTGAGTCTGCTCTATAGGAGTGACGTTATTATCTCTTAAGAGTGGGATATCGACCATCACATTGGTGCACGGTCTGCATCAACATTATCAAACACATCTCTTGTCAGCCTATTCAAAATCTTCTTTGAAGTCCTCAAAGATCATGCTGAGTATTCCAGTATTACAACAGATTATTCCCTGAATAATCACATTTTCCAAATAAAAATTCGGAACAATGCAAACTACGAACATTGTTCTGGAGAAGATGAAGTTCTGTTCTTCATACTCTCCTTGTTGACTGATAAACTGACGACCGACCTTGAGGATATCGGATATCTTGTGCTTCCTTCGAAAAGTAAACAAATTTAGAAACTGAAGTGAACGTCTGGATGGGGATGTTGCAATAGGCCAATTGAGCCTTTGGACATATTTTCAGGATAGTTTCAGGATAAACCGAATGTGTACATGAAGAAACAATACCGGGAGTATCAATCAGAAAATTTCATAAATTAAGCTGTTTGAGTCCGATTTCTGCTGTCCATTATGAAGCTACCCAAGTACAAGTGCCTTCTAAGTGATAGTGCTAGACAGAAAAGGAGAATGTAAGCATCCATCTCTCCTTCCAATGTGTCCTATAAACTGACCCTTTTCTCATTTTTACCAAGGAGATAGCAAGTAGTTCTATGACCATTGCTGTTGAGGACCACAAATCTAGTTTTGGCCAAAATAGTTCCGCTACACTGCACGTGGTGGATTTGTCTATATACCTTTCTGGTAGCAGTTGAAAAGAGGAATCATTTCGGAAATATTGAAATATTCATTATTTCGGTAAGAGATAAGTGGTATCTCAAAGCATCTTGATTATCAACATTGATTACGATATAAACTGCGGATAACACACAATGTCTGAAACAGTTCTCCAAAAAACTGGAAAACAAACAGAAGAGATTAGTCACATCAACCTAATCGGAGAAAACTTTAGGCCCTATACTTTCATCCAGCTAAGAACCATCTTAAGAGAAGAATTTTCTGAACGAGAACATGAACATCAAGATTATTATCAAAGTTATTTACTCAAAGGTTATAGGTAAATAATACCCAAAGCGCGAGTAGGTGTCGTTCCCGGCGTTCACCAAAAATCATGTATAGAGAAAAATAGCTTATCGGTGCGATGGAACACCAATTGTTCATAGGCCTAATTTTGTTCCCCAATAAATCAATGTCACAGGTCGGTCATCAAAATATATTTTGGCATCGATTCAAGAACATTACATGTTGGCAACTCGAACTGGTGCTGAAATAAACATGCAGGTTTGGTTGCATCTATAGACGTCTTCTCAATGCACCACCTCTGAGTCATTGACAGTAACTTTAAGGTGACTCTTGCGATGGTAAAACTGTCTTGTTGCGTAGACTTCCTAAAAGCTTAACAACAATAAATCGTTTGCTGTTTAAATTAATTAAGCAAACTGGACGCCCGACATACTAGAGTGTAATCTAAAATGTCGATAGGAGGCAGTATCTCACCTGATCAGCGAAAAGGATCAATTCGTTTTTCAATAAGATTTTTCAAGAGAGGAAGCAAGCTATATACTATCGACAAAGAAGGAAGCTGCTTCTATCATCACAAATTCGATAACTTCTCGTAGAAACACTCTCAAAAGCTCTCGAGGAAAGCTTCTAGAAAAATTAAATAATGGAGCCTTCAAAGTACAAAGCTTCGATACAATTAATGAGAATATAGAGAGAATACGGGTATGACAGAGATGCTAGTCTTGAACTCCATCAAGGTGGCATTATTCATTCACGAGTTAAGGCACTGGATCATCCAGCAGCCAATATTAATGATAGGCAGATTCCGATCTGATTGATGACGTCAATTGAATGACTGCATGATTTAAAAGATGAATTCAAATCTCATTAGGCATATTCTCCGAACTTGATCAGTGTGTTCGTATATATGTTGTGAGTTGTGTTGCAACAGTGCACTAATTTCTAGTGTGGTCGTGGTATTTGTGAATAATGATTCATTCGTACTTTGTTATGAACCGGCCAAAATAGTTACACACAGTGAACCAAAACTTTACATTTCCAATCTTTGTGTTACAGCTTTTTAAAAGGTTCACCTAGATTACCAAATATCAGTCAACCAAAGTCTTATACTTATCATTCTCACATTCACAAGGATTAATCATAGACATGTGCTGTCTTAGTCACAACCCAACTTTATATATGTTCAGTAGCATGAAGTTGTTCTATAGTTAAAACTTTTTCTTGTTTTTTGTGTCATCCGTCACTCAGGCTCAAATGGCCCATCGTGATATCCCACTTTTTTAACTTGATGTTTCGGCTCTGATTTTACACCAGCCTTAAAGTACTGACACGGAAGGTGGGACGAACATATGTGTTCATTCACACCACCAGTCGCACCGCCCAAACGATCGACGGTGAAAAATCCCATTTGCAGCCTGCCCTTATCTGGGATTTGAACCCGGTACCTCCCGTTCCATTTGCCCCAGCATTAACCACTGCGCCACCTGGGCTGTAAATTGAATTACTGATTAGTAATTGTAAGACTTAATTATTGGGATCAACCATAGGACGCACTTCAAAGGTATTATCCTCTTTAAGCTTTCTGAAAGGGTTAATTATTATGACTACACACAAGTATATAATAAAACTAAAATCCTTAATAGTAATTAAGTGTACAACCTCATCCTAATTATTTATTACCAAAAAATGCAAATTTTCATCTACAATCGGCTGTAAATATCTCATCCTGGAAAATGTATTTGTTTTCAAAAATGGAAACATCCAATTGATATGTTACCGAGATAAACTCTATGTATGTCCACATAAAAATGTATGTATAGCTGTGTAATATGCAAAAACAAATGAGACTCAGATCATTAAATATAATTGCTAAAAAATTTGTCAACGATAATCCATAAATAATGTTGCACAGGATATGGATCCGAAAAATTAATTTTCCAACATAATCGTACTCATACATACCATATATGTAGAATGTACATAGTTTCCAACATACAAACGATGACTACAATGGACCATAATAATTCGACTATTTGTGATTCAAAAATAATGAATATTGCAGTCATTGCATCTATCGCGATTAAATGTCCGGCGACGACAAAAAGCGTTACGACATAATGACACCATACCGCTTGGGTGGTACATAGTAACGACGAATTGTATCTATCTGGATACAAACATAAAAACTAAATACATAAATTTTATGATAATTTATTTGTTTTTGTTGTTGTTCTAATTTAATTTAGAATTTGGAAAATTAATTAGAAAATGAGACGAGGGAAATGCTTAGCAAACAAAAAATAAAATTTTAAATGATGATTGATTTAGTGATCGATAAATTTAATGTGACAGTGACATTTTTCGCATATCGTCTGCGTACATGTGATATACACAAATACGAGTCTGTTTGACAGTCGATATAAATTAAAATAAATTAATTTAAACGGAAAAATTATTACGATAGACGAACATTTATAGTGTTTGAAGAAATTTGACTGCAAAAGGAGTATAGTGGCCGGATAGGAATCGAGAACCCCCACCTTTTATGTCAGTACTATAGGACTGTTGGGCAGCAATTCGATGTCCAGTTGGTCTACACCAATTGAGTTTATAGCTAGTGGGTCCCATATTCGGGTTCAGCGTAAGATATGAAGTTAAAAGGGAGCATTGAAATAAAATTGGGAGTGCTTCTTGTCCTGAATTTCGATGGGGTAGCTTTAACCAATAGATAATGAAATCCTTACTACGGGAGACCTCTTTCACACAGTGACAGATGAGGTGGAAGAGTACTATAGATACGTTAATCAATGCTTGCAATCGCTTCCTAATTCTAGAAAAAGCCCGGCTTGTGGTAAAACCAACGGACAAGCTTGGGCCGATATAGTTTTATAGGAAAGCCTTGTATAGAGTTAAGATAAGAAGGCTGAATACTGGGACTCGTACAAAGTAACCTGTAAGAACAAAAAAGAAATAAGTAAGGCCTCACGTCGGAGGCGAATCAGAATTTTTTTTCCAAAACTCCAAACGAACAGAATCTTGATTTTTTATGGAATTTATTTCCTGGCAATTTTGAAAGGAGAGGTGAAATGAAAATTTTTGGATTGACTCTTAAAGAGGTAGATTATAGATGCATTAAGTTAAACGAGGACTTGATTCCTCGTTGTGTGTACGACGAATATCTCGAACATATTTTAAATATCTTATCTAAATTAGAAGAACGCGGAGTTGTAGTGAATGGGAACAAATGAATCTTTGACAAACAAAAAATTCTATTTATGGGCCATCTGGTGACTGGACAAGGAATCTTACTATGTGATGGTTAAAGTCATCAAAGATTTCGAACGATCATTGACGGTAAAACAGCGTCTCAATGATATGCAAAAAAGATACAGCTTACGATGGTGAACTTCTCGCGGCTTACTCCGGTGATCCATCGATCTTCGAGTAGGACTGCGGCCGAATGAATATTTCCATCCACCTCGTAACTATATGTTAACGTTTTGTCGTCATCGCCGTCGATATTGTGATGATGATTCGGTAATCGTTTCGAACTTTGCGACCAATTTTGTTTAAACATTTCTTTATGGCCGTATATAGCCGATGAGTGTTCTAGATATGGCAAATATTTATTGTTCACTTCATACGATGGTGTTGCAGGGCGTGATTGTTGTAATAATGGTTATCATCGTTATGGTTGTAATGATGGTTATCATCATTCAGCTCGAACTATTCTATTTGGTGGGTATGATGGTCATAATAGTATAGGTTTGATAATCATGTTCGAATTTCGTTCCAAAATAAGTAATGTATCTCTTAATCGAATCTTAAACTGGGTTTCGCATTCTTAAATAGACAAAATACATTATTAAACTCGGTTAAATTTGGATCGATAAATAAATATCGAACTTGATCCATGATTGAAATGGTAAAACAGCATCTCAATGATACGCAAAAAATGATCCTGAACTTCTCGCGGCTTTCTCGGCTGTAAAACATTCTCGATATGTCCTCGAAGTATATTCACACTTTATACCGATCGTAAACTGGAGAAAGCATCTCTTCGTCAGTTTATGAAACGGGAATACCCTGTAAAAAAACCACAAAAGGTTTATAAAGAACAACAACGAATAGGGAAGGACATAGTAAACCGATCCATTTAAGGAGACCGACGTATTTTTTGTCCTGAATAATAAAAACGTTTTTTTGTTTTAATAATTTTCTTCGCCTTTTATTTTAAATATAAAAATTCGGATTTTAGTTCAGAAGTGGGATAAAATAGTTATAACAGGACGAAAAAGTGCATTCAAATTGAAAAAATAAATGTGAGATCTTTGTACAGTAATCCAATAAGTTGTTATGGATTTCTCAAATCTTTCGGTTGCGAAATTACGGATTGAATGTGAAAAACGTGGGTTAAGCGACAACGGGAAGCGTAAAACGTTAGCGGAACGGTTAGAAATATATGAAATTGGAAATAGTAGTAGTACTCCGAGCGAAGTGACTCAACAAAATATTTGTGATCCAAACGGGCTAAGTGATGTACAATTGCATTCGGAAACTGTTTTCGTGAGCGAAATTTAACGGAACTTGAACAGCGACTTACATTTTTAGAGCGAGAGAAATTGCTTATTGAGCGTGAGCGTATGCTTAATGAGGAATTATCGGAATTGTCGCGTTACAAAGCAAATGACGATAAACGTACTACATTTCCGGAGGGAGACACGAATTGTCGTAATTCTCAAAATCGATTTAACCTCACACCTCGTGATGTGATCGACATACTTCCAGAATTTGATCCTGCAAGGGCAGTATCATTAACGTCGGAAGAGTTTGTTGAAAAAGTTGAATCGTTGATGAATATTTATGAAATAAATATTATGTTAACAATCGGGAATAAACTAAAAGGATCGGCCAAATTATGGTTTAATTCAGTACAATGCGTAATTACAAAATGGAGAATATTTGCAAACGAACTGATGACACATTTTAAATCACATATGGGCGAAGCAGAGTTACACGACAAGTTAGGATCAAATCTGCGTAAACGAGACCTAACATTGGTTGAATATTATTACGAAATATGTGCTATTGGCCAACGTAAAGTTTCAGATGAAAGTTTGATAAAGTATATAATTTTAGGGTTGAATGATTATCAGCTAAGTACATCGTTACGTACACAAATAGTGGCTAATGTGGATGAATTGCGTCAACGTATCGAGTGGTATTCGAGCATGCGACAAGGAAACGCGCAAAATGCACGGACTATTAATGCTATGAACACATGACGGGTCGGCCTCATACACAAAATAACATATATATGTCGGGAAAACCAGTAAACAAGGAAACAACCAACGAAATTCGTCCAACAAGGACATATGAATGTTATAATTGTTCAAAACCAGGACATTTGTCTATAAATTGTCCTGAACCGCAGAGACGAGAGCGATGTAGGAAATGTTCACGAGTGCATCCGAGGGGACAAACAGAATGCTACATTGCAACGGGCACTCAAAAATCTTTCAATGGTAGAATAACAACTGACGGTGCATGTTCCTATATCAAAACTGTAAGGTTGAACGGTAACGTGGAAGTTTTAGGATTAATTGATTGTGGAAGTCAATGCTCAATGATACGAGGAAGTAATGTGGGGCTTGACATGGAACGATATAAATGTAACGTGTTTGTCAAAGGATTTGCAGGCGGTGGTGTGGTTGCCAACGAGAAGATACGAGTGACGGTTGAAATTGACGAAGTTGCCGATGAGATTGAGTTGCTTATTGTTCCTGACCAATATTTAAATACCCAATCTCTAATTGGTCAAAACTTTATTGATAAACCAACCGTAAGAATGATTAGAGAACAAAATACATTAAATTTCCAAAAGCTCAACACAAGTGATACTCTGTTAATTAATCAAACTCTGGATAGGGGAGAGAGATGTGATGTTTTAAGTGACGGATTTTCAAATGGACAAAACGGAGGGGTACACGAAGTCCTATTGACTGAAATAAATATGAATGAGTGTATGACTCCGAGTGAAAGCGAATGTTTATTTAAGTTGATAACAACGTTCGGTTGTTGTTTTGCTCGAAATTTAAAGGAACTTGGGAAAACGGATTCCGAAATGGAAATTAAATTAAAAACTAATGAACCAGTTGTTTATCGGCCTTATAGACTATCTTATCATCAACGCGAAAAAGTAAAGACAATGATAAGAGAATTGTTGGAACATAAAATAATACGTGAATCTGAATCACCTTATGCTAGTCCAGTCGTCCTAGTTAAAAAGAAGGACGGTGATGAACGATTGTGTATTGACTACCGACACTTGAATAATAAAACGATACGGGACCAGTATCCCTTACCGGTTATGGAAGATCAGCTATCACGACTCAGTCATCCGGTTATTATCAGATTACCATGTAACCTGAATCAATACCACTTACAGCTTTCGTAACGCCGGATGGGCACTTCGAATTTTTGAGGATGCCTTTTGGGCTAACAAATGCTCCGGCTGTTTGCCAAAACATGATGAACACCATCGCTCGAGAGGTAAACGATGATGTAATTGTCTATTTGGATGATATTATCATATACCAAGCACGACCATCCAGGAAGGTATGGAAAAGTTAGAACGCTTATTAAAAGTATTAAAGCAACGAGGATTAACTTTAAAATTAAAGAAGTGTCAGTTTTTCAAGACGAATGTTGAATTCCTTGGCCATGAAATTGATTCTCATGGCAGACGAGCAGGACTAAACAAAACAAATGCAATATTAACGTTTCTAACTACGACAGATAAGCATGAGATACGACAGTTTATCGGCTTAGCAAGTTACTTCAGAAAATTTGTTAAGGATTTTTCAATTATTGCTGAACCGTTAACGCGGCTAACTAAAAATAGTGAATCCTTTAACTGGACCAACGAGCAAACCACGTCGTTCGAGTTATTAAAAATTCAGTTGGGAAGTCGCGATATTTTGACGTTGTATGATCCGAAATTGGAACATGAGGTGTACACCGATGCAAGTTCCAAAAGTCTTGCCGGTATTCTATTCCAACGAGACGAAGAAGGGGTAACGAAACCAGTGGCATACTATAATCGCCGAACAACGGATAACGAGTGCAAATATCATTCATATGAATTGGAGGCTTTAGCGGTTGGTCACGGATTGTGCTGCAAGGTGGTGGTTGCGGTTGGCTGAATTTAGTTTTAATACTGTTCATAAAAGTGGTCAAAAGATGCAACATGTCGACGCATTTAGTCGAAACACAATTAACGACGGAGCAGACCTTGAACCAGCAACGATTGATGTGTTTCTAGTATCACAGCAAGATGATTGGCTTATTGGTATGCAACGCCTAGACGACGAGATTCTACAAATAATCGAAGTTATGAGTCGAAAACCAATTAATTCTGATGAGCGACAGATGCACGCAAATTATACGGTATTTAAAGGACAATTGTACCGATTTGTAAAAGGTAAACGAATGTGGGTTGTGCCTCGAACATTAAAGTGGCGTATAGCTAAATTGAATCATGACGATATGGGACACCCGGGCGTCGAGAAAACCGTTGAAGTAATTCGCAGATACTTTTGGTTCTCTCGAATTCGGGACTATGTAAAGAAATATATTTCGTTTTGTCTGGAATGCGGTTTTACAAAATCAAAAGGAGAAACAAAGGAGGGTGAAATGTATCCTATTGATAAGACGCCAATTCCATTTCACACCATCCACGTGGACCATTTGGGTCCTTTCCCGAAAACGTCAAATTGTAATACTCATTTGATAGTAATTGTAGACACGTTCTCAAAATACGTAGTCATCAGAGCGAAAATTTGATGGGGTATGCAGTTCCGATCGATTAAAACCTTGGTGTACGTTAGAAGACCTGGAGGAAGAAGGAAATAACCACGACAGCGATGAGGACATCTCTGGTGTCAGGATGGACGACTGAAACGGGAATACCCTGTAAAAAAACACAAAAGGTATATAAAGAACAACAACGAATAGGGAAGGACATAGTAAACCGATCCATCTAAGGAGACCGACGTATTTTTTGTCCTGAATAATAAAAACGTTTTTTTTGTTTTAATAATTTTCTTCGCCTTTTATTTTAAATATAAAAATTCGGGTTTTATTTATTCACTTAGATTTCGTTGGTCAATTCACCACCGATATCCAGTATATCTTGGGCTTGGATAACGTTGTCGCAGATACTCTAATATATGTATTAAGCTGATTTTCATTATGAAAAAAATTTTGTCAGTATTTTCAAAATAATAAAAAATTTTCTCAGTAACCCTAAAAATTTATTCAGTACTGAATTAATTGTTTATATTGGAAATGTTTTTTATTTCTCTCGCACTCTAAGAAAAGTTATATTTTTATCCTACTTTGACTATTTTGTCAGTATTTTTTTCATAATGGAAATCAGGCATTAATCAAATTTCTGTTCCCGAAACTATTGGTTAAACAATCATAGGGGATACTTAGACCAATGATGAAAAACTTCAACAAATTTTAACGAATAATTCTGTTCTTCAATGCCTTTCATACCACTAAACTTCCGAAAGCAAATTTTCTCTGGGTTTGAGAATCTTTCTCACCATGGTGTCAAAGCAGATAAAAATTAACTTCTAAACGTTTTTCGATTATTCGCCTCGACATCTTTGGTCCATCACCAGTGCCTGGTACAGTGTCTGATACGGTACTGCATCAGCATATTGCGTCACATTGATTGATAGATATACTCGCTGGCCTGAGGTGATTTAAGTTTCAGATACAACTGCTGCTACAGTCGCGTTTACTGTTTATTCTCATTAGATAACTCATTATGGTGTGCCAGAGTTTTTTGTCACATACCAAAAATGGAATTTGAAAATCAACAGTTTCACGAACTGGCTTACTTACTTGAAATTGAACGAAGTACAACAACTGGTTATAATTCAAAATGTAATGACATGATCGAGCGATGGCACCGTGTTATTAAATTTGCCTTTATGTGCTTTGATTGAACAAATGAACTAGCGTTCTTTCTTCAATCTTACTTGGACTACGAACAATTGACAGTGAAATCTACGCCTGCAAAACTCATATATGGACATATGAACAAGCATTACGATATACTACAGAATAATTATTTTAGTAACGGTTACTGGACATTGATCGTTCAGATACATGTAGCCATGTTATCAGAAAATTCTGATGGACATTCAACACATTTTTAAGGTCGTTGGCTGGAAAGGCCGGTATCATTTGTGAACGGGTTGTTTTTTGACGATGAAGAACTATTATCATATTTACTGCACATGTTATACGTTGAACGTTTATAGGTTCAAACAAATAAGTAGTTCTAACATTCAGATAGTCCATTATGTTTTGATAAAGTTTTTAGACTGATCTATCGGATTTTATTTTGTAACTTAAAAGATAAAAGTGTAAAATTAATGAATTTTCATCGTACGAAAAGTTTTAACATTTTGTAATAGATGGCACTGCTAATATTGTTGTATTCAATTTTTACATGTAAGTTTTAGCACTGTACGTCGGTAGGCCGATTATTTGAACGCTAAGCGTACGAAACACATTCCTCGTAGTAGGCTGATTTTAGTAACACAGCTAAATTATTAGTAGACGTTGTTTCGAGTTAAGTCAGTTCATGATGAAATGTCAAACATAATGAAACTGAAAAAGTACCTCTAAATAAATCAATCGTTACTTCCGTAGATTTTTGACATTTTAACACAGATGGCACTGCGAATTATGTTGTCTTCGTTTTTACATTTAATTTACGTTTGATAGAATTATGACAAATTTTTCGAATTTGAGAGATGAGCATCCATAGTGGCTATAAAGGCTGATTAAAGCATGTATTGTGGAGTTCATATCATATACTTCACTATGATATTAGCTGTATAAGGGTTCGTTCTCTACCTAACATTCAACGAACTATCAACCCTTTATCAATGCGAAGCAAAACCAGCCCAAGACAACGGAACAACAGAGCATTCATCTTATTAAATTAAATCATTAAATCAAAAACAATGCACAGTAGAACATTTGGGATAATTTATAACCATTAAGGCGGTGTAATGATAGTAATCAGCGTATTCCCCATTCCACAACAAAATTCACTATAAGGGTGACAGTTTAAGAGCTTTAAAAGCTTTAATTGCCGAATCATCTTCCAAAATTAGATTTTATGACAGTTACATAAATAATATTATGATTTTAAAATGTTATTCCGTTAATGTGACAACATGAGTAATTATCATTACATAGCAGCACAACGATCGTAATAAATCGCGTTATAATAAATTGTAAACGATTAACCTACATTCGGATGAAAATTGTAAGGGGTTTCTGATTTCAAAGAATTTCCATCGTATTCCTCCCCTCTCCCTATAATGTACATTTATGTCTGCTACAGTTAAATATGTATAAATAATTTTTTTATTGCAAAAATTGACACACCCTTGTTTGCATTATTTCGAAGAAAAACAAATAAACTTTTTTATTGGTTTCATTTTTCCAAACCACCTCACCTCCCCCGAAAAAAAAAAATAAAATATTATTTTCTCGTATTCGAAAAAAAAAATGAAAATATTTCAAGTGTCCTAGATCCTGTCAATCAATTTGGTTAGTATTGACAAAATAACAGAATAAAACTGAATTTATGTCGTTCAAATTGCTATTTTTATAGGTTAGATTAGATTAAGTCGATTAAATATAATATTTTACGAGTGTTTATGTGTACACACAGTGTGTGCGATACGACTATTTGTACAGGTATCGTTGGGGTATCGATTTTCCGGGTTAAATTTCCGATTGGTATCCTTACCTGTATGTAATTAAATAATTAATTTATACCGAATCCCGAAACACACTTTAACCATTATCTTTTCATCATTTTGCTAATTGATTTTTCAATTAACAACTAAACCAACTTTTCGACTCAAAAATCTAATTTGATCGACCAAAATTTTCCAGGTAACGTGTATCGTATATACATGTATAGAGAAAATAGACAGACAATCCTTTTTCATTAAATCTTAATTTCCTTATGTTCACCTGTTAAATTTTCCTTTCTTTCACTCGGTATATGTTAGATGTCTGTGTTATCAGTTTATTTAGAACAAAGAACGAAACTATCGCTAACAGAACGATACACCTACACACACTCACACAATGAAAAACGAATAAACAAACAACAGAATACCATAGATCGTGTCTTCCTGATAAGATTATACCATAAGAGTCACACCCTATCTTAATTATAACCACCAAAACCAACAATACATACAAAACGAGCAGGTGAGTTGCGTGGATGCCGTAAGTGGGATGAGAGCCAAGAAATAAAATAAAATGTTCTCTTGGCAAACACAAGAATTCCTGGATGTATATAATGTGTCAAAATGACAAGCGAACCAGATAATTTGTTGCGAGTGTGACACAAATTAAATTGTTTAAATTTGTTCGGTCTGGGATGAGGGTGTTCGGAAGTGGAAAAACATTTATTTTACACGTTTCGTAAATTAAATCGTTTGCATATATTTTGAATGTTTGGATATCTCTATCTAGGCATCAATCAGAATATTAGATTTGATTGTTTGATATTTTCCACATGACGGATTCACAACTATATCGGGAAGTCGCTTCTCGTTTTGTGGTGCTCAAAAGAATCATGTCTTCAAGATCTTGTATATGACCTGTAACCTGTTTTAAGATCTTTTATCTCAACAAATCGTGGAGTGCTTTCGGTGACGACACCTCTCATCACCTATGTGGCGTTATTGGTGTATATTGTAAACAGTTAAATAGTTTCTTGAACTTTGTTACGAATGCTGAGCACCTCTTACATCTACTCACCTACAATAGTTACAGTATATATTTAAAGAGGTCAGCAGTCCTTTTCCGCTAAGTTGGTCTCGAGTACTTACCTATTCAGTCGAAGATAAACTAAAATTGGTTGCAACTAAGGAACAATTCAATGCGTACTATGATGATTGTTTCAAGAAATACATAATCAAAGTTCAAAATAATAGCCGCATTTGATGACTCCAACTGATTCAGATCAGATCACATTTTCCATGCAAACCAAAGACACATTTTGATCCAAATTGCATTTTGGCTCAAAATGAATCTTTGGTTTGCATGGAAAATGTGATCTGACCTGAATCAGTTGGAGTCATGAAACGCGGCTAATATTAATAGTGATGCCGAATATTTCTGGAATTTGTTCAGTGACAAGAGAAAAACTAAAGGATATCCGGCCACTTTGCATCTGGAAAATAGCAAACCTTTTTTCATCATTTTTTCAAACAATTTATAGTCTTGATAATTCACTTTTAATAATCATCCTCCCAGCTACACTAATTGTGCAATACACATCCAAAATTTTTCTGAAGAGAAAATACTAACTGAAATTAAATCACTAGGAGGTGGCTGTGGACCTGATTCTATCCCTTCATCCATTATTAAATTATAGGCTGATGTAGTTTGGAAGCCTTTAAAACTCATCTTTAGTAAATCGTTGCAAACCGGAATTTTCCCTGATAAATGGAAAATTTCGAGACTTACATGTAATATTAGTCTGCAATTCCTTCAAGAAAACAGTTTTAAGCCATCTATCATTTCATCAACATGGATTTATGCCTGTCAGATCAACTACCAAAAACGTAGTTGAGTTTACTAGCGTTACTACTAAAACTTTAGAAAATCATCAGCAAATCGACACCATATACACTGACTTCAGTAAAGCTTTTGACTCCATTCAATTTTCGCCAAATGATTTCAATCTTACTTAACGGAGAGATACCTATTTATCGAAATAGCTGGTGAAAAGTCCAATCCTATTTTGGCAAAATCTGGAGTTCCCCAAGGTTCTTATATTGGTCCCTATCTCTTCCTGATAATTATTGACGACATCACTAAGATAATTCAACACTCGTCCGTGCTTCTGATGATCTTAAAATATTCCGATCAATTAACGATAGAACTGACTCTTACAAGCTTGCAAGCTTGAAGAGGATATTGACAAAATTTGTTCATGATGTGAAGTGAACCAGTTAAAACTCAATATACAAAAATGCAAGATAATGTCATATCATAGGAAAACATGTCCAATAATTGCCAATGGAACATTAATTGAACGCGTCACCACAATCAAAGATCTAGATGTAACATTTGTCAGTGATATTTCATTCTCCAGACACATCGATCAGAGTATATCGAAAGCAAATTCCATGTTCGGCTTTCTTTGTCGCTGGACTACCGAGATTAAGGAACAAAATGCGCTTTTTCCATTAAACTTTGCATTCATACATAAGATCTCAGCTTGAATATGCAGTAGCAGTTTGGTGCCCCCAAAACGCTCATCACATTAATAAATAGAATTGAGGGTTATAAAAGCAAGTTTAACAATTTACCATTCCATGAGAACCTAGCTCTCTTACCACCTTACACTGTACGCTGCAAAGCATATAATATTGCATTTTTGGTAAGTCGAAGGCAACACTATTGGATGTAGGCATACTGGTTAGTTTGTTTAATCTTTATCATCGAGCACACAACGGGCTTTAAAGTCAATTGACTTTTTCGTAAATTATTTATTTTAAATTGTCTTGGTAACCTGAATCAAGATGCTCGTAACGAAGTTGGTATGAAAGGTGATCTGTTGCTCTCGGGTGGGTGCATCTATCAGTTTTAAGCGTGTTATCTCCAAAGAGAGATCTCAAGTCACTTTACGATGTGCACAAGAGATTGGAAAATCTTACCTCATGTTGCTAGTGACAACCAAATGAAAATTTGGTAAGAACAAAGTGGTTTTGATCGCAGTTAACCTACGATCTTTGAGATACCAAATATTCAAGGAACGACCTTAGCTTCGTATCATGCGAAAACTAGTTTTGGGCTACATTGAACCTCACTAATTTTAACTTGTTTTCGCACAACTGCTCACGACTCCTTTCAGAAGTCTCGACTCTTTTCAGAGTCAGAATTTCAAACTTCTTCTGAGGTCTCCACTTTGTTAAGAGTGAGAAATGCAAACTTAAAAATTGTATAATATATATTTTCGTAAGATCACTAATGTTACAAATATTTTCATAAAAGTACATCGAAGCATTTCCTGCTAATGCTACTACAATCTTGCCAACTTCATGTATCAATTTATTTCTATGCCGAAGAAAAATTCTGATAAGATACAATTTACTGCTAATGATCAGTTCTTGATTTGCATGCCTCTATGTAGTCAAACCTGTTATATACAGTCCTTATTAAAATTATTTGTGCATCGCAAAAATTTAACAATTCACTCGAGAAAATTTAAACTGTTGACCTAAAAATTAACTTTAAAATAATAATGATGGATTTGTTATTTAAAATGGCATTTATTCTGTATTTAATTAAAAAAAAATTAAAAAATATTCATTATTTCATTAAAAACAATACTAAATCACAAAATTATTTGTGGATCGCAAGAAAAAATTCTCTTATAATGGGAATCCCGATTTTTTTCATGTTTTGAGAAAAATGTTACAGGTTATCCTTTTAGTTATTATTTTTTATTAAAATTTG
The DNA here is from genome assembly GCA_963932295.1 of Tipula lateralis. Taxonomy (NCBI): domain Eukaryota; kingdom Metazoa; phylum Arthropoda; class Insecta; order Diptera; family Tipulidae; genus Tipula; species Tipula lateralis. The sequence continues at coordinate 14,700,341 of OZ010738.1, read as the reverse complement.
AAGTCGATATTTTGTAAAATAGTTAAAACTAAGGAATTATCTTTGGAAGTCAGATCTGCGATTGTAGGGGGCTATTCTGCCGGGATAAAAGAATTGGCACGGATGTACAACTGCCATCGAAATTCGGTTGCTTATCAAATAAAAAAATCAAAAATAAAGAGCAGCTTGAAAAATGTGCAAGGGAGAGGGCGAAAACGAGCTACAACCGCAAAAGAAGACATAAGAATAGTTAATCTTCTAAAGAGGGTTCCGCTCAAAAAAAAATCCAAAATGTTCAAAATGATATAAACATCACTCGAGAAGTCAAAATCTCTCACATGACTGTACGAAGACGACTACACGAGGCAAATGTCAAAGCCTATACCATTCAAAAGAAGCCATTCATAAACCAAATAAATAAGAGGAAGCGACTCAAATTTGCGTACACCTACCAGTCGAAGCCTGTGAAGTTTTGGCGTAATGTTTTGTGGACAGACAAGTCATGTTTTAGTTTGTATGGGACATATGGGAAAAAATATTTTTATTCGACTCCTGAACCAAAAAAAATCGCTCCGTTGTTATGCCAACTCGTCATAGTGGTGGAGGTAAAGTTATGGTATGGGGATGTTTCTGCTATAATGGGGTTGGTAAACTTATTATGTTACCTCAAAAGGTAATTTCAAGTACATACTTGGAATTATTAAACGAGCACGTAATAGTTTCTGGATGTGAACTAATCGGCCAGCATTTTATACTGCAACAAGACAACGCTCCAATTCAAAAAAACAAAATGAATACGACGTTTCTAAAAGATTTGGACCAACAAACGCTTGATTGGCCACCGCAAAGTCCGGATTTAAACCCAATTGAAAAAATTTGGAATTATTTGAAACAAAAATTGGTGGTAGAAATTGGAAGACAGCCAAATGAAACTTTTGCTGCAATAAAAAATGTCTGGGATCAAATTCCAACACAAATGGTAGGAAATCTCGTGAATTCCATTCCACAGCGTCTTCATGAAGTTATTGAAAACAATGGTGGGAATACTTCATATTGACTTAATTTGAAAATTTATTTTTATTCCTAGCTATTTAGTCAATTTTATAGATTATTTGTACTATGCACAAATAATTTTGTGATTTAGTTTTGTTTTTGTTTTTAATGAAATAATGAATATTTTTTAATTTTTTTTTTAAATTAAATACAGAATAAATGCCATTTCAAATAACAAATCCATCATTATTATTTTAAAGTTAATTTTTAGGTCAACAGTTTAAATTTTCTCGAGTGAATTGTTAAATTTTTACGATGCACAAATAATTTTGTTAAGAACTGTAGTTTGGTTTCCTTGTACGTTTCATTGTAATATCACGGAATCTCATTCCTTCTTATTGATTAATTGGAGCCCAAATGCCCAAAAAGGCAGTCCTGAAAATCCTTCTGTATATATTGGGCCTGAGCAGAAAAATTTATTCGCCATTTCCTTTTTTCACGTCCGAAAAGTCCTGCAAAAATTATTAGATACCAGGATCCAGTCTAATCGCATGTTTTCCAGAGGGCAGTGTCCTATAAGTTTTCCTTTCTCGGTTCTTAATTGACACTCTTTGTATATTTATATAAGCTTTTTTGAGTGCCTCCAATCCAGTTTTGGCCGAATTTGCCTAGCTGTATTGACCGTAAAATTGTTTTTCACCTATCGAACGATAAAGCATCACCATTCTGCTTAAGCTTTAATCTTTACACTAAAATCGTTTGTTTTTCCTTCCCGGTAGCAGTTATACCATGTCTGACTCCCCACCACCTCCGAGTGACCTTGGTCCATGCTAACTTCGAGTTTGTAACTTGAAACTGATTTTGGCCCATATTGTTGCATCTAAATTTTTAACAAATTGTAAAGTCTCAGTTTCCATTGCCAATTTTTCCAGAATTATCATGGCCTTGTTCACTCTTCCTAAAATATCCAGCGTCCAGATAGTCTTACTGTTACAGATGGTGCCCAGAAATCTAGTCAGTAACAACTAGTATGGTTCCGTTCCAAGTTACAGGCCACCTTTGAGCTAATTCAACGAAACACCTAACACCTGTCATGCTAACAAGAAACGCGACGACAATTATATAACAAACCATGGGTGCATAACTGACTAGCATTGTCTTTATGACATTTACACTTCACATAATTATATTTTAATTTATTTACATTTAAGTTAAAACAATTTTATAAATAAGAGTTAATATTTTATATATGTACACGTAATCCCTAAATACATCTGCATACATTATATAGGGATATGCTGTGGCAAGTCCCTTTTACCCACATACACAAATATTTGATTTATCTTATACTCGTACATGTCATCTTTTTAAATTTCATTTCATTTTTAATTACATTTTTGTCTAATTGTTGTGTGTCTCGGAAAATAGAAAATTGGAAAATTTTCTATTTGTTTTGTTTTATTAAATTATTATTTGTTTTATGGTTTTGGGGTTTTATGTCTTTTTAATTTATGTTTAATTGTTTATATTATTTTTTGAATTTAACTTCATTTCACTTACTATACAGTCAACAGTGTAAAGGGCTTTGTAATTTTAGTCTAATAAACATTATTTTTGTAGAATATTTATATAAATGGTTTATTAACAAAAACAAATTTTATTGTAATTTTATGTTAAAGAATTTAGCCAACAAATATTTTACGATCATCATTAATAATTCTAATATAAATTATGGTTTTGAAATTATTTATTTGTAATTATAATTTATATTATTTCTATGACCAAAGATACTTGAACAATAATATATATATATATATATATATATATATATATATATATATATATATATATATATATATATATATATATATATATATATATATATATATATATATATATATATATATATATATATATATATATATATATATATATATATATATATATATATATATATATATATGTGTGTGTGTGTGTATATATATATATATATATATATATATATATATAAACATATGTATATATATATATATATATATATATATATATATATATATATATATATATATATATATATATATATATATTTATATATATATGTATATATATATATATATATATATATATATATATATATATATATATATATATATATATATATATATATATATATTTGTCGAAGGAATGATAAATTCTCATGGGCGCTTAACCGAACTATTACCGACTCACCCCACCCTCCGTTCTTCGTCACCGAGATCGCAAAATTGGCATAATTTCGGGCGATGGATATCGTTTGCAACTCTAATATCATATTCTAGATATGTCATATATCGAGATATGTCGTCGAGATATATCGTGACATAAACATTTTCGTCAATGTTTAAATATTATTCCGTTCACTCATTCCAAACTACCCAATAAGTCAATACACTTCATACTCTGACTTCTCTTTTTCACTTCGAGATCAAATTTCAGCCAAAGCCACTAAATCTTCGTTGTTGACGCTACATCTACCAACTAAACCGATGATATCATTCTAACACCATCAAGCAAACTAATAGCAATTGGTTTACCGTCCTCCATTGTATCAAGTGTTTTAGTCAAAATTTTGGCCAAACCCAGTGGGTTTTAAGGTTTTGTATTACATATACCCATTTTCATCTTTTGCAATTCTGCTATCGAATTTGTTGGTAAATATTCTCAGTGAGCCCCAATTTTGACATGTAAATTATTATCAGAAAATTTTTTCTGGCATTCAAAATGAAAATCAAGTTTTGTCAATCAATCCTCCCTTATGTAAATTCCCATAGTAATCAGTTGTAAACACTACGACAATACCGATTGAGAATCTAACTGATTTAAGAAGCAATGCTAAATCACCGTATCGGAGAAATCGTGCCTTGATCAGGTAAAGTGAAAGGAAGACCAGTGGCTTTGCCGTCACCAGTGGGTAAGCGGCTAATCATTCACAATCTATTTTTCAAAATTAATAAAATAATAAGTTTGACTTATCTCTGGTCGTTTTAATTAAGATCCTCTACTCTAGACTACTGAAAATTTATAGAAAACTTTGCAAGCTTAGGCTGCATTTACTCAACTTATAAAGAGAGTTATGGCGTAATTCAGTAAAAAGTTTTTAAAGCCTGAGAAAAACTACTATTTTAACAGCAGACCAAATGTTGGTCGTGTAAGTTAGACGATGTAATTTACATGTGTAATTTACTTAAGGTTATTTTTACATTCCATATATGAAACATCTAAAATATGATTTTATGTTTATAAAGCGCCATCTCTTATTAAATCTAATTGTAACTAAAGCACCATCTGTTAAAAAACTTCTTACTATTTTACGAATAGAAGTAATTAACTGTATCAAATTTTTTTTACTACATACAAAATGTCACAATAATTTTTGATTTAGATTAGAATTATAAACAGGTTAATTCTACTTAGACTCTCCTTAACTGGCTTGAATGAAGGTGGAACAAAATCGATTTACAACTAATAACGTGGACCTGAAAACTAACTTACTCGTATTTTCCAAATATGCATTTATCTATAATTAATAATGAGCAAAGCGAACGATGGTAAAGTTTTGACATTTTTAAACAGATGTCACTACGAATGGTGTTGTTTTCGTTTTTTACATGTAGTCTACATAAGAAATGTAAAAAAACGTTTTTTACATGTAAAATCCCAACAGTGCAAAAAACTATTGACTATTAGCAAGAAACTATTGGCTTAACACCAGTTTAGATTTCAAAAAGAAAAGAGCCAAAGTGGATTGAGGTGCAGGACTATCACTTCAAAGTGGAGTGCTCTATATCGAGAAGGGCTTGTGCAGGGCATTGCAACTTGCAAAAAGTGCTGCCAGGTAGGAGAATGAGGAACCGGAACCATGATAATCTAAGAAAGGAACAAGACTCGGATATGATTATTAGCTGGAAGGAGGAAGATTGCATACCAGCATTGAAAGAAGAAACACCGTTGAGTACGGGTGTAAAGTGCTACAGAGCTACAGAGCCTATATGCACGGATCAAGGAGAAAACTTTTCCTTTCAACCAATCACTGAACTGTTCAAGGTATTCAACATTAGGAAAAGTTGGACGACTTCTATTTCAAAAAACCATGGTTAATTTATCTTCAGTTACTGTTTTTTTTAAATTTACTACCAGGAGCTTTATTCTTCAATCTTTAAGTTAATGAAACTTACGAGAAGTGTTCAAGTCTTACAAACCAATTTACATTTTTTAAGTTGTAACCTATGTTAACACTTATTGCTGTACTCAAATATTTACTATGTGTTAGTGTATTATGTACATCATCTTAAATTACATATTTCTCAAATCAACTAGTTCAATTCAATTCATTCGGATGTGGCTCTAATTTCGTAAAATATTTCGAGCTGCACTCTTTGTTCATCTCATTGATTGTTTTAATGCCTATAGGGGTATGTTAATGTTTCGAATACACTAAGAATCATTTGTGATATTCTCACCAGTGAGCGGTATTCCATATTAGCTATATTTTCAAAACAGGCATTTTATTTTTAACGATCATCTGCATCAACATCTTCCTGGTTTTCATCATGAGGATAGTCTGTTTAATGATGTGGTTTTAATAATACTGGCATATGTAAGTCTTTCATGAAGATTACTATACACTGTTAAATTTTGAGTTGAATTTGGTAAGTTGGTGAAATAAATTTGTATCCGTATACTTGAAGTTTAGCTACTGACTGTACTCTAAGCTTAGTACATATATATATATATATATATATATATATATATATATATATATATATATATATATATATATATATATATATATATATATATATATATATATATATATATATATCCAAAATATATTATGAAATATTAGCCACTGTCCACTGCTATGTCACTAATCTTCACTCCACTCAAGATCTTCACTTCACACTTTTACAATTCACATAATGATCCTTAAATCACATCGCTTGTTTTTTGTGAAATCCTTCAGCACTACCGTTGATATCGCACCGTGCCTTCATGTTACTGCTAGCAATCTTAATGCTACCTCGACTCGTTTGTGGATCTTGTTCAGTTTCGACCGCTTTGGTGTTATCCATGTAAACGAAATCCCACTACGTCCAATAACACTTAACCTCAATTGATATCAGCTCTTAGATCAAGATAATATTAATGAAGATTGTATTAAAACAGGTGGCAGTTGCGTCAAGTCACTGATGAAGGTGGGATTCACTCATAATCTATTGATTTGGTGCTATAACGTGAGCAAAGTATTTCCATTTCCTGCGTTTTCAGTTAGGATGGCTTTTAGGTGGATGCGCTACTCCCTTTTTTGTCTACATTCATACCTGCTTGAATTTTTTCACGATCCACGACCTTCTTAGCGTCCATAAACGCTTCTCTATCTGTATAATACTCTTAAATCAGCTCGAATTTATTACTATATGGCATGTAATGGAGGAGTAAGCTGGCAAAGCTGTTTTTTCTGATGGCTATTTCGCTTTTACATTGTTATAAGCCATCACTTATTGCTGATTAAACAGCTTTACAGTTCTCTCTTTGTATTTGCCAACTTGTTTGGACAATGCCTGAGTCACTCCCACCCAGTTACTCTCCCCAATTAAAAATGGTCTCTGCCTCGTAATAATTAATTATTCTTTCACACCTTTCCAATATCTCCCAAAACAGTTGTTTTTATCTCTACATTCTTTTTCGGGGCTCGAGGCACTTCCAACTCTTTCGCGGTTCGCTTATTTACGTCCTTACCTTGCGCCATTACAGCCAAATCCATGAAGTACGGCTATAGGTCCGATTTACGTAACACCATCTGCACATTACGAAGCTCCATAACAGCCTATAGAACTGACATAGAAGATGGGTTGGCCCATGAATTCTGCACTCTAACAGGGGGTCATAGATGTGTCCATTTACACCACCGATCGTAATCGTATGGTGAAAAATCCCTTTTGCATCCAGCCCCTATTCGGATTCGAACTCGGCGTCTCCCGCTCCAACAGCCGCAATTTTAACCACTGCGCCACCTGGGTGGTCAAAACAGTTAAGTTACTAAATATAGTTTGCCCCAACCCTTACTCAACAATCGACACCACTGTATATTCATAACTTTTGGGACATCCAAATTTGTTACAAAATGACAAAATAATTAATTTTGACACATCAAATTCAATTACATTTCCTGTATATATCAGAGCGGAGATACACTCGTACTTTGTGTCATACACATATCGATTTCCAATCAATATCAATTCATTATGTATTCCGTAAAATGATGAATGATTTATGTTATGTAAAAGACGACATCATTAAATGTATATAGACAGCAATTAATTGGATATAATATACAATAATTAAAGGAACACATGTTAAATGATGTGACATTACCCATAAATAGAACAGTGGGAGTACGTGTTTAAGACGGGAATTTGGAAAATTCCAGTTTTTCCACCGCATAAATGTGTGTATGTATGTATAATCGATAATGATCGTCTCAGTGGGGCTTCACGTCAATGAGGTTATTGTATTTTTTTGGGGAGTGTTTCAATACATAGGGTTTGGGGACGTCACAATAAGCACACTCGGCATGTGGCCACCAAATATAGAATTTTCGTAGATGAGGTGTCAATGATAATTTTCAAATTTTAATTAAAATAATTATTCTGTCCAGTTAGACGGAAGTAGTTTGAGCTGGCACACACTCACACATATAACAAACAATAAATATTGTTGTGCTACTTTTTTCATTTAGTTTTCACATTTTCACCCAGAAAAGCTCATTAAATTATTTTTCTGGTTAGAATTCGTTTTTGTTATAAAAAAAAAATTAATTTAATTTTTTTGAATTTCATCCAAATTATATCCCAAGTATCTGTTGTGTTTATACAATTTTCTCTATTTTTCCGTTTTTCGTTTGTTTTCCGTATATGTATATACCATTATGCGAGTCTGCAGCAGTATACCAGGAGCTTTACCCTACTACGAGTAACATCATTATAAAAACGTTTAACACATAGTATATAGCATAAACTATCTGGCAGATATTCGTTACCATGTACACACACACACAGCAGCTACAGTAGACAATAATCTAAGTTTAACAAAAATAAAATTTAATTTTATTATTTATTTTCCTTTTTAATTTTCATCATTAAAATATAAACAAAACACTAAAAATAATAACAATAATTCTGTTGGGAGAACAAATGTCCAAAAATAAATTAGGAATTTGTGTTGGATAAACCAGAAGTGTATACTCGTATTTATGCTTTGTTCTAAATGGAATTATAATGAAACGACTGTTAGTACGACGAGTACATGTGACAGTGACTAATTTTATTGGCTTAAATTATAATCGTCACGATTTCAATATAGCAGAGTAGTTTCAGTTCTAGGAATATGTGGTTTCTACATCTGTTCATTTTCGTGGTTGCTTCAATGATAGGAGTTATATGGGCCACTTTCATACAGCTTGATCCACTAAATGGTCATCAATGTATAATGCTCGCCACAACCAAATAGATTTCCACCCGCTCCATTGTTTCAATCATTCTCGTACCGTCTTTGATCTCAACCTAAAAAAAGGCTTAATCAAAGGCTCACTATTCCACTCAAAGCATACCTTTCCCTTTTTACTCAAATCTTTTGTCTAAATTCATTCAGTCTGTCTTTATATTTGCAATCTGTTATGGGGCTTAAGGCTCTCCTAACTCTTTCACTGCTTGCTTATTACGTCCTAACTTACACCAATACATAGCCAAATCGAGGATGTACGGCAGATCCGAACGACGTAAAACCAACTGCACATTGCTTAGCTCCATGTCGGTCTATAGTACTGACATGGAAGATACGATGGCTCATGAATTCTGCACTCCAACAAGGGGTCATAGATAGATCTGTTCATTAACACCACCGATCATCGTAATCAGATGGTGAAAATCCCTCATGATATCGATTCAACTAAAGCATACGAAGTACTCCACTTCCATCCATAAAATCATATTCATTTATTTCCTCAAGCAAAGAACTACGTTTTGCAAGCACTTCAGCTCCTTCATTACCTTGGATTTTGGTGTCAAAGTATCCATTGAAGAAAACCCCGACTCCCCCATTTCCTGAGTACCTGAGCTCTCCTGCAATCCACTTTTTTGCCACACTTACCTTTGGTGACCTAGGACAATGATTGGGGTTGGAAGTAGACCTCTAAATTGCCTTCAAACACTTGTTTGTCTGGGTATTATAGGAGCTAGATCTTTTGATCAAAAGATGTGCAGCGCAAACAGCCACTCTCCTTCAAGGCAGAGACAATCTGCTGGGCACTGTCAAATATAGAGTGAGGTGGCCCAGCACACAACTCTCCACCTGCTCGCGGGCAATATGGTGAGGAAGCACGTCTTCAAGAAATTATTTGGTGTAATTCTTGCCATAAATCACATATGAGACTACAACAGCCCATCCTTCCTTTCTGATGACTGTAGTGTATGATGATCTTTATTGACGGCTATGATCAGTAGCTGGTACTGGTTTATATATACAAAACCCTCTTGGTAGGTACACTACTGTCTTTCAGGCGGAAATTGCTGCAATTTTGAAAGCAGCACTCTTGGCAAAGGAGATGAATTATTGATGCATTTTTTTAAATGCATCCTGCATCCTGAGATAATGAAACTTGTTTTGAAGACGATAACTGCCTTAAATCGAATAGACATGTTGAGCATAAGTGGTGGTCTCCGACCCCAGTAACAAATTATTCCCAAATTTTATTCGTTCAAGTACAATTTCGACTGAAACTGTTTAAAATCTATTATCGCTATTATCAGAGATTTAGATAGAGGTTCGATTTAGGGCAATTATCGTCTATATAGGAAATGTATTGGTTGAGAAATTGACACATTTGGATGCAGCTTCCTGTTTTGTAGGGCCTGAGTCCAAAAATAGAACTACTCTCTTCTTGTCTTCAATCATAGCTAACTTTTCATTCATTTTGCCAACTCTATTCGGCATCCATTCACAGATACTAAAAATCACAAAAAAAATTCTTACTCTCAATAATGGACTGTAAATTCTTACACGCACTCGATTCTGACTTACGTTATTATCTGTATGTACCTCAACGTTTGCAAAGTAAACAATACTCGCGCTTCTCAATAATCACGGTTTTGTGATTCGTTAACCCTCGCAATTCTGTTATTATTTCGTTTGGGATAAATTTGCAAGGACCCGTATGTGCTATTGAACTTACAACTTGAAAAGAATCAACTGATAATCAATGCTTCCTAGAGTTCACAGCGTAGCCCCCATCTCAGTGTCATGTAAAGCATCTACACACCCCAAGAGTTTATATACCTTGGTTGATATAGTCATGGTCGCTTCAAAACTGATGATTGTGATTTCAAGTCAGTTTATGTTTCTGACATTACTCCTAGATAATATTTAACGGTTGCCCCAAAAAGCAGTGCTCGTTTATGACTGTTTTATAAGTATTGGTGTTAAGCTCCAACTGTGTGCATCATGGCCATTAAATTTGATATAACTCTATAGCATTTTGCCGCATAATTCTGGACATCCAGAAACGATAGTCCTAATTAATTCTAAGTACAACAACAATTCTAAGTCCAATAAATATTCTAGGGCCAATACATATTTTGTTTCCTTTATTTCCTGTTTATGAGCATATAGGGTTTCCACTAGACTGGACCATCTGATTCTAATGATGTCTATCGTTTTTATTCTCTTCCTCTTTCTTTTTGGATTACTTTCCAAAAACGTTCATGTATTGGCCACTGTTGGAATTTTACAAGTAAAAAACGTTTTTTACATTTTTTTTATGTAAATTATGTAAAAAAACAGCGTATATTACATTAAATGTAAAAACATGTAAAAACGAAGATAACAGCATTCGCAGTGCCATCTATTATTAAATGTCAAAATTTTTCAAACGTTCGCTTTGCTCTTTATTAATTAACATTAACTTTATTAATTAACATTACTAACCTGTTAATAATTTTAATCTTAGTCATAAATTATTGGGCATGCAGTATGTAGTCAAAAAAAAATCTACACAGATAATTATTTTAAAAATTATATTCGTAAATTAGTAAGAAGATTTTTCAACAGGTGGTGCCTTAGTTACAATTAGATTTAATAAGAGATGGCGCGTCAGTTTTTTACATATAGAAATGTAAATAACATCGTGTAATTAACAAGCCTAATAGTGTGTCATTCGGGATCTTTCTCGTATGACTAATCCTATTTCCACTTCTGCATTCTAATTTCAGTTTCAATGGCGTACTGTTGTTTGTGTTTAGTCTTATTCACTGTTGGGCGTTTAAATTGCACGATATAGTTTACAAGGTTTTTTACATGTAAAAAACGTGTTATTTACGTTAGGTTATTTTTTACATTACATACATATGTAAAAAATGTAAAAAACGTTTTTACGTGAAAAAACTGAGGCGCCATCTCTTATTAAATGTAATTGTAACTAAAACACCATCTGTTAAAAAATCTTCTTACTATTTTATGAATAGAATTTGGGAAATAATTAACTTTGTACATATGTTTTCAACTACATACTGAACGTTACAATAATTTTTGGTTAAGATTAAAATTATTAAGAGGTTAAAAATCATTTTAACTGTCGAACATCTTTCTTTTTTTTACATGTTATTTACGTTTTATGTAATTGACGCTGTTTTTTACGTAGTTTACATAAAAAATGTAAAAAACGTAAAACTTCAACATCTCCTTGGAAGTTAATAATCCGTTGCGCTTGTCCAATTATCCTAAAAATGTTCTTTTCAGCTATTTAGTTTTTGCTCGTGTGTGGGTGTAATGAACCGACTGCTTGCAGCTGCATTTTATCAGGTCTTTTGTGTATTTTTTAGAAAAACTAAGTTGGACGATTTTTTTCAATGTAGTTCTTGTTTTATTATTTCTTAAACCGCCGATGAAGAATTTCGTCTAATGCGGTTGTTTGTTAGTTTTACAGCAGCTGGTTTTATTTTGAATGTTGATGGTCAATGTGGACAGCTGCTCCTCTCATTTTCCTGTCATATTGTAGGGAGGTTAGATATTTTTATATCATTTCGTTGTTTGCTTGATATTCTGATTTAGAGCTGCTCGTTAAGTAAACGAAAAGATTATTTACCAATTTTTGCCGAGATAACGAATCCCATAACTTAAAGATTCGAAGTTTATATGGGCAAATGATCTAAAGTATTTCTGTGAAAAGCTCAACTACTTACTCTCGACTTCTCCAATGAGTAGTGTTCTTTACCAGATGGATGAGGATGGAAATGAGCGTCCAATCTGATATATAACTAAGAAACTAGCACATAAAACAAATGCAACTCATCTTTCAAACTCATCTTCTCAATTAATATTGAGTTCAGCGACCGTATAATTCTTTTGGCCAAAGATCTCTCTTACCGCAGCAACTAGTTAATGGAACGTCTTGGTCGTTGATGAATGGCATGTTGACGATCTTGTGCTGTCTCGTGCTTTGTGAAATTCGACACCTTTTAGCCATATATTATTTAGTCTAGCGAGCCTGGTGGTTGTGATCCTGATTACCTTCACTTATAAAGAACTCCTTTACTTGTTCCCTTTGGCAGACTTTGTTCAAGTCAAGTTTTAAAGATTTTTTTTTGCTTTGGCAAGCACTATTCTTGTTTGTTTCATCAGTTCCTCTAACTTCCTAGTCAACAATGACATCTCAGTTCTCTTGGACGTACATAAAATTAACCCTCTGATAACCTCATTGTGCCCGACGTAAATAAGTGCCTTACAGTTAATATGAGGTGTCTCCCATTTTTCTACTATATGTGACTTTAATTTCCCATGATCAAGGAGACTAGTTTTGATGGAGTTTTTATAGTTACTAATAACTGTGTGAAAGAGTTTCTAAATCCTCTAGTTTTAATTTATAAGCCATTAAGTCACTAAGAGTTGCCTAATCGTTTAACTCGAAACTGAAACCTTCTCACTTATATTAGATGAGAGAGTCTTAACTTCAATTACTTTTGGTATGTAAGATAGCCATATAAATGCAGATGTATTAAATATAGATGGAAGATCTCACTTGGATTTATTTCTAAACTGTCCTAGGATCACCCATTTATGGTTATTCGTTCCAATCCAAGTCTCTCCCATGTATGTAGAATCGATAAACAAAACTCACCAAAAAAGAGGGCATTTCTGACTATTTAAGACTCGACGCTCGATATTTGCAAATTGGATGAAAAACAATTTGAAATTAACTTTAAGCAAAGAGGTATCATCTATCTTTTAGCATGTTTCGCTAGAGACGGAGAAGTCAAATCCGTCAGCAAGTACCAACAGCACCAGGGTATATTTGCCGACGAACATTTTACTAGAGGTTGGTTTGTTCTTAAACAACAATAACACTGTATTACAGTAAGTTACTGAAATAAGTGACGTTAAGGTGACATTCAGGGCAGCTTTTTGGAACTCTCCGTTCTTTCAAGTTAAGTGAACGACAGGTATCAGTAGTTCATTTAATGGAATATTTAATAAAAGTATTTGTATGAGAGAGTATTTGGGTGCAAAATGTTAGGTTACTCTGATTTTCCACCAGTGGAGCCAGATATAAAGCTCAGTATATAATTAAGGTGAACTCTGTGACCGATCGAAAACATTATAATGAATATAAGTCAATATTATCCCACCCAAATTTTCGATAATGCTTTTTAGTAATTTAAAATGCAAATTTTTAATTAAAATTATTTTTTGACCAAACAAATATTAAAATAATTCTCGAAATAATATTTATTTTTATGATGAGCTTTTCAAACACAAATAATTTTATAGAATTAATAAACGAACTGAATATTATTTAATTAAATTCATAATGTATTTTTATCAATATTATTTCAAAAACTACACAAAATCTAAATAATTTATTTATTTCAACCGAAATGTAGATAACATTAACTATATGAAATCTCTCTCTCTATACATGCATGAATGTTCGATGCACGTGATCATAATCCAAACCTATAAATAAAATTATTCCCCACCCCAAATCGACCGAGCATACAGTCGCTACAATTTTTAATTTGTCTGCTTCTCTAATTCCAGCTCCCCTATACGATATCAATAGATTACGATGCCAACTATGGTGGCCTCCAGCCGCCCGAAATCAATATCCCGCTCAAAGGTAATATGTCGGAGAAAATCGAAACATTCACCATCCAATTGCCGTGCATCGGTAATGTATCGGAAGAAGTGCTGATCGCAATCAACATACACGTCCAAGCGCCGTCGAAACGTAACGACACAAAGTTGGTGATCAAACGGAAGAAGATATGTTTGAAGGGTGTTACACCGTCGAGGAATCGGGCACCAGAACCGGCACAGGCCCCATCGCAAGGCCCAGCCCTTTTAGGGGCGGCCGCATGCGCTTTTGCCCTTGTCATAATTGTTGGTTTTATAACGAGCGCGATGTATGTGAGGGCGCGGAAACAAATTCGACAGGATTCGCTACAGTAAGTATATAACTATATAACCGAGAGTGTTTATGTTTTTTTTATGTAATTACAACAACAAATTTTATCGTTAAAATATGTAAATAATTTCCAATGTACATAAAATTTATGTATTAATATGGCAACACATGGGAATACATGAAAACGAGATTGCACGTGAAATTATTTTTTTTTCCAATTTTTTTGTTGTTCATCTCAACATACACGTATAGATGTACATTTTCCGAACAGGCATATAATTATAATTTTCATCATTATATATTGTGATGATATTGTGATAATGAAAACGTTTTACATGTACATACCTACCTATATACATACAGGGAATATGACAGTGGAAGTGGTATCGTATAGTGTATGATGCAACCAGACTCGGAAATAATTTATTTTCTTTTCTCGGTGGAAAATGTAACAAGATGGCAGACGACATAATATTGTCTATACAAGGCGTATTACTATGCCGTAATGAATTCACAATTCGTTTGGAATACACACACGTAGATGTTATTGAAAATAGTTTATGTCGCAATCAAATCGACGAATAATTTTAATTTGATTAGTTTAAATTATGTTTAGAGTCACCAACAATACATAGATGTCACTGTAGTCTATTTTGATAGTGTAATAAGGTGAGTCATGACCGATACAGGTTTATAACTGACAACATATGCTTCAACCATATACATGCATATGAAATTTGGACTTCACTGTACCGATGGTTGCCAAGTTCACATAGAGATGTCTCTGAGATCCAGCATATATGTGAATAGTTTCAAAGTACTAATTCCTATTGTTATTTGAACATAAAATAGTTAGTGGGATGATACAAAGACGTAGTTGGCAGTTAGCTACGGTAATTGCAGTAAGGGATTCCAATTCCGATAAGGGTTGGGTGTGAATTAAAGATAATTGTAACAGTATTGGCACGCGCTAACTTCATCATCCCTTGAACTCTAAATAAGAGTTTGGCCAAGGCACGCTAAATACATTATAAATTTCATCGTAATTGAATTTTCGACCGAAATTCGAGTTATACAAAAAGAGGTATAAGAGAGGCAAGATATCTCACCCAAAAATTTTTTACTCACTTTGGCAAGTGTTCCATTCATTTCCATGTAAC
Source organism: Tipula lateralis (assembly GCA_963932295.1). Taxonomy (NCBI): domain Eukaryota; kingdom Metazoa; phylum Arthropoda; class Insecta; order Diptera; family Tipulidae; genus Tipula; species Tipula lateralis. Next base: position 14,684,714 of record OZ010738.1, on the reverse strand, counting down.
CTCCATATAAATATTAGCTCCTTCAATACCTCTGCTCCTCGGGTAACACCTACTGCTCCATCTTAGTTTTTCTGTCAATGGACTCTTTTTCAGAATACCGTTATCCAAATATACCTAGGCTCACTGACCGAAGAAGACCTTCTCACATAACTTCCGTACTTAACTGTGCTGCTTCTTCCCAAGCTAGTCTTTGATCTTCTCTCTTTCAGCTAATAACCGGAACATATCTGAATATTTTCGTTTCTTATTCCTTATTGTTTATAGGTTCCATCCTTCGGGAGTTTCAACTGTTATCCTCCTCACGTTCAATGTTTTCTTTGCTCCCCCTTGCAACATGACTTGCAAGTGTCGATAGTTCAGTTTTTTTGTCAGGGTATCTAAACTGGAATAACAATTTGAGAGTAGCGTGATCGGTTCTTATTAGGAATGGCTGGCCACACAAATGTTTGGGGAAGTGTTTAATTGACTTGATAATAGCTAATAATTATCTTCTGGTAACGCAGTATTTTTTTCTCCGTCTTCGATAGTATTTTGGTAAAGTACGTCACCACTCTGTCATTTTCTCATTTGAGATAAAATGGTACCAATCTCCACATTGCTGTCATCAAGAATGAGTAGCTTTCCGGTTTTGAATACTCTTGAACGGGCCCGTTGCGCCCTCTCATTCTTAGTAGTCACACTTAGTAGTCCAGACAAACTTTGTATTTGCATCTATAGTTTACGTAAACTGTTAGCGATGATGGCAATTTCTCATAAAACTTCGTAGCTCATGGATATTTCTTTGAACCAGTCCTTTACGTCCTTAACCTTGTACCTAACTTAGATCCGTGTTTACTTTTAATTCCATTTTTGAAGGCTATATGGCCATAATACTTTACCTCTTCTTGTAATAAACTACATTTTCATATTGGCGTTCCTAACTCATAGCAGGGCAGGTTCCATGTTGCTCAGAAGTTCCTTGAACGAACGACCCAGTATACTGTTGCTATCGAAATAAATTCTCGATTATTTGGATAGACCTTCACTTATCAGCACTCACTCTATAGATCCAGTGACTGTACCATTTTCCCTTGACAGCGTATCATCGATTCGTGGTAATGGGTAGCTTGATCGTTACGTCGCTCAACCTTCGGTAGTCCACACAAACCCGGATTGATCCATCTTTCTTCTTCACTAGGACCACTGGTGAACTCCACTCTTTGATGGTGTAGTGACTTATTTTTTCATCCTGGGCTTGTCGTAATCTTCTCGGTGGTAGCTTGATGAGGAGAGTATTTCAGGTGTTGATTTTATGGTGGACAATGTTCGTTCTTTCAACATCTTCATACTTTTTTGAGAAAACGCTGCTCGATTTGTCAGAAATATTTCTCATATGTGTGGTAGAATTTGCTCGAACGCTGGATTGTCGATTTCACTATGCAATGGTTTTGTCCATACTGGCAACTGATAATCTCTTTTACCGGACGGCACTCAGCAATAAGTAAGTGTTACAATTATTATTACTTGTCTTGTAAAAACATCGTTAGTTATGATGTTTTTATTAGACAAGTTAATTAGTTGCACTAGTATCGATCCTTCTCTGGCCCAAGTGCGAAAAATTATCTTAATTTTCCCAAATCGAATGGTTTGAAGGCCTATTTTGATTCTGAGAACCGATGTTTGAACTTGCTGTTTCCAACTCGAGCTGATCGCTCTCTCTAAGAACAGAAGTTGTTTCACCTATCACTGTTCGGAGTGTAAATCGATCTGATTTATCATTTTTCTTTGAGATGATCACGTCTGATCGTATATTAGACGTAGATCATAGAATCGTGTAACCTGAGAACATGTTTGGAGACATACTGTACTACTCATCAAGCGGAATTATATGCGGTGAATTTTCCAGGACTCCTCAAATGAAACGTACACAAAAGGCACTAGCTGTCTTTCGGCTAGTTTTAACAGCCTTAAAAAGTAACCAAATGGTGTTTTTGACAAAAAATACAGCTTCATAAAATTTTCTCGATAGGACACCCGCATTGTCAATTACTCTTTATGTTGGATCTTCGACTGAGTAGTGATAGTTCTGCAACACATCAATCCACCTTACCGCTTCTCTTTCTGGGTATCTGAACTGCAGCATTCATTGTAGCCTGGTCAGTTTTTATCATGAATGCCTTGCATTTCTGGTATAGTACGTGCATAATCTCACAAAACCTCTTTTCTCTTGAATTGACTCCTTGGAATTGATCAGTAGTTTACGCACTTCACCTTGTCACGTTCCGTGCTGATTTCGTTCAAAACTTCATTTTTCCTGATTCTTTGCAGCACGTCTTCCAAGTGCACAGGAACTCATTGAAAGTACGAATCACTATGATGATGTCATCAAGGTAAACAAGGTAGATCTTCTATGTTAATCCATACAGCACGCACTCTAAGTATCCATACAGCACGCACTCTATGATTCTTCGAAGGTTGTTGGATCATTAAATAACCCGAATTGCATCTCTCCCATGATTAGTTGCCTTTCATGAATGATGATTCTCTCGATCATCTGGATGGACTTTCACTTGTCAGTACCTACTCTACAGATCGAGTTTATTGTACCATTTTATTCCTGTTAAGGACTCTTTTCTGCGGTCCTGTAAATTTTTCTTGATCCGGTTTCTCTACTATTCTTTTGTCCATCTTGGCAACTGAAAATCTTTTCCACCGACTAGCACTTAGCAATTTGTTCAGAATCGCTAATTGTGATGTTTGATTGGACAGGATTATCAGTTGGACTAGTATCCGTCCTTCTCGGGCTGTCACTAGTATTCAGCTGACCATTATATTCCCTCAAAAATTGTTATTAGCTGGCTCAATTAACATCGTTGATTTATAAGCCCTGTTGTTCTGACCCCTAGCCCACAAGATTACTTGTAATATTGATAGAGTTTCGGCTTCTGTACTATTGAACACTCGGATTATGAAACCATCCTTGATACAAGTGCAAAGAATTATCTCAATTTGCTCATACCACATGGTTCCGAAACCCAACACAAAATAGTTCTGTTTCATATAATCATCACTCGTCTTCTATGTCTGCTACCACCAACCGATTTTTGAACTTGCTGTTTTCAACTCGAACAAGCTAATCACTCTCTCCAGCAATAGAAGTTATTTCACCTGTCACTGTTCGGAATGTTAATCGCCCTGATTTATCAATTTCCTTTGAGGTGATCACGTCTGTTTAAAGAATAGACCTTGATGCCTATATATCCAATGTAATTTAGCCAGCTTTTGCCCTTCAAAATTACTTAATCGTTTGTGATAACTGTTGTCCGTGGTTTACAAATTCGTTGAGGATATCTCAGCTTTCCACATCTCGAAATTCTAACTCTCCCAGGCGACAACTTTCTCTGAGAAATTCCAACTAGATTTTCTCTCCAATTTTCTGCAGTAACGGATTCTTCATTCGTCCGGTGGCTAAAGTAAAATATTTTAACTTATGACACTTAACTGTTTTAATCGCTTGTCTAGCTGTAACTGGAGCCATGATGTCGACTCCTCTTCCAGAAACATGAAACTGTCGTCCTTGATAGGGTGTTAACATTTGATATGCACTTCTTTCAACTTTGACTTTTTCGAAATTCTATAGATGACGTCATCAAACCTTTTACGATTGTTGACGTTTTTCGTTCTCTTCAGGTTGTTAAACTACACCAGTTTTTATTCATGGTACCCTCAGCTCTAGCATTAATGTCGTAGCGTGACTTCATCTTGTAGCTCGCAATTTCGATATGATTCCGGATTTGACTTGGATCACGTTCATTTTCATTTTCTTGGAATGATAGTCCACGTATTCTGACTTGGTGTATTGCCGATTTCTAGCAACGCCAAACTATAAATCGCTAGGTTGATGTATCTCTCTTCTGAACATTAGATTGGCTGGCGTTTCTTCCGATATATTGTTAATTCTAATAGTTTTCCAATAGTTAGTTATCCTATCCGACGAGGGGTCAAACGAGTGGCCCCGAAGTTGAATGTCTTGCAGAGCTCAGTGATTCAAAACCACTACTTTTTTTCTTTCCAACAGAAGACTTATATCTCAAGCATGTGAAGTTAGCCCATTTTTTCATCCCAGAAAAAATAAAAATTTTCATCGGACAACACTATTCTATCCCATCCCAGTTTTATTTTAATATTCGAATTTTTTCCATTTTCTTACATTTCTATATTCAATAGTTATTCAAAGTGGATTATCTCCAAAGAACTTCGAGGATCGAAAAAAATTTGAAAAGTGTTTCAAATAGAATACTATCAAAGGCAATAAGAAACCATCTTAGAAGTACAAGTCTATGGTTCAGTTTTCTACAATTGACCATTAATTGACTATTTCATATACATTGAACCTGAGGTCCTTGGATTGAACCGTGAATCTACGGTTCCAGAATCAAAAAGACATATTGATAGAGAGGATGAAGCCTTTGAATGCTGCAAATTTATCTGTGTAAACTTTACACCAGACATTGTAATCAAGTTGGGATGGTGGTGGACAGTTTTTCCTTAACATTTCTCAGCGTCTTTTGCGTCACATTTATTGTAACCCTATTTAGAGCAAAGAAGGGTTTAAAATCAAGTGCTTCCAGCTTTGATTTTAAACCCTTGAAGAAGTGTGAATTTTGGCTCCCTCTTTATGGCAAAAATGGTCCATTTGTAGTTGTTTAGTCCTAGGTTTTAATTTTTTAACCCCTTTAGAATATCTGAAGGTTCTTGGATCGGGCTCGGTTCAAAAACTGTACCCCTTACAGGCCTGGGTAGGTCGCAAAACAGGCTATACTCCAGCTCAGCTCCCTCTCAGGGATGTATAGTTGGTACAGCTCCAAGTACCCACTTAACAGTTCTATCGTTTGCGTACTGCATGCTAAACATGCTGTTGTACAAACCACAGCCCTCAAAAGCCAAAGGATCTCCAGAAGCACAAGGTGTGTTCATCATTTTTCGAGCAATTTGCTCAAAATGTGATTAACGTCGTCCCTCATCAAGGTTTCATGAGCTTGTCTTTCTCGTGAAGTACAACTTTTAGAAAACTCAGTTTTAGAATTTTTTTCGATCCTGAGCTCTTCTCCCGGTTACCCTGTGACTACTCTCTGTCTTTTAGGCCGGTACCCTGGAAAGGGCTTGGTAGTATCCGACCTGTTTCTTCTTTCACAGAAAAGGAGGAGTTTTGCCGATAAAATCACCAAGTAAACGTTTTAGTTCTTGTTTTTTCCGTCGCGGGCATCGCGAGATCTTCTTCTTAATTGAAGAGGTGTTAACCATTTGCACGGACGGTTGTGCGTTAAGGACTAACTTTGTAGCTGGGGCATCTTTGTTACCTGTTAAAGGTTCCATTGATGCCACCAGAGATTGTTATTTGGAAATAATCCACTTTGAAGTTTTTCATATAATGATGAGTATATTACAATAACTATTGAATATAGAAATGTAAGAAAATGGAAAAACTTCGAATATTAAAATAAAACTAGGATGGGATATAGTGAAATGTATAAGAAATAATTTGTAAGGTTTTTTTACTCTGGTTTTATCTATATATTATTATTTAATTCTGGGATGGGATAGAATAGTGTTGTCCAATGAAAATTTTTATTTTTGCTGGGATGAAAAAATGGTTTAACTTCACATGCCTTCCGATCTCCTTTTTAAGATATCTTTTTCACAGAATTGTTAGCCTCATTGAATCTTGTAACACTTAATATCTGTACTTAAAGGTGCAAAGTCCTTCCATGCAGGATTTAGATCTTCCACCTTCCATTTGATAATCGGACCCAAACCTGAAACTTCACGTTGTTTTTTACCTAGTCATGGCAATATCAATCGTCTAAATTGTAGCTTATCTTTAAAGCTCCACTATAGCCCTTTCGTTGACTCCGCCTCAAGACCAAACATCATGTGTTCCTCCTGGTGGACACTTGGACCTTTTTGCCCTTACAGCGCTGTTTCGAGCCTTCTTGTGTGCCTCGAAGTTCTTTGATTCTCCATTCACCGTTTTCCTTTTGTTGACCTTGTCACAAAATCGAACATCCTGCATTCCTTTTGGAAACTTTCACCTTTCCAGCCTTACGTATTTACCTGGTTTACTTCTTTGTGACTTGCTAATCTGATACGTTTTACTGATTCACTTCGGCCGATGTCCCAATTTCAAAAACTCCAACATTTTCTGGAATCGATCTCTTCCATTGCGAATTGTTTTGCAATCCCCTATTCCTCCTTTCCATAAAACTTTACCTTGCTGTCAATAATTTTACTTATTGGTCGACTGCTTCGGCTTTCTTTTACTTTTTATTTACAAATCACTGATTTTAACAATCATTTATGCATTTGCTAATTGGTGGGCGATGGTTAAAGTAAAATCATCAATTACGAAACTCAGCTGTTGTAAAATATAGTTTGTTGGAGTATAACTGAAGCAATGTCTTCAACTCCTCACTTAGCCATGGAGGTCATTCTCTCCCTACCCAAGTTAAAGTCCTGCATTCTCGGTAAAGCTTATTCGGGTTTCTTTCACTTATCGTGCTATGGCATGGAACTACGCCAAGCCATAGATCAACTCTTAACGGATTTAAACGAGTTATACCAGAAATCGACATGGTTAATGATAGGCTTCTCCCTGTTTTAATTTCCACAAATCATTTGAAGTGGGTTTTTAAATACCCAAATCATTTGTCTTCTTTTTTCAGATGACTTTCTCTATCTACCCCTCTTTTTCTCTCTCACTCTCTCTCTCTGTATCTCTCTCACTCTCTCTGTGTATCTCCTTCTGCCTCTCTCTCTCTCTCGCTCTCTCACTGAACATGGTTCTGGTTTTATAACATTGTAAGCGGAAGTAATTGCGGTTACTTATTACGAGGTTTCAGTTTTAAATCTTCCAGCTAACAGTAAAGAGATTATATTTTGTACTAATAGTAACACTGTCCCTCACTCCTTAAGCAAACCTCTAATCACATCCAAATTGGTAGGAGATTGCAAAATTTTTAAACTTTCTTGGTTGCAACAACAAAGTAATGCTCATGTGGGTGCCTGAATACTGTGAGGGCAACGAAATTGGAAACTATTTGGAAAGGGCTAAAACTGGTTCTCGCATGTGTTTCATAAGACCTTAACCAGCTGCTTCTTCACATAGATACTTTAATAAACAATTAAAACCGTTGTCATATATTACATCTAAAGCTAAAGCTCTCATGTATAGAAGTGATAATCTATTAAACTATTAATCTATGCCGTGTATCACAATTGCTTTAAAGATAGCTTATTCCGCTTTGCTAAGGACTTAGAACGTGCGCTTTCATGAAATTCCATAGGCTTACACCATGCGCCGTTTATGTCATTGATTGAAGAGCCTCAAACAATTCCAGCTAGTGCAAACTCTTTTGGTTCAAGTTTCATGTGGCGGGTCCGCGAGAATTCGATTCATGAAACTCGTAGTCGGCGGTTGTAATTTAATGGTTAAGAGAGTATCTCATCACATGCTCTCGTGGCAGAGAAGATAGCGTACATGCTCTGTCATTCGGGGGTCTCGGCAGTGGCATTGAGTTCTGGAATTATTTCCGCCTTCTATAAATATTTTTTATTTTTTATTATCTCATCACAGATAGTGGGGAGTCCAGGAAATTATGCTTTGATAAAACCGTAGTACAAACACTATGAAAATTGATTATAAATAGATTTCCCGGACTCCCCACATGAAATCCAAAGGCACTATCTGAATTATCGATTTTTGATTTTTCCCACTCTGAAAACTTTTGGCTACCTATTACAGTTTTAATAAATAGCCAAAAAGTGTTTTTGGCGAAAAATTTCCCATCCCAGATTTAATGCTCGTGCTCAAAATATTTCCCCACAATGTGTTGACAAATAGTCTATAATAGAATTTTCAATTTAGTATTTTACAAGAACTTAGTGAAGTTCAAAATCTCGATTTCCATAGGGGGGTGGAAAAACATAATTTATTATACATGCTGCATACATGAAAAACGAACATCAAAGAAAACATTAAAACCATATTATTAAGAACAATTTATGGAACAAATTCTCCGATGTACCATTCCTTAGCACCAGATTGATTTACTTTTCAAAATAATATCACAAAATGCTTTAAACGACTCATATATAAAAAAAAAAGCTCAAATATCTCGAAACGCACCCAGCTCCCTATCTTATTATACTTACTTATTTTACCGGAAATTTTCATCTTTCGTTTGTTTTTGTAATTTTTTTTATTATTTTGTAAATATAAACAAGAAAAGTAACAACAACAAAAAATTACAATTTATTTCAATATAATGTTGAATGAAATTTAATGTGAATTAGAAGAAAATATTTTGTGGGGTTCGGAATATAATTCCCGAATTTCCTTATTTCCTATATAAGTATATATACATGTGTGTGTGTGTTCGACTCGACTCGACAACGATAACAAGAACCAGCGTACATATATAAAAGAAAATTTAAAATTCAAATTTTTCTTTCCCCGAAATACTTGTGTTTCTGTATATAATAGACACATCGGGTGAATCAATTTCTCACCCATTTTTCACTTGTTTAGGCAGTGTTACGATGCGAATGTAGAGTGACAGCTTAAATTTGGTCGTACATAATATACGTATTTACCACTAATATACCGCCAATATAACATCACCTGCTTGCCGTATATATAAATATATCCATGTATACAAACCACTTGTAAATATTTGTCATATCCAAAATGATCGTTCAATTTTGACAAACATAAGCAGAGAGAAAAAAAAACAAAATACAGAAAATGTCAAGAACAGATGTCGTTTCCATCATCATCATAATTTTCATTTCATTATATTTTCCTTTTAAAAGTTTTCTTTTTTAAATAAACTATATTTTGTCGTGTCAACTCATCATAAATATCCTCCTCCTCCTCGACGGGACCGACTATATAAGGAGAGGGTATCCAATACAAGACACCGATTTTCACCCAAACAACAAATCACCAAGTATATAATCTCTCATGTATAGAGGTGATAATAAAGAAGAAGATGCATGAGGGGAGGGGGTGTAGTAGATCTGTATAATCCTCTTTCAAACAAAAGAGTATCGCAGCACACAAAGTGACATACAAGTTCTTAAATATTTTGAATCTACACGAAATAAAATTGACAATTGACAGTTATAATGACGAAGATGATATAAATATTCTTATAATCATCGGGACACTGACATTATATATTGTCAAAATTCTTTTGGTTTGTTTTGCATTAGGTGCTGGGTGTCGCAACAAAGTGGATGTCACATTTTTAATATTAAAATGATATGTTCGCCGAATACGTATAAATAGGGAAGATTGAATACTTTAAGGATTTTTATGCTAATATATGTGCGGTGTGTGTGTGTGTTTACGATATATGATCTAAAATTAAAACTATTTTTAATCGAAGGGGGATGATTTATGCGCATTCTTAATTTTTATTTGCAGTACCAGTTACACGACAGCAGCATATGGGAGTCATCAAAATGTGTTCATACGGCTGGATCCATTGGGGCGGCCGCCTAGTGTTAATAGTGGCTCGTACGCAACAATAGCTAGTCTAAATAAATTCCCACTTGTCGAGACATCGAAGAAAACCTCGAGCTGTAAGTATAATTATAAGATTTATTTCGATTATGGTTAGTATTTGGAAGGCGTGTAACTTACGCACTTAACATGTCTGAAGTATACTCCCAATTGTTTGCAGTTCATTTTTAGAGCGTTCTAGCTGTCCTTTGATTTTATGCACGATATGAGTTATGTCGTGGTATGTGCCATCAACTTGTCATATGGCCTAATATTACAAGTATGATTTTTTCTCTCGAATGATAGAAACCATCTCTCGTACTCATCTGTCAAGGTCCAACTTTCACATCCGTATATGAGAACGAGTCTGATCAATTTTCCGTACAAGTTCAGCTTATTCGCATTTGCAAGACATTTTGATTTCAGAAGTGCGGACGTAGGGAATATAAAGTCCGATTGTCAGCGATGGGGATCAAGTCAAGGCGATCCTCGTTATCATCTAGGTAGAGGAAATGGCACAGAATCCAGTTATATATTCTTTTGTCCTCCCTGACTTGTGCGAAAAATTGCATCGTAGCTTTGCAATGACTTGATAACAGTCCCTGCCTACTTATTCGGTCAGAGACCAATAAATTGTCACGTCTGTTTTACGTGGATTTGTCCGTGTTTCTAAATGGAAGTTTTTATGAGGACAGAATACACTTGTCACTCGTGTCGAGAGTACGGACCTAAATTATTACATGAATCGGCCTTATTTCTGCCAGCTCTAGCATTTAAGTCACCAATCACCAATCTCACATCGTGCTCACGAAGAGAGCCTATCAGATTATTCTAGTTCCAGCCGATACATATGATAAGGCGAATAAACGGGTCATGTTTTTTATACGTGACTGCATTTTCCACTTGTTGATCATTAATCTCGTATCCAGGTAAGTAAACGAGGGTTCGTTGTTAACAGTTGACATTTTTAACAATATACGTTTTTACGGATTCGGGTCATCTACCAAACGATCTAACCAGTATCTAACGACAAGATCTCGTTACTGAGCCTTATGTGTCGTGACTAATATTTACGAAACATGGACCCACAAGGCTCCTACCTTCCACCGAAGACAAATCGAGGACGTACGGCTATAGAAGTTTGATTATGCAGCCAATGATACTGACACAGAAGATGGTTCGGCCCATGAGTTTTGTGCTTCGCCATTTGGTCGGTTAAAATATCTTAAATAACTCGATCAATTGACAGTGCGAACGAATTATAACTTTAGCTAAAATGTTGGTGTCTCACTAACCATTCACTCTACAACGATGTGACTGTTGACAACTAGACAAAAGAGAATATTGCCTAAAAATAATTAAAGAAGGCGGAAATAATTCCAGAACTCAATGCCACTAGAGGCACACGGTTCAACCCACATACACATACAGATTAAAAACACCCAATCGTGATTGATAAATTGTCACCACCCCGGGAATCGAACCCGAGACCCCCGAATGACAGAGCAAGTACGCTACCTTATCTGCCACGAGAATATTGCCTACTTAGCCAAATGTAGAAGTTGGCCATCCGGAGGCCCGTAACAAGCCTGTACTGAAAAAACTATATTCTACTAAAATTGATACACGGGAACTCTTTCGTGGACTAATTTCAGACTATGAACGAGATTCTAATCCAAAACACATTTAAAACTAAGCAGTTAACTCCTTCCACTTTACTTATGATACTGTGGATTGAGCACCATCCATAATTCGATACACCAAACACGTGGTTGGATAATTTATGCCCTTGCGGCTGCAAGTATGTGCATGTCAAAATGTCTTAGTTCATCGCTATACACACCTACATGAATGTTTCAACATCAATCCAGTACATCGCCCAATCAGGCGACCTGTTTTCTTATTTAACATCATTCGAAAGCACATTCTACAGATTTATCTGCACACATTGCATAGCTTCATGTTCAGCCCCTGACTTTTCACATTATGTTCATTCTGTCAACGGACAGTGCTGAAATTTATTCGTGACTCTATTTTGATGTGATTCGTCACTTGCCTCCAAAATTACTGACTCTATGTAACTTAGCAATGCAATCATTCTAACCGATTTAACATTACAAAAGTTCTCAATGGCGATCTTTTGCAATATACCGAAACTTCACAGTCTGATTCAACGCTGAATCAAACACTTCCAGTGGAGACTTGAATCCCAAAACACTTTTACAGACACACAATCGTTTTTATGCCATCCGGAGCAAGTAAAGTTCTAGTAGTAATGGACGAACATTTTCAAAAGTCTCAGCTACCTTTTCGGCCTCCTCGCCAAATTTGTCCAGAAATTCAAATCATCACACTCTCAAATGATTTCACGATTTTGAATGTGGACATATGGTATCTGGCAAGATACTAATAATTTTTGTAGCTCAGTACATACCAAAAACGAAAATGCCCTCATCGTCTGGCACGAATTCACACAAAAGCTCGAAGAATATTATTCATGCCAGCATATCGTAAGATCGGCTAATAAACTTTCCAGGTAATATTTGCTCTCCAATATAATAGCAACAGAAAACGGATTGTCATCTTAACTTGTCCCGAATCTACTATAGGATTAACAGGTTTCATAAGTTTAATGATGGCTCAAAGCATTTATAGGAAGCCCCTACAAATTATTTATTTATATTTAGAATTTGTTTATGATTTTAATTTAATTGAAAATATAAAATTAATTAAAATTTCGTTTTCAGGGTTTCGTCAAACACCGTCACCCTCGCCGTATGCGACAACACTCCTACCAGTAAATCACAACAACAACGATTTAACATTTGGAAAAGCCGAATCATTATGCCCTTCTCGGGTTTCATATTATGCGTCATCACAATTAACACAGGTACATAAGTTTTAATTAATTTTCACCTCATCCACCTCCCTTCCTACCCCCAACCCCACTCTTGTATACAATATATAATTATGCGAGTATACATATGACAGAGCGGTGGGTATCGCTGTGTTACATTCGTACAATTCTAGATTTTAATCAAAAATTATAATCAACTTCTTATGAGGAAAATCTTAAAATGGGAAAGTAAGAAAAGTGTTTAAATCCTTTATAACTCGTACATTGTAAATCATTTTTCTTTTCGCCTTTTGTTGTTGGTTGGTTTGGTTGGGAAAAGCGAAAATTTACAATCCAATTTAAATTAAAATTTATTAAAAAAAATTCATATTTTAACAATATTTTCATTTCGTCTTAATTATGTATCAAGAATTTTCCTAAGAATTTCCATTGAGGAAAATTATGAAAAAAGTTCTAAATTTATTTTTTCTTTCATTTTCATAAATTAGCGTTTCCCCTTTTTCCGTGCAATTTGAACATGGAACAAATTTTTTTTTTTTTAATATTATGAAAAACAAGAAAAAGCTTAAAACAATTACTTTTAATTTATAAAGTTAAAATTGGTTTAGCTTTTTTCGTTATTCTTGGGTGCTTTAAAACGAAAACTGAAACAAATAAAAAATGTCACGTATTTAAAAAAAAAAAACATAAACAAAATTGAAAAGCACAAAAAAAATGAATTTATGTGACTGGATTTTGTGCTTTCTCTGGGAAACACACAGCGCACTCACACACATACATACACAAAAAATGTCAAAAGAAATACAATTTTCAAGTTCATTTGAGTGAAAAAGGATTTTGCTGTTAAGGATTAATTGTTTTCTATACATACTTTGTTGTTTTATATACCAAAGGTTCGGTCTCCTCGTATAATTTAGAGAGTTGCGGTTTTTTTTTGATTTATCAGAGAATTTTTTTTTGTATATAATCTGTTAAATTGTTTACATTCAATTAAAGGATTTATGTCGCTTTAAGTTTACAAATTTTCAATTAAATACACTCGCATACTCGTATATATAGGGTATCCCACAAAATCCGGTTCAAATTTGACATATCGGTTATTTTATAATAGATCTGGCAACACTAATGCCATTCTTTCTGTGACAAAAACTTAGGGGAACTATTATAAAAAATTGGATATCGGATCTGAAAGCGAATTTTGCTATTCTGAAAATCCGATATCGAATAATCCGCTATTATGAAATCAAAAAGACAAAACGAACAAAACCTGACTATTTTATATGAAAAGCCCATTATTGCTAACTTCATGCTTACATTTGACAGATTTGACCAAACAACTTCGTAATTGGAATATTCGCGGCGGATCGAATTTATCGATATCGAAAAAAATGCGATATCGAATTATTTCATAACAGCCCCCCTGTACAGACGCTTAACGCTTCAACAAAAATGGGACACGTTCAGTATTTACCTCCACAACAAAAACAATTGGTTCGAAATCAAAAAAAATCGTACAAAATTAGGTCAAACCACGGACTTCACACGCAACGGTATCAAGAAGAATACAGGCTCGTCGTGTTCGTTCAGCCGAAAATATCGTCACGGTGGACGAAAATGTGCGCCAACGGCTGAGACATCATTTCGTCATCGAGCATCGGAAATCGGCTGGTGTTTCATGCAACGAATTTTTTGTAAAGATCGTGGTTTCTTCAATTGTTCCAGAAAAGGAAGTTCCGTGACCAGTCGCCTCGATATCAATTCGCTGTGTGGGCCTGCGACAAATTCCAAATTGATGAGGATTTTGCTCAAAAATTCATCTTTCGGACGAGGCGTATTCTCATCTCGGTGGGTTTATAAACAAACAAAATTGTCGCAATTGTGGAGACGTTTGTGGCGTGGTGGCATTACTGGGCCTTAATTGTTCAAAGATCAGGTCACATGTTAACATCTTGAACATATTGGTTTGGACGAACTTTGGTTCCAGCAAGATGATGCGCCATGCCAAATGGTGACGTGAATTGACCGGCAAGGAGCTGTGATCTAACACCGTGAAGAACAAGTGTTATACGAACAATCCACAAACAATTGAACATTTAAAAGCCAATATTAAAGCAACCATTGCCAATATGCATTGGATCAACCGACTGGAGTACGCCAACGTCGGCCGTGGCTCCCATTCGAATGAAATCATTTTCTATATATAATCAGAAGGGTTGTACTTTCAAACAAACAAATCATTTTTTTAATCTGAACTTCCTACTGAGACACCCTGTGCATAATAATCCCAAACCTTTGGAATCTAAACAACAAAATTTCCACCAACTTCTACTCTTGGGAATTTTTTCCAATTACTTCGAGGCAATGTGCAATCATTTTTGTTTGTGTAAAAACGTCTCAAAGGATTTGATACAATTTCTTGTCATTGATTTGAAAAGATAAAGGCGACTATTAGTTATGTAAATTCAAGTTTTACGATCGATTTCGCATTTGAATTTTTATCTGAAATCAAATTCAATTATTAGAAAAGTTCCCCCATTTGGAGAGTCGATTTTGGTAATAAACCATTACACTTTATATTTATGCGTTTTCTTATCGCCACAACACAACAGATCAATTAACAATTGTGCTGTAATATATTTGTCCTTATAGGGGTTATCAGAACTCTTTTCGATAAGCTGTAATTACTTGCTTATAAATTTGTCCATCAACCATAAATGGAATAACTCGTACTAACCCATCTGAACCGGAATGGTACTGCAAAGCTCTCTCTCTAGCTTCCACTTGAGAGTGGAAACGTTGTCATCTCTAACAACATATATCTGACACAGACGTGTACTGAACAAAATATGGCCAGGACATAATACTTCAATAACGGTGTGCTTGACATTTGAGCTAAACGCCTAGAGTACTGCACTAGTCTTTAATTTCGGTTTAAAATATCACGTGAGCTGATTTTTGCTAGCCTGCATTTATAAACGAATGTGTCTGTTTTGACTCAAATCATAAAAGTGTGCGCATGTATTCCTCAAGGGTGATCTTCTTTTGGCAGGCTAATCAGCTTTTGAATTTGCTCTATGTGGTTGCCAACAGGTCTGTCTAATTATGGTTAATATACCTTGTATGGTCCAACGTGTAGTTTTATCCTATATGTAGATTAGTAGGCTTATGACTACTTCAACTGACACTTTCCATTCTTTGGGAATAACTTCAGTACGCTATACCAATTCAATAAGATCGAAAGGGGAAATCAACAGAGTTACCCCTCCAAATATTAAAAGTTCTAAATTAATGCAATAAACACCAAATGACCGATGGATCCTCAATGAACATCTTTGCGGTCAGTACTCTAGAATATTCAATTACAGTTTGTGACAAATGTAAAACATTTAGTAGGCAAGAAAATTGTTCATGCTTGCTATCGAGTACTGCAAAGAGATTTCTATCTGGGTCCCGAATGGCAGTTGACCTTAAGATGAGATCTTAAAGTATGGTGGAATTCGGTAGCTCCATTAAAGAAACCGCGCGAATTACGCCCATTGCTGAGTTGCTGTACTCTTTAGACCATTCACACATCTTCTGTCTACAAATTAGTTTAGTCGCCCTCCTATACCTTTCAGCTGTCCTACTACGTTTATAAATTACATAAAATTTGTTTTGTTTACTAAACGCTACCGAACCATTTCAGTTTGTCCAATTCCGAAACAAGATTGTTCACTAACTATTGTAGCGAGGCTGTGATATCGACACTGTTAATGAATGTGATTGTCTCTGTTTTCCAGTTTATCTGAGCCTATAAATTTAAAATCTGTCATGTGTTGTTGGAGTAGAGTGTTCTCTCTCTGAAATTTCTGAATTAAACCACTTGAGACTATATCGACCGGATGAAGATGACGACCAAGAAATTTAATATATCGTCCACCTTCCTTATGGATTTGCTATAAGTGTATCCTAGATTTTTCACACACCGAACTCATGTATATGCGCTGTGACTATGAAGCGGCGAACCCATATTTTTAAATCACTATAGGATTAAAGCAACCTGTTAATACAAGCCGTTGGATACTCAAGACCTCAAGATAACGAATACTTTTCCAATTGAGTATCCATTCTGCATCTACACTTAGGATCAAAAATCCTAGCCACTTCCGAAATCACGATTCGCTTATAGTAATTGGTGATACTTCGGTTCGATAGGCTGATTCATTTCTGTTCGAAATCCATCGTGAGAAGCTTCCCAATAAAACCTAAGTTTTTAATACACCTTCTACTATCTATTTCGAGTCCATATCAGCCACGACTCACATGTTTCTTCAATCGAAAAAAAGGGAAGAAGGAGCAATATCCGTTTCGGTTTTCATCTAATATGTCCAAATCGGTTCGTTTCGGTTGAATCGTTGATCGTCGTTACAAGGGCGAATAACTCATTTTGTATAACGTTAGTTCAATTATCAGGATATTATTTAATTTCAATTGAGGCGTTTCCACTGAGGAATCGAACACTTTAGCCTCAGTTTGGTAATCGATTCGTATTAGCAAACGTGCTAATGATTCGTCATCACTTGCTACTGACAGTTCACTAGTGATCGTTCATTGATTCCAAAATCACCAAAGATGTTTGAGTTTCCCATTATTTCCAAAAGACCCATTGGAGGACTACATCAAAGCGCGTAGACACGTTCTGCAACCTTCGCAAACTGAAGCAGTTTGAACCAGGGCAGAGAAGACAGTAGATTTACAGGAATAAACCTGCAGCTAAACACAAGAGATCTCATGCGGTCGAAAGCTGGACAACTGCTGATGAAGTGTAAACTATTGTCAACATCTTCCAGACATTCGTCGCATATGGCATCAATGGTCAGTCCCATGTGATGAAGGTGGCTTTTGAAACGGCCATGGCCAGTAAGTATAGAGACTAAAAATCTCAAGTTGTCCTTTTTCAATGAAAGAACGTAATTTGTCAGGTTAGAGTTAATCCCTCTGACAAAGTATTTCGCCTTACAACAAGTAGCGGTAGCTGACCACGTCCGCTTTAGATTTGATAGGGTAACTGTTTTAATTGTTTTTTCACTATATAAGAAGGTAAAGGCGCAACTGGTTCTGGACCTACGGAATATAGGTGAGAACCAGTTTTAGCCAAACAGTCTGCAATTTCGTTGCCCTCAATGTCACAATAGGCAGGAACCCACGTGACCGTTACCTTGTTGTTACGACCAAGGAGATTTAGAAAATTTTTACAATCCAGTACCAGTTTAGAGCTGGTTAGATGGTTGTTCAAGGAGTTAAGGACAGTTTTACTATCCGTACAAAATATAATCTCTCTGTCGTCGGGCACGAGATTAAAAGCTGATATCACGCAGTAAGTAATCGCAATCAATTCCGCTTGATGAATAGTACAGTAGATCCCCAGAGACTTCCAGAAATTCACAAAATCCAGAGACTTCTAGAGATTCGAAAGATACTAGATCATCTAATTTAATATTTGGTAGAATAGACACTTCTCGAACTGGATCGAAGACTATTTGTCGGAGAATTATTCTTACAAAAATATCTCAATATTCTCGAATTGTTGACGAAAATCAAATCTTCGTCACATTTATTGAATTTGAAGAAGCTCGACCTAGTCGAGCAGCAAGAGTCATAGTTATCAAGAAGAGTACATGTAGTATAATCTGGCAATTTTCACTGGTGTTCGTCTACTAATGACATGTTAATTGTTGGTGTCTGGCGTGACGTAATCATCCCAAGATAATAAGTTGAACCATTCGTGTTAGTTTTTGTCGTTGATACTATTCGATTGACCCTTCTACAATTTGACGGGCCGCATAAGAATCTCGTCCCATTGTTCAACCGGTTTACCAAATATCAGTAAGAAGCTCAAAGTACGAATTGAAACATTTCAACAATTCTAGTAGTTACAGTGATGTTGTTCTGTCGATAGATTTCAGTTAACAAACTCCTTGTCTCTTCTTAATTGCATGCAATAAGTCTGGGAACATGGTCCCATCAGAGGTCGATGAAGATCATTGTCATTGGTTTCCAAGACCATTTGGTGGGATTGAATTGATTATATATGAACCCTTTTAACCTAATCTTGACTCTTTTAAATAATGACCGTCTTCTGAAGAAACCCATAATAAGCTTAGTACCGATTACACGTATACATATAATCGACAGTTTGACTAATCTTATACACAAGGAATTATACATATTCGATTATTAAGATTGATGAGGTTACCACCGCTGTATAAACCTGAAAAACAAGGTAAACCCCATTCTAGGCTACTGCATGGACTTCGAGCCAATATATCTCTTGTTACATTTGACCTGTCAAATACGCCTATTTTCAATGTGATCCCTACTCTTATATGACAGGCTCGAATCATTGTGAAGAAACCCTCTGGTTATAATTGAAGTGGGTTCAAAGATAATCATATGTCTCATCTCATTGTAAACCTCAGCGAGACCAAGTAGACGCAAACGAGCTATAACCATTCAAATTTTAAGAAATTGGGTCAGAAGATTGATTTATTGCCAAACAGCGTTTAAGCTAAGAGTTTCTGCCCTACAAGTCAAAAAATAAAACTAAGTAATCTGCTTACCGACATTTAGTATGGTAATAAATGTCGGTAAGCAGATTACAAAACATTCTGGATTATTATTCAGTTTATTATTCAGTTTTGCTTGTTAATTCGCACACAGTTATATGTTTAGTTCAAGAACCTTACCTTCTTGATGGTTTGGTTTATGGACTAAACACCTCCGGTGGAAGAATTCTGTACAAAAGTTCTACCGCGAGAACTAGAGCGTGCATATGCATCTCAAAGAATTTTAATGCATCTCTCATTGAAGAGTGTAGTTCGGCTGACATTACAACTGCTAGAATCACTCTTAACTCTCAAACTGAAGTGGTTATTGCCTCAGTTTATTTTCCTTACGATTCCGCTACTCCACCTCCTTCTGAGGATTTTACATACCTAGTAAGCTGGTGTAACGCTAAAAATATTCCTCTGATAGCTGATTGTGATGCTAATGCACATCACTCTCTGTGGGGAAGTTCCAACATTAATAACAGAGGTTCTGCTCTGTTAAACTACTTAAGTTCATCTGAGTTGGATATCCTCAATGTTGGATGTGAACCAACTTTTGTTAACTCTGCCCGCAGGGAGGTAATTGACATTAGTTTGTGCTACATGTCCTTCATTAAATTAACTTGAGCTTGATTCCTTACTCGAACCACCTATGAAGATTTATTCGTCTGTGAACTTAGAATTGCAGGCTTCTGGTCTGTCTAAAGCTATTACGACAGCGTTTGAGACTTCTGTCCACTTGTCTCGAACCAAAAAACTCAGAACAAACCTTTCTGTTGCTCCACTCTAAAAAATTTAAGGAAGACTACAAGAAAGCTGAAGAATAAGGCAAGAAGATCTTATCTTCAGTCTGATTGGGACAACTTCCTAGCTGCCCAAAAAGTGTACAAAAAAACTAAGAGGATCGCAAAGATCTGCCTGGGTAATCTTCTGTGAGGAGATTAATAGCTTACCTGCTGTAGTTTGACTTAACAAGTCACTGAGCATGAATGGCAAGCTTACTTCCTCTAAAAAGGAAGTAGGTGATTAACTTCTCACTACCCATTTCCCGGGATGTAAAACCATTACTACCGACAATTTTGGTGTAGTCATTAACAATTTGGATGTAAGTCCCAATTGAGACTTAGCCTGTAGATTAATCAACTATGAGGTCCTACGTTGGAGCGTGTTCTCTTTCGAACCCTTCAAGTCTGCCGGTCCTGATGGTGTATTTCCTGCTGTATTACAGCATGGATTTCCGCTCATTAAGGAACATTTACTACATCTGTTCCAGAAATGTATCGCTTTTAGTTCTGTTCCACAATCTTGGAGCAGAAGTAAAGTAATTTTTATTCCTAAAATTGGCAAGTCCGACTACACCGACCCCAACTCGTTTCGGCCTTTTTGTCTGTCATCAACCTTTCTGAAATCTTTAGAAAGGATTGTTGATAAATTTATTAGAGACCAAATCCTGTGAGACTGCCTTACATGAACTCGTAACTAGGATTGGGAGATCTATGCACAGCAACGAGTTTCTTGTGGGCACTTTTCTGGATATTGCAGGAGCGTTTGATAATACTTCATTCGTCTCGATTACGAATGCATGTACTAAATTTGGTATCGAACCCTACATTATCAGGTGGATTAAATGTATGCTTGAATCTCGCATTGCAATATACGAGGTTGAGGATACCTTTATTTCAGTCAAGGTTTCCAGAGGATGCCCGCAGGGAGGTTTTTGTTCTCCCCTGCTGTGGCTTCTGGTCATTGACGAACTTCTTGTTATTCTTCGTGATTCCGGTTTTGTCGCCCAAAGTTATGCTGACGATCTGGTTCTGACAGTTTCAGGCAGGCATCTGAATGTCTTATCAGATTTAACTCAACACGCTCTTCTCAATATAGAACGGTGGTGTTTGGATAAGGATTTACATGTGAACCGATCTAAGACCGACTTGGTTATATTTACAAGGCGTAGGAACACTGCAGCTTTTTCTGTACCATCACTTTTTGTGGATAACAAACTTTCTTGGAAGTATCATCTGGACTTTAAACTACAAAAAGCCACTGATATTTTTTGGCAATGCCACAGAGCTTTTGGTAATTCTTGGGGATTATCCCCCAAAATGTTATATTTTATCTACAAATCACTGGTTCTCCCAATGTTTAGCTGCAGGTTTATTCCTGTAAATTTACTGTATTCTCTGCCCTGGTTCAAACTGCTTCAGTGTGCTTCAAGTTTGCACCATGGTCCCTTTGTGGCATTGAGTGCGAAACCTTATAGGGTTCCAACCAACTTTAATAATAATAATAATTCAGTTTTTGTGACCGCGATGGCTTTTGTCTTCGTTCAAATTCTGAATATACCCAATTGTTTCTACGACTTGGTAAAAACTATAAGATTCCAAACACTGCAGTTCTTAGATTCAAATATTCAATATATCGGGTGTTGGCAAATTTGTTTGGGAGAACTACGATTATGAATGAATGAATCGAACTCCATTTGCTGTTTGTAAACGTAGTTTTCGAACTGGTACTAGTATCAATACGTCACCGGTTATAGCTTAATGGTTATGAGAGTAACTCATCACCTCACGTCTCTATAGTTCGATTCTCCCCGTTGATCAAAAATTAACATGCTTCGGATGGCATAAAAATCGATTTTGTGTAAAAGCATTCGTCGGCTGACCCCCTACAATGCGTGTTTATGGTTCGTAAGATTTGATTTGAGACGTGGCAAGGGTCTTTTGCATTGGTGATATGTAAATGAATAAGATAGGCCCGACTTATCCAAAAACACTAACAGCTTATTCAAAAAGGAAAATGAGGTAACCTGGTATGAGAGGGATAGTAAATAAGTGTCGGTAAGCACATAGCAAAATACTTCTCCGGAAGCTTTCTTCCACAAAAAACTTATTAAATTGACGATTGGAATCAAGTTTCGTTTCTCCGGGTATCACTACGTTTCCGGATCATTATTTAATTTTTGTTGTTGCATTGTTGTCTTCATTCAATTTCTAGATTTATCCCACTGTTTCCACCGTTTTACGTATGGTTCTCAATCGGCTAATCTGGGCTAGTCCTATGTTTCAAATAATCCAAAAGAGAGTTCACCGAATCCTAGCGCTACCGATATCAATGAGAGAGTGGTATCGGTTGTTGGCAAATTTGATCGTAAGAAGAACGATTATGACGTCATGAATCAACCACAATTTGTTACTCGGTTTCAGTAATATTTCCACCTTCCATATCGATAGGTATCATCAAACCCATCTTCAGAATTGCATGATATTAAGGCAAACACCTAGTCGTTGGGAGTGAAGTGCATCCACAACTGCGAGAAGTGAAGCAGAGGCAATAATCACATTTGATTATTGGATCGGTTACGTTCATAGTAAATTCCGGTATTAGGTATTTGAATTCTGGGTTCGGAAAGGCTTAAATTCCGGAATTGATGAACTTTTGATTCCGGAGTTACATTCAATAGGCTTTAGTGTTCACAAGCTTGTCCAATGCAGAGAGTGGATTATATCTATCTTTTGAGTGAAATAGAAGTGAAATCTCTGTGGACGAATCCACGATCAGAACTCATTTGTATCGGGGACTGACACCCCTTGCAGTAATAATTTTGTAATTTATTCTGACTATAACCTTCGACTATAAAGATTCAGTATTTTGATTAAGATAAAATAAGGAGAAACAATACTCCACTTGATCGGACCTGCCCCATACTTTCCTAATGCCTTAAGAGACCTTAGTGGGATAGAGGTTAGTGCTGTCCAACGCTTCATCAAAAACTCAAGTTGAGAGAACGCGTCCTTCAGGACCTATCCTAACCTAAATGACCACATGACCCTTTGGTATCAGACTGTAATTTTTGCATAATTTTGTCGACTAGACACATTTCGAATTGGGACGGACGCACATTAAATGAATCTTAAAATAATAATTGCCTCAAAACCCAAATGACCATTACTAACAGTGTTAACACAAGATTTATTTTTATGGTTATGCTTTTGCACATAACTACATAAAAAAAATGATTCAACAGTTTTTATGTATTTTACCAAGAAACATAATTACTTCATCATTATTTTTCACTCCCTTAATTTTATGCTTCTTTCGAATTTCCGTTAAATTACTTACTATATATGAGGTCGATACACATATATTGGTTTGTGTGCGTGTGTGTGTGTGACTGTCTGTATGGCTTTCTCAGAATATAAAGACTTGTCGACCTTACATACATACTTATGTGAACAATTTGCATTAAAACATCGTTTCGTACAAAACATTAATTTCGATTTTTACGCATTAACATAAATTTATATTCAATACAAAGCATACACATCCAGAACCAACTAATAAAAGCATACAACAATGTTGTCGTCTGGCTGGTTGTTTTCTTTTAATTTGCTCGTTTTGTAGCATAAACACACACACACACAGATACACACATGACTAGAGTTCATAAATTTCATGATTCACATACAACATAATATTATTTGTTTGTTTATGAATGAAATGGGTGGATCCGTTTTTGTACATAAATAAATTTTGTCTTTGAACATTGATTAAAAACGGGCGGACATTTTTCATTTGATGTTTTCTTCTTAATTAAGCGCCGAACATCTAAACTTTTATCGAAAAGAGTAAATATACAAGTTTCAGTTACCCAAAGGTTGTCATTACAAAACATTGTTTGTACCCTTCTCAAATTTTCAATAATTATTTCGAAACCATACACCCGACGTCGATCTTATATACTCGTTTATGTACAATTTCAATCGTTTCACTCCATTTGTGAAAATTGGAAATTTAATTTAAAAATTTAACATATACATACATACATACAGAAGGAATACCTACCCTTCAAATTATATAAATTTACTCTTATATATTTATAAATTTGATCCCCAAGCAGAACCTAAATATTGTCAAATAAATTATTTTTCATTAATTCTCGAAAAAAAATTTTCATAGAAAAAATCAAAATTGGTCGAAAATTGTTTTTTACATTTTCATCGTGTTAATTCGAAATTTTTCCATTTTACCCTTACTTAGAGCGATTGGGAATATAAAAGAAATGAAATAAGATCAAAAGAAAATTGTTTTTCGTTCGAAGAATATATTTGTTGGGTAAATTTTTTTCTCGCTTTTTCCTTAAAAAAAATTTAACAGGAAAAAATAAAATCGACCACCTCAGTGTTTCGTTTTATTGAAAGCAACACCTAAAAAATTTGTTATTGGAAGGTGTGTGTGTGTGATTTTTTTTTTGTGGCGAAGGGGGGAATCGCATGGAACTACCGTTGGTATTACTTCACGAGGCCGGCTCAGCTTACGCTGCCCCTAATCGGCTAGAATTAACTCCTTGCTGAATTTCTGCTTCTTTCGAGGCACCTCAACTCACTCATTATACGTGAGACACTTCCGGTTACTGCGTTCCACCCATCCTCGGATGCCAGCATAAACTCCAGTATATTTTCCGGTGTTAGTTGGACCACATGTGCACAGATACTGCTTTGCTCCTCCGTAAATCGTGGGCACTCGAATACTACGTGCTCTACGTTCTCCGTTACCCCGATGCATAAAGAGCAATCTGATGAATCTTCATGTTTGAATCTGCATTCCCGCATAATACTCTCAGAGCGCTTAGCCTCTGAACTGATGCTACTCTTTTCCTATAAGAATCCTTCTCCAATGAATTGACCCAGATTGATGCCCCATACATCATTATAGATATAACGACGTTCGCGAGCAGAACTCTGCTGTTCATCCGCGCCCTTCTTGTATTCGGCATTATTCGTGCAGCATTAACTCTCCTTCCTCGCTCGCTGGAGGTAATGATATGTGTTTTATATGACAATCTGGAATCAATCGTTACCCCTAAGTATCTGATGGATGGCTGGCTAACAATTCTTTGGGCTCCAATTTCTAGTGTTACGCTCTCCATGACTTTTCTGCCAGTAATAAAGACGGCTTCTGTTTTATGTTCTGCTAGTTGCAGCCCAGCAGATGTTAACCACTGTTGAATTAGTCTGACCGTCCTATTACAGATCTCCACAATCTCCTCTCTGTGTTTTGCGACAGCTACAATCGCGATGTCGTTCGCAAATCCAATCACCCGTGCATCACTTGGTATGGGCAATCGAAGTACACCATCATACATCACGTTCCAGAGTATAGGACCTAACACTGATCCTTGAGGAACTACACATGTCACATCGTAAGTTTTCTTTCCCTCCTCAGTATCATAAATCAAGATCCTCTGACTAAAGTAACTGGAAACTAGTCTCAGCAGCTACTTTGGCACCTTCATCCGTGTAAGTGCGTTTAATTGTGTGTGTGTGTGTGTGTGTGTATGTGTGTGTGTGTGTGTGTTTACAATGCTCTAAATATTTCATAAATCAATTAAGATGACCAGACTTGTTTTGACTTCATGAACCACCGATTCTTACTAAAATCGAACTGCACACAATGAGATTCATACATTTATCGCCTAAGGGTCGTATAGCTGTAGGTCTGATTTACGTAGTCAATACTTCATGATAGTTCATCCACTTCACCGATCGACATCGTATAATGAAAAACCTCTTTTACATCCTGCTGGATCTGATATTCCCTGGCCATTTATAACTGTATAAAGCGCGGGTTTGTACACGAAACAATTGAAATCTGATTGTTTGTACGATACAGACCACATGACTTATAAACTGTGTATGCTGAGTCCTGAACTAAATTTAAATCAAGTTGTTTCAATTTATCCGATTCGTCTATTCCATTGTTGGTTTTCATCCTTCCAGATATCGAAACCGTACAGCACCGATTTCAAACACAAATTGAATGTTAGTGTGTTAGCAAGAATATGTTGGTTCATCCTAATCCTGTGTCTTCACTAAGAGTATATTTAGGGTGATTTCCGTTCGTTATTCTGTTCAATGACGATGCATGCTGTGTTGATATAATTGGTACAATTATGTCCAGATGAGCAATAATCTTGTTGGTTTCCTAATTCAAGTTTAATGTTAGTGAAGTACAGGTTGATCATTTTTAATACTTACATTGAAGCGGAAAATGCAACTTCAGAGTTGCATTCTCATAGGTAACCTTTCATGGGAACCGTTATTGTCTAGTATTTCTTTCATTAGCGGGGTATTTTACAGAAGTTCCATATTTCTGTTGTTACTGGGGTTAGAGTTTATATTGTCTGATCCAGAGACCCTGTTCATTGAAGAATGATAATTGTTGCTAATCGTAGTTTCAGTTGTTAAGTTCCAACAACTGGTGGAATATTGGTCAATTGGTTCCACTTAGCCTACGTATACTTTTATGTAGCGTCTCCTGGTTGCAGCAGCTTCATTTACCGTGAGAATGTTCTAGGTCAATGATCAGTTATTTTGAATTTCATGATACCTTCTGCCATAGCTTCGTACTGACGTTTCAACGATCTAGGGTTTAAGTCTTTATTCTTGGTATATTTGCATGGTATTTCCTACGTATTATGATCCATAGTCTTACTTTAGGCCAAACCTGACTAAGCCCACATATCCGTTTCCTATATAGAAAACGTAATCTAAGTTCGTTACAGGCTATCAATTTAAAGTAACGATAGAGGCTTATTGCAAATAACGTTTGTGATGTTAGCACCCTTCTTGATCCTATCACTTAAATAATTAAAGAAGGTGGAAATTATTCCAGAACTCAATACCACTAGAGGCCCACGGTTCAACCCACATACACATACAGATTAAAAACGCCCAACCGTGACTGATGAATAGTCAAGTACGTTACCTGCTATGCCACGAGCGCGACAAGCTATCACTTAAACTAAGCTAATCTTTGAGAACCTCGTTAAATGGCCTAGTTATACGGTCACCGAAACGTAAGAATTTTCAATCTCACCTGGATATGATGTGTGATCTCGAGTTTCAGGATATAATCTCTAAATGGGCCCTCCGGCTTAAGTTCTCAAATTCTCGTAACTGAAACGAATGTGGCCTAATTTTTTTAAGGGGATTTCCCATGCAATCTAGACTCTGCTCGACACTAGATATTCATTTACCAAAACACTAGAAATTCTCCCCGCTGCTTGGTTTAGTGCATAAACTATCGACCACTTCATGAAAAATCTACTTACTATTTTATTTATTAAAATTAGCTAGAAGGCAAAAACGTTCTTTATTCAGTACTAGAAATCGGTCCATGATCCTAAGCAAAAATTGCATTCAAACTAATAGATACACACTGCTGCCTTAGGAAATGAACAGGTTCAGAACAAAAGAGGGACGACGATGTCTCATTATAATATTAACTGACCTAGAACGAACACTGGGGAACAAATAATGTCAAAATACGATACTTGTAAGCAAATTGGCTGGAATCGTCATCGGGTTCAAGACAGTCCTCGTACTTGACATCAAATAAATTATTATGATGAAGATGATAAAACAACCATGGCCAATATAATTGAGTTAATATTTCTAGATGACTGTGCCAAGAGTTTTAAAAATTCCAAGTTAACTTTCAAAATGTCCAGCATGCAGTCTCTTTTATATACTTTTGTCATTTCTCTTGTGAAAGTAATGCCCACTCCTTCTTGTTTGCCTACCTGTAAGAGGACTCTCGTTTTCTTTTCCAAGAATATCGAGTTCCACTGACCCAGTTGCATTTATCTTAGCTACGCTACTTCCTCCTAAATTGGGTTGCATATTGTTTGTTCTTGCAAGCTTCATGGCTCCTTATTTTGGTGTATTTCGATATTATCTTTTTGCTCTCGCCATTCTCTCTTCCATAGCTTCTGCCACAAGACTAATCACTCTTTATTCCGTGAGTCCACTTTCTTTAAAGGTGAATGTGTCTCATCTCAATGAAGAAAGAAATTTTAAAATTATTATCAGGAGAATGCCCGGATTCAATCAAATGGGTGCATCTGAAGTTACCCCGGTATCCCATTTCAGAAAACAAAATGTTGCATCAGGCAATACTTTCCCATTCAATAATTCGTTAGTCCATCCCAGGTGTATTTATTCATACCATGAAGGCTTGCTAGCAGTTTAAGATAAATTTGAGGCAGACTCCATATCAAGTCGTTGCTTGTCTTTTCCAGTAGAACCTTCTGAACCGGAAAAGGTTTCCAAATAAAATTACAATAATTTTCATTTTATTATGTCAAGTGTATCCACGGGATGACACTGTTATATTTATTAGAGTTGGTACTATGGCCAACTCAAAACAATGAGAATTAGTTCCGCCATCCAAGCTTCTCAGGAGGCAGGTACTGAAAACTCTAAAATGGTATAATTTTATATGGAACTATTTGAACGGTGGTCGATTGTGCCAACTACATCCTTAAAATGAAAAAATTGGAATGGCTGGGATGGGCATAATATTTTCCTCTTTGTGTTTAAAGATAAAAACTGAAATAGGATGAAAAAGTATTGCCTGATGCAAGAAATTGAAAAACTGGATTCTCAAAACATGCTTAACAGTAAATAGAAAACAAATAACTTGATGACTGGCCAAAACTTTATTTTGGTACGGTCAGTGATAATCCGAACCAAGAAACAGACCGATCTGTTCAATTGTCTGAGAATATGCTGCAATTTATACCCCAGGGAGTGGTTTCGACCAGAAAGGGATAATGCACATTACTTTAGATATCGAATCACTCACCCTTGCTAACAATCGCATTGTAAAACTGTGGTACTGTCTCTAGAAAAACCGTACTACCTTAGCAGCAAATTAAAGAGTGTTTGTATTAAGAATTGTACTGACGAACAATGTATAATCGGAACTGAAAATCATAGTTCCTCGGTTTGTGACAAAAACAGATGTTAGTTGGTTCCATGTTTGGGCGACATTTGAAACAAGTAGGTCTTACGTCAGGGCAGACACTGTTTCTCAGGATTGCCTTGAGAAGTATTGCATCTCATGCAGCATTGTTTCCCGCTGTTGAGATTGGGATAAAAGAAATGGTCATGGGATGGTGAGATGTACATGTAGAGACCTAGATTACGTTAATCTAAATAACCAAAAAAGGAAGAGAGGGTCCATTACTACGTATACTACTGATGCGGGGTGTTATTCCCGTAGTAGGACTAGGTGACTGTCTGTCTGTTCGATCGTAATCAGATGGTGAAAACCCCCTTTTGCATCCTGCCCTTATCGGTATTCGTATCCGGTACATTCCACTCTAATTGGCGCAACTTTAAACATTACAGTCAGAAGATGAGACAGAGCAGTTATTCTCTCTATCTCCCGTCCCTTTCGAGACGGTATTTCTACAAATTTTGTTTCTCGATCGAAAGGGGAAATTAATCGAAGAAAACATGGAAAATCTCTTCACCAATTTTGTATAAGCACCGCCAGTCACATTTTTACACTAATTCGATTCCAAATCCCGCACCTCTAACATCTGGTCACCTCTAACATAAAGCAATGTTATATACAGTGTCATCATATTTCGTTTTCTTTTTTACTGGAATACAAGAAAAGTAAATCTCTTTAAGAAATTAATGAAACAACAACAACTAACAAAAAACGAGAAAAAGTTTAATTGTCTCGATAATTATTTTGATTAAAACAAACGAAAAAGGAAAAAGGAGGAAATGGTCGTAGAGCAAAACTGTTGCTTTCATTTTCAAACTGAAGGAAAAAATTTTTTTTTGTTTCGGTACAAAATGTCGAAAGCTAAAAAGCTGCGATGATGAATGCAAATAATTTACGGAATGAGAAATTTATGAATTTGTATTAAAGTTTATGATTTAAACTTTTGGGTCGATGCTGCTGTAAAGTTAGCAAATTCTGTATTTAACTTTAATGAACTAATTGTTAGTTACTCTCATAGTAAATTACCATCGCCTTCTGGCATTTGGCGTACATACTTTATGAAAAGGGATTTGTTATGAATAATTATATCTCGAGTCAACTATTATAATTGTTGGTGGTGGTGGTGGTGGTGGTGGGGGAGGTAGGTGTTCTGGAGCTTTTATGTACTGCTGAAATAATAATTTTCCCTAATAGATATTTTGGTGGAATTTTCACTTTATGTACAATTAATTCCGACTTGTTTTTCATTTACTATACAACAAGCTCATTACGTATAAAGACTTTGACATACCGAAATGGGTACCGGAAAATTCTTAAACATCGTCGTTCGAATAAATAATTACACTAAAAACAATTTTCCCACCTGATGATGAACGAAAACATTAAGAATTTATATCGCAATTAATTTATAAAATGTTGAGCACTAAATTTCCAGCAAGCGCATATCTATATAGTGTTGCATGTTTGATGTTTTCCATTAACGAAAAGTGAAAAATAGATAAATTTTAATTTGAGATAAAATTGCTGTCTTGTTTATATCTATACGAGTACAGTGGAGACAAATTGAAGACGATACATTTGGAAATTGAATTATAGTTGTGGGTTTCTTGGCGTTAACAACTGCTTAAATCGAAACTGCACCGGCATTTGTCTGGTTTAGTTACACTATCTCTCGGAAGATTGATCGTCCCATCAATTCTGCACTCCAACAGAGAGTCAAATGTGATTATTCATATGAACGATATGTATTCCGCTACTCGTCAGAATTATTGAGGCCGTAAGAAGATAGTTTCAAACAATGGCTCCCTTGTGGCTATGGAAAAGCGATTTTAGGTATATCAATAGCTCAGTTGGAAAAGTAGTTTACTGCACATCCAAAAGATGACACTGACACCAATATTTAAACATCTTAAATGATTATTAGATGGTGCACTTGATCTAATCAAACACTTTCGAATGTGGAAATGTTTCAACTCGACTTCACAATCATTCAGATGATTCAGAGAGGACTTAAATCATTCCGTCAAAGTTCAGAGTACTATTGGTTGATATTTATTGCATTGGAAAAATTTGGACAGTTGCTGGAAATTTTTCTAACCCAATTAAAATCGAGTGCTTAGCAGAAAGCAGTCCAAGCAGTTATAAAAAACAGTTTACTACAGTTTACAATAGAGAAACCCATCGTCTTTATGAATTTGTAAAATTTAGTGATCACATCATATTTACTGTTCAACAAATGGTAGATCTTACCAAAACCCTCTGGATCAAGATCGCTTTGATGTTACACAGTTTACTAATGTAAATCTAAGAAGAGATGCCAAATGTATAACCGAAAACTCCTAGTCCTCCAAATGTTTTCTATAACATGAATAGTTCGAGTACAGCAATCACCATAGTGTTGTTAAAATTGGAAACGTCTTCAGATTGAATACGTACATAAGGATCAGTATTAAAAACCGATCCGATAAACAGGAGATCAAGAATATTTCGAGATGCAACGAAATTTAGTTTAAACTTAATACCAAGTGTTATAAGGACACTTTGAGCGTTAGGACCCAATATTAGCAAAATTAATGGCTATCTCCCACACAACAATTTCAGTACTCAATAGACCAACTGTAAGGTTCAGTAAAGAATATTGCTGGTAAGATATTCCCGATTAGTTTATACTCTAGTTACATTGAAGAATTATTAAAATTGAATGGCACCTTCAGATGTTCTGTACTCACTGCCACTAGTAGTCTTACGAAACAAGCACTCTGACGAACTTCAACAGTCTAGACCAAGGTATGACCATGATAAGCGCAACCGAACGTTTTTTAAAAATAAAGAAAACTTGGTAGACGTTTGGTTTGGATCACTAACAGATAGAGTTTCGCTTTACGGCCGTTATAAGAACTAGTCCACTTTTGTTTAAAGACGGTAAAAACATGGTCCTTGAAGCGTTGATAAAAACTCGACTATCGCGTTTCCATCGATCCTCAATGAGTTGACCACAGACAGTACAACATTTTCAGCAAGTTTCTAAGCTCTCATTACACATTGTGTAAGAGCAACAATTTATGCCTGAAATACAATGCAGAGTTCCCAAGGGACCTTTTTTTCAAAACCCCACACTTAATTCAGGTCGAGACCCATCCCAGATTGTATAGATGACGAGTAGTTTTTGAGGATTTCCCTTTGTTCCACGAATGTTTCAAGTTCATGCCAGGCTCCAATACACATCAGATAAGTACGCAATACCTGATTGATGCGTCTGCAATAATTAATAAATAAAACAATTATGGGGACAACTTACGGACGATCCAGGTATTTCAACGATGAAACCATCCAGTATTGCAGAAACGTCTATATGTAGTTTCTGCTTCTTAAGAACATCTGATGGTTGAGACATTCAACGCCAAAGCTTTTAGTCTCATCTTTACCGCGTTTGCCTGAGAGTGGCGTCCTGATCATCAGTGCAAATTGTGAAAATATACTATAAATCTTGTTAGGACTTACGCCATAGAATTGAGATAAAATCATTATGATTGAAACAAAGAAATAGATCTCGGCCGAAAATTAAAAAATTCTGGGGTACAGAAGGAATATTAAATTACTAGTGATGTCGATCGGTCGCATGTAGGTCCGAATAATAACAAATTATACTTAACCCACCATTCTGTAATCATTTCGGGAATTCGTGTCCGGTATTCAGTCAGCAAAATCGTCATACGGGGTATCACACAACAAACACTTGTTGAATAAAACTTTGCCGACTAACATCTATGAAACAGCATCGTCCAAGTTCCTGGTATCCAAGAGTCTCAGCAAAATAGCGCGATTTCAACACTAAAGCCATTTATTTAGCAGTTAGAATTGATTTAGAAACATTAAACCGTGAATAATTGAAGGAACAAATTTGATTTCAGTATTGGAAATCTAATTGGACCTCAGTAAGTATCACTGCCAATCCGCGTATGAGAACTATGACGCATTAGCGAAACCGTGCAAGTTTTTCTGAATTGTCTTCGGTTGTATTTACCTAAAGAGGTTATTTTTATGTCACCGATGTCACTAATTCGTTCTTTTTATACATGATCTGATCCATTTATAGCATTAATCTTCTCCGGCAACTGTTTATCCCATCCCATCTTCGACTGTAACTGTAGAATCTCGTTATGTAGAGGAGATTTCTTCTATGGTGTCATCTCCGGACAGCTAGTTGTCTACGTAAAATTACAGTGACGTTGGCAGCTGGGAGACCATATATGGTCTCCCAGCTGTATATGGAGTAAACATTGTTACCTATAGGTAACAAGCTGGAGCTATGCAATGCGCAGATGGTTCTACGAAAAGACTCGGACCTATAGCCGTATAGAATGGTATCACAACGGATCAAAATTGGTCTAAGTGTGCGATTTTAATTGCGCGCCATCTTGATTATGTAACGTTTAGCTCATAGTTTCGCTTCAACCATTGTGTTGTGTAGACACCCCAATTTTATAATGAATAAATATACGCCACAAGAACGAGCAGAAATAGTGACAATTTTTATTGAAAATAATCGTTCCATTATTGCGACTTCAGCTGAAATTACGTCAAAAACATCCTAATCGTTCAGTGCCCCACAAAACCACAATTTATTGTTAACATACGAATTTTCGAAATTACGGTACGACAGCAGACAGACCTCATTCTGGAAGACAACGGACGTCTCGCAACGCTGACAATGTGGCTATGGTGCAGTGATAGTGCGATAGTGTTGCAGAGTCTCCAGAAACAGTTTAAGGCGAATCCTAAGGCTCTCTGGTGAAATTGAAGATTATTCGTTTACATTGATAATGAGCGATGAAGTCCATTTTCATCTCAGTGGCCACGTCAATACACAGAACAATCGGTTTAGGGGAACACAGAATCCTCAATTAATACATCAAACATCATTGCATCCACATAACCAAGGTGTTGAAGTTACTGTTACTGTCGAACGGTACCAATACATGATTTAAAATTTTCTTGTGCCTGAAATGGAAGAACTAGAAGTTCTTCCATGTTGTTGTTTCAACAAGATGTGGCCACAGCACAGACAGCCCGTTCAACAATTCAATTATTGGATGAGGTTTTTCCACGAAAACTAATTTTGTGAAATGGCGATTTAGCATGGCCAGCCAGATCTACGGGTTTCACAGCACCAGACTTTTTCTTATGGAGTTTTTTAAAACCAAAAGTTTATGTGAATAAGCTCTAAACGATTCAACATCTTAAACACAATATTCGTCACGAAATTGAAGAAATTCAGCCTGAGATGTTGCAGGATGTCATGATAAGTGCCTTTAAAAGAGCCGAAAGTAGTAGCGAATCGCGGTCACCATTTAGTCGATATAATTTTCCAAAAGACTAAATAAACTTTTTATGAAAACCAAACCTACTTATCTCTTCTTTGAACAAAGTTATAGTCAATCAAAATTGAAGCGGGACTTTTGCCTCACCCTGTACTTCTAGTGGTTTCGCACGATCATTTCTCCGTAGTACTCGTTGATAGTTCCTATCATCCTTGTGAAGCCAGACTTGTCAATACATTTTTGTTTCTATCAGCAGACATAACGTACCTGTGTTTTTGCCATCGGAGTATGTTAGCTAAATTTTGGGCTGGTCATCGTGATATCATTAAACAACACTCCTGTTGTTTTATTGGACGAGGCGATAAACACTAATAATAGCGCTGAATTAATTCCATGTGATTCGAGCTTAAATATTTTTTCTTGAATTCATGGTAAAGTTGCTTAAATAGGACATCCCCCATAAACTTTCTTTCACGATGTAGCAACCTTGCCGTTGTTAGCCCTTCTACAATTTTCCTCTATACTTTGACATGATCATATTTAAGTGGGTTTCTAACCTGATACCTTCCGTCTGCATCACGTTCTACGATGGATCAAAAATTATTGACCTTCTACTTTGATTACTTCTTCTTTTTATCTGCCTCAATTCCTTTGGTAGTAATCATAGTTTTTGTAACTGACAATCGAACCGTCCCATGTTACCGATTGCAATTCACCCTAACGCTCGTATGATAGAAGTTTTTAGGCTCCTTTGACTAGTAGTCTGGACTGATTAAATAATGAGGTTCTCATGGACTTCAATTTTTAACATAAGATCCTCGATAATAGTGTTCATGATTTTCCGACAAATACCAACTTCTCTTCCACCACCTCCCGAAATTGTAATCTTGGATCTAATAATGCTCTTAATGTTACAAACTGACCAGTGTTAGTTAGCTGCTTTAACTATGTAATAATAACTATGCAATTGCTGATAATAACGTTTCTAAAGACTGGGATGTTCTTTGCGAAATGCGCAAGAATTCTTCTTATTTGGGGATTCCTGTAGAATTTCCCAGCGTTGTTTCAAAAGCCTTATGGTATCGAGATAAAGTTTTCTTGATAATATGAAAACCACGACAGCTTCAAATATAGAGGTCAACTTGTATATGTTGACAATAGCATGTCTTTTGCAATAGCATGCATAGCTCAAACTGCTTTCTCTGATGGTACTTGCAGTGTCGTTAGGACAGCAGTGAATTGAAATAGTTATTTGCTAGCAATCCTGGGTTGTTATATCTTACTTGCAATATGCCTCAGGCCATCGTGTACTTTTCCGCTGTGTTTGCTAAGTGGTTGATAAATTGTGCTGCTCATTTTTGAAGCTTTTACCGTTTTGATGATTCTATACCAACAGTCAGCGATTTGATTTTATTCTTCTGTTTTGATCATAAGTTATGCTGGCTTGTAATTCCCTCCATCTACATTTCTCTTCTCTCTCTCTTCTCTCTCCTTCTTTCTCTTTCGCTCTCTCTCTCCCTCTTCTCTCTCTCTCTCTCTCTCGCTCTCTGATATCTACTCCGATGCAGATACTTGACTGATGCTCTATGCTTTGTCCTTGAGACGGTTTGGTGGTATATGTAAACGAAAGAGTTTCCTGGTTCTCCAACGATATTGACGGTGTCAGTGATTTCGGCGGTTTAATGAAGTTGTCGTGTAGTTTCTCGCGAGATTAGTTAACGACAGGACTTCTCTGATGGTGGTAGTGGCAAAAGAACTTTGTTTTACTCCAAATATATTTCGGTTTTGGTATGTTCTCCGCCTCGTTTAAAATTGCTCTGCAGCTGGTTGATTTTGGCCGTAAGCTCCTTCCGTTTCACTATTCCAGCATCCATCTTCAATTAATTATGTCACTGTACTTGACTATTTTGTACTGTGACAGTTTTCTAGAAATTAAACGAAGCTCCTTGTACACCTACCTCGACAATATAATGCCAAGCACCTTCATACCAACCCATACATAACTCGTGTCTCTTATAACCCATAATTATTTTTATATTAAAATTTCTCAAAATAGTAAATCACCACACAATTAATCACGCGCCACACACATATCCACCCCGGTCATATATATGTGTGTATACATCAACCCTCATTTGTCAAACCCTATACACCAAAAGGGGGAAGAATGTCATGTAAAACACAAAACAATAACAGATTGTGAATGACTAAAATTTATGATTGTGTTGTATTTAGTGAACGTATCCTAGATCCATTTACACTATATATGTAGGTTCTGCAACCCCAAAGATGCTTTTGTATAGATGTAAATTTTAAAAAGATTTAAATTTCATCTTATTGCTAGCGCAGATAGATATGTAACAAAACAGCTTCTCATTAAAGGCATAACAACACAACAACAATAAAAGGAAAAATGGAAAATTTTATGGGAAATCTTAAAGGTGTTAAATTTTGGATTTCCCGAACCATCAGCAGTAAAAAATTCGTTACTAAAAGGTGGAAGGGAAAATGACTATTGTCTTCCCGTTCCACACCCTCGTTTTCTTGTGTATCGTATTCCTCACATTTTTCCAACAACAACAAAACTTAAATACGTACCTGTAACAGTAATAAAAAATGTGTCACGTGATATTAAAAATATAAACAATTAAACAAGATAATTAAATTGTAACAAAAGAAAACGAATTTTTTGTCTTAATTCTTAATCTTAAAAATATTCTTTTTATTCTGTCTACCTCATCTTGTCAACGTAATCGTTAATCATATTTTTTGCTATTGTATGTACGAATATGCGACTGTATATAAATTTTCATTTTTCCATCTCCCAAATCCTTGTTTATGTCCTTGTTACGATGAGAAGGATATACCGGAAATGTTATCCCGACTTAACGACATTCTCACCGTTGTATACATTTATTTACAGGTGTACAGTTTGTCAACGCCACGAAGTTTTCACAGCAACACATCCGATCCGAAGGATAAATTGCGCCGTGTTGCCGTACCCCAGGGCACAATCCAGTGTCACAAATTATTGGACGAGGGTACCTACGGTCGACTATACAGCGGTACACTGCATCGAGCTGTGAGCGATCAACGTGAAATTCTTATCAAAACGGTGATAGATGGTGCCGCCCTGTCGCAAGTAGCCTATTTACTATCGGAATGTGCAATGCTGTGCTGTGTTGCCCATCCCAACGTGTTGGCACCGATAGCAACGTATACAGAGCTGCCGGGACCACCATTGATCGCGTACACAAAACCAGGGAAAGGAAATCTAAAACATTATTTGCATTCGTGTCGAGATACGGGCGTGCCACTAAGTACACGTCAATTAGTTGAATTTGGTTTGCAGGTGGCACGTGGTGTGTCGCATCTACACTCGTTGGGTATTCTACATCGGGACATTGCCACACGGAATTGCGTGTAAGTATATACATACAACAAAATGTCTGTTAATTGTTAATCGCTAAAATATTTCTTCAACATATGTATAGGATCGAAAGTGATGCTCGCATACGCATATGTGATACAGCACTGACTCGGGACTTATTTCCGAACGACTACTATTGTTTAGGCGACAATGAAAATCGGCCGGTCAAATGGATGGCACTAGAATCATTACAAAATAAATTATATTCAATTGCAAGTGATATTTGGAGTTTAGGCGTTCTACTATGGGAATTGTCGACGCTCGGTTCGATGCCATTCGAGGAGGTCGATCCATTTGAATTGGCTGCTTATTTACGAGATGGTTATCGTCTAGGTCAACCAGTCAATTGCCCGGATGAATTGTAAGTATAAATTTATATAATACAAACAATTTAATTATTTAGGAGAGTGGGTGGTCAACATTTGAACATCGGCCTAGTAAGTGAGCCGTTTCCATAAGACAGTAAAAGTTTATCACCGTGATAGAAAAGTGAATTAAAATATGAAATGACTTGTAAAAAAGTGACCACTTCCAAGTGAAGTACAGTTACAAAGCTAGTGCTAGATCTCAGAGAACTTTAATTAACTGCTTTCGAGACTGCGCTTAGTGCAATTGGGTGTGGTAGAAGTACATTTAAAACGGAGCACATGAGAGTTGTTATAAAGGTTTATATAGTATTTACCTGCTGTCGTAAGATTTCTTTCAGCATCTTGATAGGTAAAGAGAGTTGTTTTAAGTCACTCGTAGCCGAGATCTTAAAGTATAAGTCCCATCTTACTGTGAACTTATTTGGTATATATCGTCCTGCGATTACAGTATCATCAGTTTGTCATAATTACATATTTGGCAAGGTCATTAGGTACTATTTTAAACAGCATGCCCATCTTGCATCCACAAGTCCCAGGATGGCACATTAACCAAGATTATTTAAAACTTGACTCAACAGTCGGAGCACAGGTTAACATACAACCACCGACCATAATGGAACATTCCTGTTTATGCATTGGATCATCATCGGTTATAGATATAAATTGGATTCATAAGCATCGGCCAAAGTGAAGCTGTGGATCACCCAGAATAAAACAATGATAATATTATTTTTTATCAGTTATCTTGATAGGTCATACGTTGCTATCCGTGATAAGAACTAGATAGACGAGTATTACGACGCTAATTATCTGAACGATGGGCGATGTTTTTCTCAATACGCAGTGGCGTGTCACAAACCTCTCTAAAAGGGAGATTCAGATGGAAACATATTTATGACTAGAAGTTAGGACTGAATTTACCGAATCGGGCTTAACCAGTCATGCGTATTTAAAGTATTCATTAATAGTATAGCTAACCCCAATACGCCACTGTAAATACTGCATTGTGCCCTGCAGTACCTTAAACAATGGCCATGTTAAACTCGATGAATTTGAGAATCATGTGCATGATGTCTCCATTTTTTCTGGGCAATCATCACACCTATCGTATCAACTTGTATTCAGCCACCCAGTCCCTACGGACGCTTACATAACGGAAACTTTGAAATTGAGGGCAGTCAAAGATCGAATAACGATTTTGATGGGGATAATCTCTGCTGGTTATCATAAATTAAAACTGCTTCTCTTATTATAAATCCCCGACCCTTCCAAGGTACTAATAAGTAACATTTTGGAGTAAATCAAAAATCAAGCCGTGATTAAAATATTTCAAAGAGCTCATGGTTATCGTTGATTCCAACCTAAAACTACATCACGTTCCGAACAACATCAAAGTGATATTTTTACAATCTTATCTATAGTCAAAAACAATCTACTATGAATGGTATATGGATAAAGTTATGGCACGACTGCGCGAATAAGTTCCAATCTTTGCGGTCCCTAAATGACACGACATTAGACATTCAAAGCGATATTGCCGCTATTGAAAGAACCAACGTTTATCTTATCGAAGATTCTACGGAGATTTTCACTGAGAATGATTCATTTACAAAAAGAAGGCTTAAAGAAAGAAGACAATTTTTAAATGTTCAAGAATGACGACAGTTGCGATGAATCTTTCACCAGTTCGGGCGATAAATTGTACCACGAATCTTGGTAATTTATCCGTACCGTGTCAACAATCTGACTTCATCGGTTTCTATTACGACCCATACTGTTCATACTGTAGAAGATACCGTGAAGCCGTCGTCTCCGATAGTGATCTCTTCGCCTACTTGGAGGCGATTCTCTCTTTAAAGATTCGGTCCAGATGCAATTCTCCTGATGTGCTTTTCTATTTGTTTATTTAGTGTCACCTTGTCCTTAAAGATAAATCCTCGAAATCAAGAGAGAGAGAGAGAGTGGTGCCTTGGGTAAACCTCTTATTAGAAAATGTCTTAGTGTTAGTACTTTACAAGTCGAATGGATCATTTGTTGAAGGTGTTAGCGTATAATGTTCTTCAAATAGTTCATATGACGCTTTTAAGGTAGAACTTTACAGATTTAATTCCAGCTTCCCATAGGCCTCCGAAATGAGGCGTGTGGAGTGGTTGAAATGCCAAGTCAAGTGTCATTTAGGGCTATTGTATTTGCTATCTTGACTTGTATATAACAATGTTATTGCGTGGTAATAATTTTTCTTCAGTTGACAGTTTGCTCCGACAAAATAAGTCACTGTCCGAATGTTTTCACCTCCGTCTCGATGTCAACCTTATGTAGACCTCAACCAAGGTCATCGTCTTGCCACCCCTTCCCTTAGTTGTTTTTTAACTGAATGGATTCAGCATAATCGATACCCATGTTTGCAAAAGGAATCTCCGGCGTGCCGACTCTTGTTGTTGGTAGATTACTCATATATTGCTCATTGTTATATGTTGTTTGTGTCGAAAGAGGTCACTCATTTTTGAGTAACGGAACTTCCTGGTAGAATAAGATTTAACGATTGGGACTTACAATAATGACTTCTTCTTGAACTCTATTCGCTTTAACTTGTCGTAACGTTTTGATTCCCATCGAGGTGAGACCCAGTATATTAAGGACGGTCCATGTCACTATAAATGATTGTAAACGAGCTCTCTAGGGGTTATACGACTTGGTTTGGTATCTGGTGGGATCTCCTGGGACGTTATGCGTTGTCACGTTATTGCTGCGAAGAAATTAACTTAGGTCATTCGCATCGCCTAAATTGCTTATTCCTCGTCACTAAGGTTCAATTGGCCCACTGTGACAACTCCTTTCAGACGTACACTTTTAGTAATGAACTCAGTTTGTTTTTCGAAAAAAGCCATGCAATTATCTTTAAACCAAATTAAAGGCACATATGCATTGATTCAAATCCTCCGCAGTCATGGGAGTGAACCTTTATATTTGTAACTGCTAATTTGCTGAATATTTGAAATAATTCCACTTGCTCTATAGTTTGTTGTCTTAGAAACATTATTTTATTGTCAGTGACCTGGTATTTTACGCTCACTATTTGGTAGGGAACTGCTAAGTTGCATCCAGATCTGCTAACTATTTCCATCTGAAAGTTGATTATTTTAGGGAATGTGTGCCATTACATTTTTCAGTTCGGTTTCTAGTTGTCTTGTGGTAAGGAACAACGCATGCACACTGCCTTCATCGTCATAATACACTACAAGGTTCTATGTTGATGCCAGAAGCTGCATTATTCCATTTCTTCAAAATAAATTCCTTGTTCTAGTTTTTCCACTGGGTTAGCTATAAATTGTTATTGGTCTTTAAACCTAAGGTACCAATTGCCAGCAACATCGTCAGTATCCTCATGAGTCGGTTAGTGAAAGGTAGGCGACATATTTTTTTGTTACGTTTTAGTTGTCCATCTGAACTGATATACTTGTATTACTTTAATCTGATATACTTGTATTACTCTTACCAAGGATCAAGGTTATGGTGAAAGCTGTTCATCCTCATTAGCTATCACCAACTGTTCTTCGTTAATAATGGATCGTTCTGTCAACTACTTGAGTTGCTTTAGGAGATAGGTTTTATAGGTGAAATTGTTCGTTGTGAGTTTCCATCTTGTAGCCCCGTTAGTAAGGCACTATTAAGAAATGCCTGGTATAAGAATTTGTTGTGAAGTAAAATTTTTCCGATTAGAGATGGAATATTATTTCATTTACATAGCTGCCGCGTCTAGTGTCATAGTTCAACATTCGATCGGACCAATTTTCGAGCACTTTTTCGAGTGTATGGGGTCGTATCTCGGCGATGGCATCACGAATGTGGCCAATTGAACTGCACATGTGGCAAGTTGTACCATCCTGTTGAAACCCAACATCGTTCACATCAATACCATGAAGAGCGGGCGCAAAAAAAATCGGTTATCATGATGATGTCTTCATTGACAGAAATGATTCATTTTCAAAAAATATGGGCCAATGATGCCTCCATCCCATAATCCACACGAAACAGTCACTAGTAATGGGTGCATTGGCTTCTGTAAGACTATACATATAAGCTATTCTGAGCCCCAAAGTTATTCTGAGCCACTTGCATCCGAAAAGATGATTTTTTTGGCAAAATATCATCGTGCAGTTTCTCGTTGGCCCATTTAGCGAAGTGAAAACGAATCGGATGGTCATTCGGCTTCAACTCGTGGACCAATTGAACTTTGTAAAGCGTCGTACCGAGATCTTTTGCAAAATTTGACGTAAAGTGGTGCGTGAAACGTTTCATTCCTGAGAACGATGACGAGTTGCTGTTGATGGAGTCTCACGCACACTCTCAGCCACATCTTCGATATTTTCGGATGTACGAGTACGCTTACGTCTTGACGCATCAACATCAACTATAACAATAAACTTACGTATATACCGGGCACTGTTGGTTCTTCCCTTTGACCAAATTTTGCACGACATTTTCGCACAATTTCCGACCAATTGTCTTTGTTTTGGAAATACATTTTCCAATTAATCCCAACGTTGCTCAAACGTAAATCGATTCATTTCGTTCAGTGGAGATAATATACTGAATTTTGTGACAGAATAGAATGACATAGGTATTACCAGATTCAAAATAACCGGTGGTTCTAATTTAAACCGATAGATGGCCCGCCCGTTATATAGAGCGGTTGTTATCTCCTCGAAAGTTATTAAATTGGCATAAAATATAATACAATTCTGTTCCGCTTTCCTAAGCTTACCGACTACTTCTTTTAGTTATTTTTCCACTAGTTGCTTATTGGCTCCCACAAAATTAGTACCACAATCACAGAATATTTTTGGCAAAGACTTCTTTTGGAAGGAAACATTTTAACGCTGCGAGTGTTAAATCTCAAGCAAGGCCGCTCAATCATTTGTATGTTTTATTACATAATAGCTATTTGCAAATGGAGCTGCTGGATATTCACGATCTGGTGGCAATTTGTCCATTAGTTGTTGTGTGGTTAATTTTCTGTATCTCACACTTGTGATAATTATTTTTGCCACATGGTGTCGTCTTGGTGGATGTTTGTATATTAATAGCCTGAATTCATTTTTGAAGTTCAGTGCATGTTTTTGCTGTGAAGCATTCCAATTTAAATCTTCCAATTTAAACAGATCTCCAGATACTTGACTTCTGATGATTTAGTCGCCTCCTGCAACAATCAAGCTCCTGTTACTAAAGTGACCAACAGGACATTATAATTTAATTAATATTTATTATTTTAATTAATTAAATTAATTATTTCTCTTAATTCCAGTTACACTGTGATGTCATGTTGTTGGTTAGCTGATCATAAACAACGGCCAGCCTTTCCCCAATTAATAGCCTTTATGCACGATTTTCATGAGGACCTCGGGAAATACATATAAAACCAAAGTATTAAATTAATTTAATTAGTAAAATAATTATGAAGAAAAAAAAACCAAAAATTAATTAATTTTTTAATTAAGATTATTTTTTAAATGTTATCACATATTGTATAAAAAACTATATATTTATTTATTTATTATTTATATTATATAATTATATAAGATGGTTCCTTAGGATATTAAATTATAAATAAATAATATACAAGAGACGCTGTAATTAATTTAATACATAAATAATTATAAAGCAAACTATTAATTAAATAACAAAAATATATATTGTTTATTTTTTAATTATAAATTATATTATATAATAATATAAATAGATAGAATTTAATTAATATATATTTTTTAGTTTATTTATTTTATTGTTTTTAATTTTTAATTATTATTTTATATTGTGTATAAGAGACAAGAGATGAAAAACTAAAAATCAAAATTAATTGTTAATCAGAATAATTAAATAACAAATATTATTATTATTATTATTATATAGCGAGATTATTTATAAATACAAAACAAATATTTTTTTAATAAAAAATGTGAATAAAAATAATTTTATAAACATAATTAATTATATACAGCAACATAACTATATAGCAAACACTGCCGGCATATAAATATCGCATTGTATACAATATAAATAGTTAATTAAATTTAGA
Source organism: Tipula lateralis (assembly GCA_963932295.1). Taxonomy (NCBI): domain Eukaryota; kingdom Metazoa; phylum Arthropoda; class Insecta; order Diptera; family Tipulidae; genus Tipula; species Tipula lateralis. Next base: position 14,640,727 of record OZ010738.1, on the reverse strand, counting down.
CATTTATTGCTACATGCATTTATTTAATTACTAATTTAAATATGTTAATTTAACATTAATTAATTATATATATAATGAATTTTATATTGATTTGTAATTTGAAAATATAATTTATTGGTTACATAGGTGGATGGGATGTGTTATCGTAGCCCTCTATCGCAAAGAGTATTTTGGAAGTGTGTGAAGTTATCCTAGGATCCCATCCGAGAAAACAATAAAATGTTCATCAGGTAATACTAATTTCATCCAATCCTAGGATTTTTAAAATCATAGTTATCAATTCGGTGTGACATGAGATCAATCACGACACTTTTGGTTCCTGGGAACCATCAATATAAATTTTTTACGTTTTTACATAGCATGAAGAAGTTGGGCCATATACAGGATGGGGCAAAAGTCCCGCTACCATATTGTTTGTCTATAACTTTGTTCAAACAAAAGATTTTTTTTCGTTATGATTGGAAAATTATATCGACTAAATGGTGACCGCCATTCACTATGCAACTTTCGGCTCTTTTTAAGGCCTTTTTCATGACACCCTGTAACATCTTAGGCTGAATTTATTCAATTTCGTGACGAATATTGTCTTTAAGATGTTGAATCGTTTGGGACCTATTTCTGTTAGACGTCCGTTATCTTCCACTCTTCCAGAACGAGGTCTGTCTGTTGTCGTACCGTACTGTTTTGTGAGGCACTGAACGATTAGGTTATTTTTGACGCAATTTCCGCTGAGTGGCAATACTGGAACGATTATTTTCAATAAATATTGTCACTATTTGTGCTCGTTCTTGTGGCGTATATTTATTCATTATAAAATTAAGGCTAAACGTCACATAACCAAGATGGCGGGCAATTAAAATGGCTGCGATACTTTTGCCTCATCCTGTACATATGAGCATATAGCGAAAATCTCAAAATACGGCTGGTCTTGAAGTTTTACACATTGTTAGTGGACAATGTATGACACCGATTCGGAACCTAATGATATCATCCTTAACACTAATGATCTCTGAGTAAGAGTACCAAACAATTACTTTTGAATATATTAAATTTATTTCCACAAAAAATTTGATCTGGATTGTCAATCTCATTGATTGTGATTTCTCAGTTTTTGTTAAAAAACGGTAGAAACTTGATCGATCGTGAGTACTTATTTCCAAATTTCGATCAAAATTACACAATTTTCTGGGATGATTTTAAAATTTCTGGGATGGGATGAAATAAGTATTAACTGATGGACATTTAATTTTTTTCTGCGATAGGATTATGTGATAACTTCACACAACTGTATTTTGGGTTCTTATGAGCTAAAATGGTTGCCAATTACTCACACAGTACACGAGCAATGGAACTATCACTTTTGTGCTCTGCATCAGAAGAGATGGAATAACCTTATCTCTTCTCCACTTTCTAAAATCTTTGGTTCAATAAATCGGAAAAGATCCCAGTCTTTCTTGAACTTTGGTTGACCCACTGTGAGGGTCTTGCTGGGAATTCTTGCAGAGGCACTGCTCGCTGAATTATCAGAGATAGGGAGAGAAGACAAAGAAACTGTTGTACACTTCGTGTGCTCCTATTCTATATACTCTTCCCATAGATTGGACTGCATTAGATCAGAATTCTTATTTGAGGATCAACTGACCACCTTGAGGGGGCCAGATATCTTGGACTTCATTAGAAGAACTAACAAATTTCAGGACTGAAAGTGTACGTCTAGGAAGGAATGTCACAATCCACGAGCCTGAGTGACTGGAGAAACAAATTCTATTCTATTCAATCGGCAAGCTATCAAACATAATTTTCTAATATCTTCCCCACTAACCCACCTCTACACGCCAGTACTAAATCGTCCACTTTTAGTACAAATAAGTTAAATGTTGAGCTAAGTTGGGGCTGCTCCTTCTGACAACCAAAAATTGTTGACAATTATATCTCGACCAGACTTTGAAATCGTTAACCTCAATAATCTGTGTTCGTCGATCAACCACAAGTAGTCAAATCTGTTGAATATGGGCTGCTATTTCTCCAATCCAACACTTTCCAGGGGTATAGTATAGTAATATCTTAATCCTTATTTTGGCTATATGTCATGTTCGAGAGAATCGGTAACTGCAGTTTCGTTTTCTGGATTGGAACTGTGTCTTTTCCACGGTTATCTATCAACATTTAGTAAGAATTCGCTGGATGAAGATATTTATAAATAATAAAGGTAGTTTAATGTAAAGAGGGTGCAGTCCATTGTGATACCGCAGACCTCACTTTTTCTTTATGCATCATTTAGCCATTTCAAGCTTATGATAAAGCACAAAATAAACCTCACATTACTGTTTCCGATCTCAGAGACCCAGCTATCAAGCAAATGCCAAAGTAGAAATGCTATCTGTGTGCTAATGCTAATTCCTCCTCCTCTACACCTTTGCAGCTTATACAAAAATCATTACATTGCAGTTACTCTGGTTTGTTCACCCAGAATTCAGTGCTCTGTGAGAACTACAATCGATCTCAAGAAACGTCTATAAAGTGAAACGTTCAAGTTACAAGATGTTGAAATTTTCATCCATCTCGTTTAGAGATGGACGACAGCTTTACGCCACACTGGACGAGACTGAAAGTGAAACTGTTTCTAGTAACTCAATTCCTGCGTGACTTTCAACATATGTATATATATATATATATATATATATATATATATATATATATATATATATATATATATATATATATAAATATATATATATATATATATATATATATATATATATGTATATATATATATATATATATATATATATATATATATATATATATCGATATCTTCTACGAATGCTGCATTATGTCACAACTAGTTCCCTCAGCTTGATACACACTAACCAGGGAGGCGAACAAGCATCCTTACTTCGAGCTTATTACAAAAGGCCCACTCTTTTCTATAGAGACATGTGAAAAATTGCAAAGCTTTGGATTACTGTGCCGTTTCACCATCCTAGATCTCCCTCGAGGCCAAATGTTAATAAAACCCTTATTGAAGCATAGAACCATTGTTGTGTAATCAATATTTCTGAGTTCCTCAACTGGTAACACAAAACTAACCTATAAAGCACGATTAGAAGCATACAGATCATTCTTTGCACCTTTTCCAGTAAACGCTTGTATATTACCTATTCCGGCAGATTAAAGAGCCGGGCGCATTAGTATAGGTCTAGCCAATGCGCTATTGCCAGTTTTGAGCTCCATATCTTCTCAATGGTGCTCCTACACGAGTATAGGACGATAAAGGCCTAGTTCAATCTTTCCACAATATTCTACCTCCAATTTAGCTTACTGTCTCAGACTATGCCCAGAAAACTCGTTTTGCCAGTAGATGTTATTGCATAAACAGCGTGCCTCTAATAATGCTGATTTGTAAGGTTCCAATATTTCAGAATTTTCTACATGCCAAAACTCACTTATCCAACTCACCAAATACTCAAACAACGAAAATTCGAAAAAAACACGCAGAGAATATTTTTAAACTGTCTGACAAGTCTACTCGTGTACTTCGTTACGTGAATGTACGTTTCCGATGATTTTGAAATAATTTCAAACGTTCAGCATAGACGTTGGATGTTACCAGCAAACTCATGTCTCAGTTAGGGATTTTGTTTGACAGGAAGTTTCTATTGAATAGATTCAATCTCAAGACCTCAATGTGATTAGATGGTACCAAAATTTAACCTGGTAATTATAACACTCAATATTTGAGAGATGTTGCTTGCGCGATCATCAGTGAACTACAGTATTTTGTTAAGGGGTAAAAAATTTTGCTTCAGAACTGGCAAGTGAAATCGTCACATCTCTTTAAAGCTCAAACGAAATATTTCATGAAAGAAAGAATTTTTTACTCAACAAGAGCTTTAGCACGATGATGAAAATAAACTAGTTCAATAAACCAAAACCTCCATGCAGCATCACAAAATTTTCAATCATCTCGATAGTGACATTTAAGTCGTTAATAATTAATGTCGATGAAGACTGACTGTCTTAGAACTTGTAGCCTTTTGATTTAAAAGTTAACACCATTGGCTTATATCCACCATTACATTTTTCTTCTCTGTCCATTTGCTGTTAGCGTGCTTTTTGTTTACTACACTTTCTCTTTAATGTCTCCATTATTGGCCTGTACCATGACAACAATCTGACTCCATCGGTTTCGATTAAGTCAACTGTTGATTGACAGCGACCTCTTCACCTCTACCGAAAGGGGGCACTTCATTTAAAGTTAGCTTTATCATTCGTCCCACAGCATCACGCAAGACGTGATCGAGCCACCAGCATACTCGCCAGATGCTTCTTAGTACATGGAAAGAATCATTCGTATCGAAAAATAAGCTTCCATCTTACCTGTACAATTTTGTTGAAGGCCGTTACTATTTCACGTCTTGAATAATCCAAGCTCATATTTTTGAAATGAAGAGATAGTCAATTTAGCTTTTGGATGTTTTACGTAGACGTGTCTATGTTTCTTAATGGGTGTTCTTAAGAAGAACGAGTGTACTTGTAACTTGGAGATAGTAAATAATCGCTTAGCTCATGAGGTATCGCGGTTTGATTTCTGCCACCTCTAGCAATAAACTTACTACCGTTAAATTATTTTAAAATAAGTTCTGGTGTTGGCTTAAGCATGTGGGTGCATGTACGTACGTACAGGCGATTATCGACAGCTTAGAACTCAAACACAGTCTTTTTTTCCAAACATGCCATTTTTTGTGGAAAGGACTTAAGGAACGATTACGTTGGCGTTATCCGATTTTTTTGATGAAATTTTTCGTCAGCCCAGCGATCCATTCAGATTTAATCATCTCCTACGACAAGCTCTGGTCACTGTGGTGGCATTGTATGGGTCTTGTGTTTCGTTCGAAATCGTACGCCTCCGACAAAGCTTATTCGGGTTTCTATATTCTCTATGTTATCTCCCTATTCAACGAAGTAGCAGATACTGGCACGAAAACTCGCCAAAGTCCTCGCCCTGTCCTGTAAGGATTTACGTGATACCATCCTGTCCACTAGCTATGTATACAAAATTATACAATAATCAAAAAAAAAAAAAATAATTATACAGTCAATTAAAAAAGTACCGAAATGTCATACTCTTTCTCGCTATTTTTATATAAAACAAATCTTTTGTTTTTAAAATAAATTCTTAAATCTAAACTAATTTATTGTTGTCTTGAAAAATAATTGTAATTATTTTATTAATTTTTGATATAATTTACTTATTTCTAAATGTATTATTATTACTATAAATAAATTGAAATGTGTAATAGCGCGTTTCAGTGGTAAAATTATTGTATGGACTTACAGGGTTTTCTTTTATGTTCTTAAAAAATTGATTTTAGCTTAAAGGAAGTAAAACATAAATTTTGTTAAAAACTATTAATTATAATTATATATAATCTAATATAAATAAACAAATTTATTTAATTTAGCTAAAAAATATTTTACATATATTTATAACTAACTATATATTAACTACTATCTCTCCATCTCTCTCACTCTCTAACTTTTTACTAATCTATACGTCATATTTAAACTATTCATACTTAAAAATCGTTAAAACATAAATTTTTCATATAAAATATATACATAATACATACATACATAACTACCAGAGAGATATTTACATAAACGTGCATTATAATGAACGCAGCATTAAATAGCTGATTAATTAATTATTTATATACGGACTTTTATTATTTAATGATTTAGTTTTTTTACTATTTAATTATTCCTAAGCAAACAAAAATAAATGATAAATGTTGACACAAATAATTAATTAATTAATTAAATATAAAATTAAAATTAAATTATATATATGTTTTTAGTGTTGTTATAATAAAAATGAAAACAAAAAATCGGATTGATTATTATTATTATTAAATTAAATGATTTTGTATACAAAAAAATAATTATTGTGTTTTATTAATTATTAATTTTGATTAAAAATCCCTTAATGTATGCTTCAATCATTACAGTATAGACTAAATAAGACTGGATAATGTTTTAATAATGTATTGCTGTTACAAACAAACCGATAAAAACGTTATCCGAGACAACACGATTTGAGTATTTTGTGAAAATGAAACTACTGTTAATTTTTATCACTAGACTTCACAACTACTGAGCTAGTTAGTAATCATGGCGCCCCCTAAAGTATGCATTTATTACAAAAGTATACATTTATTTAAATGCCTCTTAATGTATGCATATATTATTACAGTTGATTCGTTGACTAAAAATGGTTAAGACTTGTTAATTTTATTAGAAAGAATTGCTCTTACAAACGACTCGATAAAAAAATTTTGCGGGAAAACACGATGTGAATATTTTAATTCTTAACCCTTGCCGCTAGTTGTCACTATAAACATGAAATAAAATTATATTAATATTGAGAATGAAGCTTCTGCGCAATTGTTCAATTTTACCAATATATTTACTACTGGTGAGCTAGTTAGAAATCGAGATGCTCCTTTAAGTATGCTTTTATTCCAAACCCCTTAAACTAGGCTTCCATGATTCCAGTAAACTCGCTGACAAATACGGTGAAGACTAGTTAATGTTATTCGAATGGATTGCTCTTGCAAAAAAAGCCGAAAAAAAGTTTTTCCAAGACAGCCCGAATTGAGTATTTTAGTTCTTGACATTTTAGCGACAAATCGTTGTCACAACAATAATGAAATAAAATTATGAAAATGAAGCTTCTACACAATTGTTCAATTGAATGTACTGGTGAACTAGTTAGTATCGAGACATCCCTTATAGTATTTTTTATGAAAAAAGTATACTTTAATTTATAAGCCCCTTAAAGTATGCTTCCATTATTGCAACAAACTAAATATAGTGAAGATTTTATAATAATGGAAGATCTGGTGTTCTCGTCTAAAAGACAGATAAAACACACGTTTAACACACTAAAATAATTTAAAAAGTTGGCTTTCGAGTCTTAGGTTGCTCGTATCGGTATATGGGGGAGTTCAGAAATGCAAGTGATCTTGAAAGAATAATTACTGACCAAGTAAGAATTAACCAAAACGTTAAAAAGCATATCGTTGATAAGTGAACAGCTAGTTTTGGAATTCATATGAGGATAGTTGGGATTTAACAATAGAAACCGGATGTTATATCTTACCTTCAAATATACCTGAAAGTACAGGGAGAAGTAGTCACCAGTTAAAGTATTCGGCAGAATTCAGCTACAACAGAGACGACAGAGAGCAGTTTGGCTATCTATACATCACATGAAATTCATGTTATCCTGGGGGTCGATTTGAATTGTAGTCATTTTTTGCAATTTGTTCTATAATTGAACCGTATACTTTTAAGGGTGGCGCATCGGATGCTATTTATAAAACGACTGGTAAAATTGAGCAATAAAGAAGTTATATACCAATGAAATTTGACCAGCTAGAAGCTACCAAGAATAGATTAACCAAGAAATTGTAAGCAAACCTCAAAGTGCGTAATAGTGCTTATGGAGCAATTACTGGAGCCTACCTTTATATTAGTTTCATCTGGCTCAAAATATTGGGTAATATCATTGTTCTATAGATTTATGAACTTCGCAGAATTTTCTAAGAAACTGGTCTGAATCTCTAGTCTGGTTTTTGGATGGCTTTTGATCAGTAAACGTCTTTAGATTCGTTTTATCAACAAAATCGAACAGATCTGACGGCATATAAAGTAGGGTGATAAAAAAAAGGATGATAGGCAATTAGAACAAGAGAGTTTAGAAGAACGAATTCGAATATAATCTGCCACCACCAATTGATTCCTCGCCTTGTGGTTTATAGGTAAATAATGAGTGGTAGTGGTGCTGTAAATGTCTGTGGGAACAATACTTCTCAGTATTAAGAAACTTAAACGTATATGGGAGACGTTAGGAAACCATAGATTACTGATAAAACGTTGAAGAAAATCGAAGAACATCAAGCAGAAAATGATTTCAGATAAAATTCTCGAGACTGCAAAAGAAGCAGCTGCAAGCAGATATGCACAAACTATGCCGATGAGAAAGAATGTTTGATAAAAAATTCACAAATATTCTACCAAAAAAGGATCTAACCGGCAAACCCCCAGCTGAATTAAACATAATCATTGAGCAGATGTCCTGATTCCATTCAAACGTAGCTTTGTTCAAGATTTTAATCAAATTGATAATATTGTGATGCAACCGTAAGTGAACATTAGATTCTACTTCTGAATTTCAAAAAACTACCATCTTTCTGGCTTAGTCTCGTTTTTTTAGGTTGGTATCTTAAGGCGATAGCCTCAATTTGGGCTTGTTAAGTTCTAGATTTCTGTGTAGCTAGGTAGTGTTCAAAGACACCTGTCCCACCGTCCATTTTAAGAACCATCTCTTGATTCGCCTATATATCAAATCAAAGACCTTCAAATAAAGGTCCAGCTTCAATCCGTTGATCCCAATCAGGAAAACATGCCTCAGATTTGCACATTCCCTTGGCGGACTGTCTTTAACTAAAAATCAAAGTAAACTCGACTCGACAGTGGTGGTTTTGTGTAAATTTTTTTTTGCGTTAAATAGGGAGTAAATGTACGAAGTATGGAGTCAAATCTATGGACAAGTAACTCTTAATCAGATGTTGAAAATGCCCTACTCACGGTAGATCATATGTTAAAAATTTGCTATCACCAGAAAATCCCGCATACTACATTCGAAAGCTTACGATTTACAGTCGTTTCCAGTTTTCACACAAACAGCTAAAATCGACTTTTTAGCGCATAGTTTTCAAAAATCAGAATATAGAGCTGTCAAGATACTGAATACGAACGATACCCCCATTTGTACAATCACCGGTTGTATAAGCGGACATTAATTTCCATATCCGAATCGAAAAATGACCATTTTCGGGCACACTCAGTCCTAATTTTTTAAGAATGTTTCTCACCGATGTTGTCCCACCATTCACGTTTCATTAGTTCGTATATTAAATCATAGACACTATACGAATGAAGGTTCTGCTTAGAACCATTCATCCTGATCAGAGAAACCTGCTTCAGACTTTCCCATACTCCTCCTAAATTACCTGATGGATTTTTAGGTTACTTTTATTGTCTAAAACTAAAATAAAAAATCAAACTATATTCGACTATACTCCTATTTTGACCTCCCCAGGTTAGATGTTTTATTCAACAAATTAGAGAGCTTGTAAGCCAAACTTCTACATGCATCTCGCCGACTACTGCAGCGTACTTCACGCCATTCTACTTATATAAGGAAGTTATAGGAGATCTGTGAATGTTACATGAACAAATCTGGCCAAATTATAAGTGAGACATCCCTTTATCTGCTGTTGACACAGAATCCACTGCGACTTATTGCTATCCCCAAGGTGATGCAGTCATAAACGCGCAATAAATTTCAATTTATTAATGTGGTTACTAAAGGCGATGTGATCGGTGATGAAGCCAGCGAAGAGCTTCATTTTGAGTTTACTTAGTGCTGTAGATTTGGATATAGCCAGTTTGTATTAAAGACACCTGTCTCTGTCCCACCATCCATGAATTATAATTTTTGGTATCGGAGACTCAATCAATAGTTATGAAAGAGGTTCCGTTTTTCATAAAGGATGGAAAGTGAAAAGTTGGAAGGTCATCAATGATCTAGAGAATGGTGCTAGTCGAAGCAAAAGAACCCGGATTAAATGGAGAGAACTGAAAACACCAGCCGCCAAAAGAGTTCGATGGCCAGTCTAGTGGACGCCCTATGCTCATAAATTAGAGATAAGGAAAAAGGTTCAGCAAAATAAACTGTCTTTGGAAAATAAAATTTACTTTCTTAAATCAATTTCAATTGTCAACTCCTTAAAACAACATGTGCTAAAGCGAAAAGAGAAATTGAACAACAAAAAAAATTCTCCATTTTGTATGTAACTTTTCATTGGATAAATGAAGATTGATTTGCGAATTAACATTTTTACAAACATCACTACCATCAAGTGTTAAATAGTCAAACTAATCTTACATACACTGACATCTTTTATTCGGAACAAACACCATGTTCTATAATTCTCTTTAACGACTATACTACTCGTGGTGATTATTTATACAACTAACGTTCGCATTCTGTTCACCGAAATTAATCGATTTAACCCGAATAAAAAATTAAAAAACTACAACTACTTATTTAAATAAAACAAACACACACACACAAAAATAATATAGTTTTTATTACATGTATTAGGTCATCGACCATGATATCTAAATTTACTCGAAGAGACGTCTAAAAATAAAACGAGTAATACCCGAGCTAAAACACTCAAAACGAGTCAAATAAAAACACGTTTACCCCTTCTCTTGCCTCAAACTAACCGACGAAGTACAAAAACCTCATCCCAAGTATACGATCGAAACCGACTAATCAGTACGCAACAAAAATTGTAAATATATTTGATTGGTCGAATTTCAACCAATCAGAGCACGATAAAACAGATTAAAGTGACAACGCCTAAAAACAAGTATGTACAAGTAATTTGAAATACGTAATACGATTAATTAAATTAATTGCGTAAATATATCATTAATTATTTAATTAATTGTTGTTAATTATTAACATTATTATAGTATATATGAATTTTACACAATAATACGGTACAAAGTGTATATATTTTAACGAGATCCGACTATCACGTACACATTGCAAGTATGACCAAGTCTCCACGAGTTTGACATTAGAAAGTCAACAAAAGTTAAGTCACTCAACTGTTTAAAACTAACATTATAATTAGGAAAATACTTCTTAATTAAATTAATATTTTAACATTTCAATCTAATAAATAATTAAATTGTTAAAATTTATAAATATTAGATAAATAGTTTGTTTTATCGTTAATTCGGAATAAATATTAAATAACGTATACATTAATTGAGTGAATAGTTAGATTAATTGCTTACTAAATTAGTATAAAGACGCGATTAATGTTAATTAAAAATTTAACTCAAAACGACGCTCATGACGCTACCCATATAAATGTACTTAGTCATACGTCAAGTATTTAATTATGCTTCTATTGCTCATTCTGCACACAAATCCAACTATTTACGATATTAGCTCGACATAACAACACACAATTAATAATTTCATTGTTTTTATTTTATTAAAAATGATAATTTTCATTCATAATTCCATATTTATATGTGACATGGAAATACTTGGTCATACGTGCCAACGTTGAATAATTTCTCCCAATCACACAGAACCAAATATTTTCGATGCGTTTGTATTGGTTAAATAGAAGTGAAATGTGTATATAAGGAAATAGTTATGTATGAGTGTGTTATATATATATTACATGTGTGTGTGTGGGGCTTTTTTGTATATAATAACGACATGGAAAAAAACATAAAATTAAGCGTCGTCGCACGATTTTTTTTATGATTTCTCTTCTTTTATGTTGCTTTTATGTATGGTATGTATGTATGTATGTATGTATATAATGTTATTAAGAAAATGTTTATGTTGCTTATGACGGCGTTGAATTGTTGTTGTAATAATAATCTACACGTATTGCGTTTGGTTTAGTTATTTGTGTACACACAATAGTGTTGCTGACGATGTTTATGGTCCGAACGACTGTTTATGTAACCGGCAAGGAAAAGGTCAAGTCGCTTATTGGGTTTAGTAATCAGAAACGGTTTTTGGGCACCAATTTAAATCGATTAATTTATGGTTATGGCATCGCATGCGTGCCAAATCTGAATATACGTCTAAATGTATGCGTTTGATATATGTATGTGTGTGTACCCTTAACCGAACTTATATTTCCTGTTTTCGTTAGTTTTTCACGAAGTTGGTTTATTTACGCGATGCGAGCATAAACAGGAATACATTATGTATTGAAATTTAGGGTAAAATCGCAGTTTCAGCACTGAGTCTCGAAATAGTATTTAAAAGGAATTTGGTGTATGGTTCTAGTCCCCAGCACACAAATATCGTGCGGGTAAGCAACCAAACCGCACTTTTATAATTGATTTTTTACACTTGTGTGAACAGACATACATACAGTTCGGAGTGAAACGGAAAATTCATCATCATCATTAATCATTGAGCGATAACATAAAAGTAACGCATAGTATACATAAAAATATATGTATTTATGCGCATTATTCTGTGTCAGACTATACCACATAAATGTTTGATAAAAAAATATATAATTTATTTGAATAATGCATTTGGAATGTTGGTCGTCGTTATTCGTTGGTTAAGCCGACATTCTCGACTAAATAATAATTTGTTTCAGAATGTGTATATACAGTGTGGTTCACTTATGAACGTAATGTAAACCGCAAGAGCTCGGTTCGTGGAGAAAAACGTCCTGCATTGAACAATTTTTGAATAAACAAAGTCTTAACCTTTATAATATATTCGCGTCCATATTTTGTCCTAAAACTGCAAAAACTATTTTTGAACAAATCATGAACAAACTTCAAGTAATGCGTGTAAATTACACGATGTAGTTTACATGTAAAACACTTGTTATTTACATGATGTTTACATTTTGTATATAATTGGTTACTAAAGGGTGACTGACACGGAGTGTTACCAACTTCAGACTGTTGTTGCTGTCAAACCAGTTCTTTACATTGTTTACAAGCGTACAAAAGCATTTTAGTGACAAATATTCAAGAAAAAAGTTATCCGCAATGGAATTGAAGCGTAATAGTGTGATTGCTATATATTTGGCTGGAAAACCACAGCCACAGAAAAATGGCTCGTAAGGTGGACATTTCGCTCGAACTGATGGAGCACATATTTATATTTCATAAAACGCATGGTCTCACCTATGCTAAAAAAAAAGTTAGTGTAGAAAGAGCAAATTATGGTTGTTACGCTTGCACGGAAGTGGCAATTTGCCGAATTTATTTTTCTCCGATGAGTTACCGTTCGTTACTGAGCAATATGTAAACAAGCAAAACGACCGGATTTACGAGCCCGGCTGTTTTACTGAAAATTTGGACCAACGAATAGCCCCTCGAAACCAAGCGTCACCGATGGCGATGGTTAGGGCCGCTTTAACAGCCGAAAGACGTTTACCACTCGCTTTTTTAGACCGTGGTATCAAGATAAATGCTTAAATTTATCAGGATTAAGAGTTGGAGGGAGTGTTAAAGCCTTGGGCACAAAAATATTTCGGGCCCTGAGCCTGGCCATTTTAACAGGACTCGGCGCTGAGTCATAAAGCGCGCGTCAATCAAAATTGGCTGAGAAACAACGTTCGATCATCTCAAGAAGTCGCTTCGCAGGAATGGGTCAAAATACCAAAAGCCACTTTGGTACTGCATACACTAGCTTTGCCGGCCGTTTGAAGGTCATAATCGCGGCCTAGAGAGGCCAAATCGAAATCTGCTAATGCAATTCGAAAGTCTAAATATTTGTGAACATTTTTTAATTAAAAATTCTGTTGTTTTGGTAATACTTCGTGTCAGTCCACCCTGTAAATAGCGCCATATCAAATCAAATATTTTATTAATTGATAAGAAGTTTAAAATTTGTATGAACAACTTGGCCCAGGGTGGATTTTCAGAAACTTGCAACGGAACGATTTCCCAATAATTTTCTCTAGAGTTTACTTATGATTGTAGAAATATCATAAATCAAATGTAGTAAATGTGCAGTTAATAGAAAGTTGATATTTGAAGTCCTTGAATATGATTTGGAACAGTTACGCTATTTAATGTCAGATAATACCCACAAGGTCTCCTCTATCCTTAATTTTTTGTATCAAGTTTCATATTCCTTTATCCATGACTCTTCCAAAACAGTCATCATAAATATTTTAGCCTTAACTGTGAGTAACAGGAAAAATTTGTCTTGATGGGATCCTTATTCTAATCAAAAAACTGAAATTTCATTTGTGTATACCTTCTGCAACAGCTATCAAGATCAATATGTAGAGCTGTATACATAAGAATAAAAAATCCTAAGGGCTGTATCCTTTTGATAGTACAAGTATTCATAATAACGAATATGTTCAACTTTTACAACGACATTCTCAAAATTAAAATTAAGACAGTTTTAGGGCAAACTTCACACGTGTCAGAATACAAGTGTCAAAGTTTCTTATTTGGATTGGTTAGTCCGAACCTTCTAGTCTAGACAGAGCTAGTCTAAAATTGAGGAAACGAATTTTTTAATTTTGGCCCCGATTATACAACTCGCCGGATGAACCGCCTGAGGGAATTTTATTCGGATTTGATATTTAGCAAAGTGAGCGAGATTTTTTTTGTGGAGACTAATAACATGAGAATTGAAATGTTTTTGATTTAATTAAACTGTAAAGGCTAGTACTCAGTTCAAAGTGAAATGAAATTTTACTACCGCGGTCTCCAAAAATTTATTTATTTTCACGTGAAATAGAAACAAATTTTTGTTGGTGAATTCAAATGTTCAAACAGTTCAAATATTCAAATTTAACGTGAAAAAAAGGGTCGAATCATTATTTTCGCGTGAAACAAATTTGTAGAGTTTATACGCGCCATCTTTGGTGCATTGAGATAACTATAGTTTTACGCTAATGAACTGAGTACTGCTTAGTGAAAATAGAAATGAAAATTTTTATTTCTGCGTTCACTTTGGTAAAATCGTATGGAAATTTCACGCGAAATCGATCTGAGTACTAAATAACCGAGAACAGTTTTAGGGAATAGTCCGAATGAAGAAGACGCATCCGGATATAGCAGGAAATCTTAAAAAATCAAATCTTAAGACCGTTCAAACGTTTTGGAAAAACATTCGCGACGAGTTAAATTCGCTGGGACCACCGATCAAAGAAATTGCAAACTGGAAAAAGGTTAGGAGGTTTGTTCCAGTCAAATAGATATTTTATTTTTTAATTTCAGGTTTCGAGTGATTTTAAATGTGCCTTATGGAAAAGATTAGCCCACAATGAACGAGAGATTCGAGGCGCTGGTGGCGAAAAATACACACAAATATCATTCAGCCCTTTGGAAAATGTGATTGAACTGGTTATCCTTAGAGATTGTATAGAAAGTGTGGCAAAAGCCAAAAAGTTCGGGGTTCCTCGCAAGCGATCTTTGAATTCCAACGATGCCCAATATCAACATACACCATCTTAAATAAGTAATAAAATAACCAATAATATAAGGAGGAACAGCTGCTTCCCGCGTTTCAAAATTTTATAAAAAAAATTTATAAAGAAACGCAGATTTCACATAAACGTAAAAAGACAACTTCGAGGAAGGAAATTAAACCAAAAAAAAATATTCAGGGCACTGGACAAAAAAAGTGATCATCAAAAGGCTATAAAGCAAACTATAGATGGATTATGACAAGAAAATAAGAGGCATCATTTCAAAATGGAGCAACCTGCACTTAAAAATAATTTAAAACCGCAACCGATATAGTAATGGAACTAAGAAAATTGAATTAGATGTAAGGAGTAATTTTTCCAGACTCCGATTATACGCTCGTCAATATTACGACCGGAAAAGTGGCTTTTATTGAATCGACCTTGTGAAGTATTAACCCCAGAATTTCTTAATGGGATAGTAAGCCATGACAAGAGAGGGTACCCAGCGTCAGATTTAAAATACAATTATTGAAACATTTACACAACAATTTGTAAGATAAAAATTCTTACCGAGTAATTTTGAGTTAGTATCCTCATATATGTATAATAGTTATATACATTTTTGAAATATTCTGAAACCTCGCTGTTTCTCCAAAAAAAAGGAATCGTGACTCCCACTAGGATACGTAGCATCCAACACCGAACCCTCTGCTTATGGTCACTTGATTACACACCTTGCCTCATTTTTTTCATCTTCGGTCAGTTTTAGGACATAAAGTGGTTTCCAAAATATTAAGCACTTCCGATAGTACAACCAAAACTGTTGGTTGTGCCATGCCAACAAAATAATCCTGACCAACACCGTTTTAGTATCTGCCTTTTGCCAAAAATCTTAGATACCCTGCCAATTTAAATTCTACAGTTGGTGAGGACGATTTTACTAACGGTGGTACTTTTGATTTTGGTTCTTTTAAAACATAACTGCGAACGCGTCTTTGCTTAGTCTGTATTTTTTTATAAATCTGAAAAATAAATTACCGTTAGGAACAATGAACACAAACATTATAATCGGCATGTTTTCATCGGAGCACTACTTCGACCCTATAATTTATAGGATCGATCACAGTTAGTCCAGGTGCAGAACATCACTTGACTGAGATTTTATAAGGTATGGTGAAATTAGGGTAGCATGTTGTACTCATAAGTTCTCATTCACACTTTCTCGTTTACAAATTCTTTAAGCTGTTCTTATATAAAGGGTCCGCCAAATAACTTTTTTTTCTGAAAATGCTATAAAAAAAACTACTGAATATTTTCTCAAATTTCTTTTTTTATTTAAAAGTACAATCCTTCCGGTTAATAATGGAAAATAATTTCATTCAAATGGCTGTCTCAGCTGACCATGCAGTAGCCTCCACGATCGGTCCAATTTTTAAGCACATTATCGATTGTGTGCAGTTGTATTTCACCAATGGCTTCACGAATATTGTCCTTTAAAGCGTCAATTGTCTCTGGCTTGTCGGCGTAACACTTATCTTTGAGGGCACCCCACAAATAATAGTCCAACGCTGTCAAATCGCAGCTCCGAGCTGGCCAAGCGACATCAGCTCTGCGGTTGATAGTGCGATCTTCAAAATCAGGGGGCAAAACATCGAGTGTAGCTTGAGCTGTGTGGCACGTAGCGCCGTCCTGTTGAAACCAAATGTTGCCAATATCCTCTTTTCAATTTTTGTGAATAAAAATTCGTTCAACATGGCCCGATAACGATCGCCATTGACTGTAACGGCCACTCCTTGCTCATTTTCGAAAAATAATGGCCCAATTATGCCTCTGGACCAAAATCTGCACCAAACAGTGACTCGTTTTGGGTGTACCGGCTTTTCAATGTATGCGTGCGGGTTTTCCGTGCCCCAAATGCGAAAAACATTTGCTTGTTTACATACCCGCCAAGATCAAAATGAGCTTCATCCGAAAAGATGATTTTTTTTGACAAAATCGACATCTTCTGTAAGTCGATCGCAGGCCCACTCAGCGAAGCGAAAACGCATTGGATGGTCAGTTGGCCTTAATTTCTGAACCAATTGGACTTTGTATGGCGTCATACCAAGGTCTTTATGCAAAATTCGTCTCAATGATGTCTACGAAATGTTCAATTGTTGAGAACGACGGTGAATTGATGTTGATGGCGGATCACGCACACTTTCTGCCACAGTATCAATATTCTCGGGTGTACGCACGCACTGTTTTTGGCTTTTCACGCTTTGGTTTATCGATGAGGATGCCAGTTTCTTTCACTTTTTACACAAGATAACGAACATACGGAGCTGACGGTGCTTCTCTTCTTCCAAAATCCGTACGCAATTTTCGCACACATTCTGCAACATTACCATGATTTTCAAAGTAAGGTCGCAATATTTCCCAGCGTTGTTCAAGCGTATACACAACCATATTCGTTCAGCGGAAGGATAAAACTAATTATCTGTCAAATCAGACATGAGCTAAGTGTTACCATTCACGAAATAAGCACTAGTTGAAAAAAAAAACTTTAGATGGCGGACCCGATAGTTTGAAGTTTATAAACTATATAAGAAGCCACAATCAATCTTGAAGTTCTATATGGTATATGGTGTCCAGACATGCCCTGTTTTCTTTATAACGGTCAGCGTCGTTAATATTCTCTTCAGAAGGTTTCCACGGTTATGTTTTAAACTTAATTTCACCAAATTATACCCAGTTGCATCATTTAAGCAACAATCATCTCGAAAGTATCATCATAACCTTAATCATGATACTTTTAAGATGACTGTTGGTTTTCAAGATTCGACAGCATAAAACTTCTCGCGCTAAAATTGTATAGAAATACTTTACAGAAAATTAATCGTAGAGTGGTTACACTCGGTTCTCGGTGCTGTTCTGATTCAGACTATTTAGTTGTTGAACTGCTCAATTTATCCTTGACAATAATGAGCATAATTGATACCAGCAAAACTTGATTGCATTTTTGAGTGCAGCCTCATTCTATACATGCTATATCATATATATAGCATGTATAGAATAAGGCTTCAGTTTACAGTGCCAATCCGCTAAATTTGGAATTCCCAATCGTTGTTATATTATTAGAAATATTCAAGAGATTAACTATAGTTTGGGATAATCACCTATAATATCGATAGTTACCTTCAAATCTTCCTCAAGCATCTGTACAAGGTTCCAATGATATAGAAGTCTCGTTCCACCATTGTTAGTTTCACATTTTCGCTTAAAATGTCCAAATTTATAGAAATAGTGAGTTATAGATATGCATTCGATTGTCTCAAATGGGTTCTTCTTAAATGCTCGTACATATACGCTTTCTTTTCGTTGTATTCAACCTAATGGGTCGCTCATTCCGTTTTCAACTACTGTAAGTAGTTTTCGAATAGTTTTAACAAAAGTCTTACATGGGGTGACCATTAAATTTTTGTTAGTAAGAAGATATTTGGTTTACTTGTTCATGTCGTACTCGTACCTTAATCCGCATTTCCAATATGGTGACCACGAAAATATCTATTCAAAAAATTATTATTTAACAGGTCGCATTACGCCAATATTCGATAGCACCCTACACGTAATTTCTCTAGGTCTTAAAATTTTTTGTTAAAAGTATTTCCTTATGAGATTCTGTTCCATTCAGTAATGGGAGTTTAAGATCAGTCGAAATGTTAAAATTAAAATTTATTGAATAGTGTGCTAGAGTAACTATATATAAGTAATACTCTTTGGCTTAGAGGCCGTATACGTTAAAATGATTCATAAGGTCTCAGTTGAGGCGTCTCAACTCACATTGTAGATGGTTAGCCCAACGAATATTTTTACAAACAATCGCTTTCAAGGTCATCTGGTACGGTGTGATGAGAAACTCTCTTAACCATTAAACTATACAACCGGCGAACTACATATAGAAGTAATCTTAGCTAAATTGGAAGACTGTTTTAATGTTATCCTGCTAATTCCATTTCCACGACTTTCAAAGTGGATACGTAAACCTGAGACGAAGAAACCCGATGAATGTTTTGTTCATTCTCGGATAACATATGAGTACAAATCCTGTTTGATATTCCTGAAAAATATTCATTATGACGCCCAAAGCATTTTGAATGTAGATTTAGATTGACAACTAAGCAATTTTGAATTAGATCAAGGTGTGTGTCCTTAATTTCTTTCTTGTAGCTATAACCTTGAATTCCAAATCCTACAGATAATATTGCTTCAAATATGGTGCCAAACAACGAAAAACTCTTATTGTCAGAAATTTGACATTTAGGAAGTTTTTGTTTTTCATGGAAGACTGTTGAACTATATACCACAACATAATAGACACACCGATATGGCTTTAAAATTAATTAATTGTTGGGAAAAGTTTGGCGATTTTTCACCTCTCGAAAGAACATATAAAAACTCTTGGAATATTCAAAATAAATCTTGGAATTGTACAAAATGTCATAGGTATAAAATGTATTGTTCGAAAAGTTTTCAAGAAGACCCACATCTACAGTATACGTAAGAGTAATTGTTCGTACTGAATGAGTAAAATTTAATTAAAAAATGTTACGTGTCGATCTAGCATGAAAATACTTTAGTATTTTGGATGAGTTAAAATAGGGTAAAATGGTTGTAGTGCAAGAAACCGACACATTGAATCTATAGTCTATAGTGGTGTATAATCAAAGAGAGATTTATACGTTTTATGTCTCTTAATTACAATTAACGAATATACATATGCTTTTTAAGCTTTCAATTACAACCTAGTAACAGTGATAAGCAAAATCAGTAAACTACTACTTTTTACAAGAATATTACGAAATCAATCGATTTCGGATTTTTTCCGATATCGAAAAATCCGATCCCATGCGAATTTTCCTATTATGAAATTGTTTGTTTTTTATCTTTCCAATCTGTTTTGGGGCTCATTTACGCCCTACCTTACACCATAACAGCCAAATCGAGCACGTACGGCTATGGTTCCAATTTACGTAGAACCATCTGAACAATGCATCGCTCCATGCCAGCCTATAGCACTAACATGGAAGAGAGCTCATGAGTTCTGCACTCCAAAAGGGTCATACGATGTGTTCGTTCACGCGACCGATCTTAATCAGATGGTGAAAAATTCCTTTTGCAACCCGCTCCTATCGGGATTCGAACCCAGTACCTCCCACTGCAACTGCCGTATTAAGAAATTGTTGGGATTTTTTGATTCATTTAAAATTGCTAAGTTTCGATAACACAAAATAAAAATCCGTCAACGAAATAGCAGTCGGATTTTGACATGCGATTTTCAGAAAATCCGATTTCTTTTTGTCTTTTTAGTGTCATAAGCGGATTTTTCGATATCGGATTTTCATAATAGCAAAATTCGCTTTCCAATCCGAATCCAAAATCTGGATCCAATATCGAATTTTTCATAACAGTTCCAGTATTATGAAATATGTAAAATTCGAACAATTTTACATGTTTCAAAGTACGTGAATTAATAAATTCGAACAACGAAGGTCCGAGATCAACACAATTATTTAACACAACCATTGAGAACAACGTTAGGATTCCAGTAAGGTTGTAACTGAAATTAAAGATTATTATATACTATAAAAATGGTAAAAATTTAAAAAAATAATAATAATTCCGGGTACCGCTACCCGCCACATAGTGACAGGTACCACTGTCCTAGTCAAACAAAACAATTTCATTAATACTGTACATTTTTGCTATGGTTGGGTCATGTTTATGTCAAATAATCTTTGCTGAAATTTACCTCGACTTAAATCCGTTCGGTATCACCGAAAGATGGTGATTCACATTTGAGGAATAAACAATAACTTGGGAAATAGAAGCATATATAACCCCCTGATTCCCTAAGTTGTGTCACTGCATTCACACACATTTATACGTTTTCCAGAATCAAATGAAAATAGACAAAGGATTAAATTAGGATTTTTCAGGAAAACAGGAATGTCGGTATTATTGGATATATCGATGGCACCCATTTACCCATGAAAATCGCTTCACCACCTAAGCAAGAAACACATCTTTACCTTAATAGAAAAGGGTTTTATAGTTTGAATGCAATGCATTGTTATGAACCAACATTTGCAGATATCCAGGATCATATCGTTATTGACCCTTTTCTCCAAAATAATTTTCACGCGCCTTTTAATGTCGTTCCCAGTGACACGAAACTTCAAAGGACTACTAGAAATATAAAGTTTGCCGCTTCAATTCATAAATAACGAACAAATCGATTAAGAGAATACCAATATTTGTCTTTCGCTACAAGTGACAAGTGACACGACTAAGGAAATCGGGGTGTTAGTCCTGATTCTTAGCACCATTATGAAATATGCTAAAGTAATAACAACGATAGAATTCAACTGGAAAATCGTCTGTTGCAATATGTTCTGGTAAAACATTAAAAATAGAACAGAAAAACTTTCAAAGTTTTATGAAACGACAGTCTATAGAGGCAATTTTGGCCAAGAGTACAGCCCTCAATAGAATTAATATAAAAGCCAAAACTGTGGCTCATAGTGTCATTTTACGTTAAAGAGTTGCACATGGAGCAAAAACCACACTGTCTACTCAATGTGCAAAGCATCCTAAAATGGACACAAATACATTATGACCTTTGAGCAGTGAGCAGAAAATAGTGTTCGGCGATATTGCATAATGCATACAGAATAGATTTAATACAATTTAAATTTAATCCAGAGAAGGACGAGTGCCCAGCTGCAGAAGTAAGTGCCAGTGATGATCAAAATAATATCACCAACTGTA
Source organism: Tipula lateralis (assembly GCA_963932295.1). Classification (NCBI taxonomy): domain Eukaryota; kingdom Metazoa; phylum Arthropoda; class Insecta; order Diptera; family Tipulidae; genus Tipula; species Tipula lateralis. The sequence goes on along the minus strand of OZ010738.1, from coordinate 14,618,834 downwards.
ATAAAAATGACAACCTATACTTAAGTGTCAATATCGATGAAATAGTACCCCTTTAAATATTGTAGAAGCGCTATCACAAACAAAAAATATCAAGATGTTTAAAAATTCACTCGTGCGGAACAGAATTTAACAGGGCTGCGTTTTAGCGCCAAAATAAAAAATGAATCGCTTTATTGTTATATCCCCAAACTATTAAAATGTGAATCAACGAAATAGCGACAGCTTTACTTGTTCTACCAAACAAGCATATCCCAAAGCTATGATGAAATCGTAAGGTACTATAGAATTTTTTGTGATAATACAGTAAAAAGCATTTGGAAGATTTGAAACCAGAATTACAAGTGCGATATCACCAGTAGTAGAGGCAAATCATTCATTAACAAAGATACAATACTAAACAGAAGAGTGTTTACTCGTTAGTGTAGCCATGACTTGTTCCCAGGTAATTACCTGAGCTATAAACTCGATGGAAAAAGTGTCTTTCGAACATTTTTTCATTGGGAAAGACCTCTAAATATTTTTTGTAAGCGACCTCCAAATACTTTAAAAATATCCATTATGTTCACAACAACTCAACAATAAGTATATTGTTGTAGTTTCACAGAAGCGACTGACTCTTCAAAATTTGTGAGATTTAATTGGTGATAAACTACCGATACACTTCCATTTGAACCTTTTGGTCTCTTAGTTTCATTCCATGTGAAATAAAAAACGTTATCCAATGATTGTCGAGACTTTGATGGGCATTGGCATAATGTGAAATTATATTGATAGAGTTGACGTTAAAAATAAGCTGACTGATCTGGATTTTTCGGTAGAATTTGATTCTTTGGCACTCAAACGAGTTCATTGTCGTTATCCTTACGTAGTTCCTCATAAAAGGTTTTCGCTCTTAATTTATGAATGTGTAATTCAGTCAGTGCTTGCCGCTTCTTCATGAGCTCGGTTGTGTTTTTAATATTTTTTTAAACATAAAGACCTAAAACAAACATCGCTTGATAGAGGAAAAGCTTTAATTGAAATTACTGATAAAAATATTCCGAAAAAACTCACATTTGACGGAGTTAGTAGTATTTTCAATGTTATGCTGATTCCAAAGCGCTGCGATGCTCAAATCGCTAGGTAGATACACCTTAGTAATGTTCGAGTTTTGGCAATAATGTGACTGTAACGTATTTTAATTGCTAATGAATTTAATTACCGAATAGGCTTTATTTTTGAATATTTGTGAAAATCATTTCCCCACGCTTTTTCTTTGGTATTTCGCATGATATCTAAAATCTAAAATAAATGTAAAGCATACCTTAGTATTAATCATTTGAACATTTAGAGAGTTTTGGAAAATGTGACAAAGCCACATACTTTGTTTGTTGATTTTTTGATGTCAAATACTGTTTTGGCATCGTTTTTTCAATAACGTTTTAGCTGTTTTCAAGAGCTTTAATTTGATATATAACACATAATATTTTAAAATATGTTTTTAGGCAGTTTTGGAAAAAGGCACCTCATATGTATCCCTCTAATTTTAAATTAATACTGATGTCCCATTTTTTGAATACAGAAATCTTGAAATAAACAAAAATAAACAAACAAAACAGTCTACTCGTCCCACATTTTTAAGTAAATTTAAGGAAATAACGGTGCTATTTTATTTCTCACTTATTTTAATAAAATTATTGTTTATGTCAACTTACTCACCATATTACCATTCTTTTTAAATTTCTATTTTAACTGAGGGTTAAGACGAATAAATTCTTAACTTCACACGCAGTTATTTTTCGTGTGCGAAATCTCAACGATATGTATATAATATTAGTGCAAAATATTTTAGACATTGCGTACAAACATGCTTATTCTTGTTCAAAATACAACGCAACACAAAAACAACAAATTCAATTCCCCAAACCCTCGTTTATATTATTAAAATCAAAAAGCCCAATTTTTAAACCCTAAATATTCGTTTTTATTTTTACTTAAATATCCCGTATTATATAAAATAAATACATTGCGAGTAATTACGAATAATAATTCAATTCACGCACACATCAAAAATCTAATATAAGTATAATATAGCGTACAATTGTTTCCAATGTTAAATTCCTAATATTCGGGTATGTATTTGTCTGAAAATCTACTACCACACTCAAATACGATAGTAATTTTATAGTAAAAATTCAACCAACCAATTCAAATCAATTTATCTTTATACAACAACAATTCTATTACAATTTTTTTTATCAAACAACAATAAAAATAATTGAATATGACACACATATACTAGTATATAATTTTTTTTTCTTTTATCACATGCTGAACACATGATGCTTGCTTGAAGTTTTATACCGTTTGTTTGTTGTTCGTGTTATAATTTTATTTTTTGTTATTCATTCGGCTATTTTTGGATTTCGTGTATTGCATTCCCGAGCAGTAGTAGTAGTACATAATATATATATAAACATATATCGGTTGTGGCCTCGTTTCATTGTAGTAGTGTTTATATTTTCAATTTCCTTTTGTTTTGTTTAGTTTTCATTGAAAAACAAAAAATATATATATATTTTATAAATTATCTATAGATGGTATTATACATGTATTGGTTAAATACATAAAAAAACAACAGTTTTTGTTTCCGTTTCGAATAAATTTGTACACATAATTCCGAAGAATCGAACTCCAGTATAAATAAATTACAACAATAAATTTCGATCGAAAATACGAGATAAGAAAAATGTATAATAAAACGTATATGGCGTTGTTGTTGCACAAAGTTTTCTTTTATAAATAAATTTAATTGAATTTGATTGGATATGGTTTTACAGTGTACAGCATTGAGTAAGATAATTTGTTTTGTTTTTTTATTTATTAATTATTTTTAATTATATTATACACTCACAGTGTTTGCACATTATGTATTCACAAATTGTATCGCTTTTATACTTTTTATATTTTTTTTTTGTTGTATGGTAATTTGTGGTTGGGTAGATTTGTTAATAAAATAAATAAATAAAAATATTTAGAGTTTTTATAGAATACATAAAATGTTAAACATAAGAAAGATATAAAACGAAATGTTGTTTGCTTTGACCTTTTTCTGCGTTGCTTAAAAAGTATTTAAAAATAAATCGAACAGAAAAAAAGTTGATATAAATTAATCTTGATTGACGTGTTATCAATGGATTTTTTTTTATTTATCGTGCATATAACTTATGGCGACACACACACGATGTATGTACGACTCATAACCAACAAAATGTATTTTTTATTTTTTCGAAAAAGGGTATATAGGTATGTTTATAGCATAAATATTAAACACCATTTCCTCTACCCTTAATTCCTTCCGATGTATGTATACATTACAATACAATACCTGATTTTATCTTTCTGGTTTCATTCAATAAAACCTTTAACTAACTATAATACTATTCTAGATATAAATAGCATATTGATAACAATTTAGTTAATTAATTGTGGTTTTGAAAACCGAATTCCGAATTTATACCCACAATTATGGTTAGTTAACATATATTATTTATATGTGACTCACATTCAAGCGGATATGTGTGGATTGTCTTATGTATAAATTTTGTTAACAAAATAATTATATGGATTCCTCAACCTAAAAGTTTTGTTAACATTTAGGACCATATGGCTAGTAAGTATAGTACTACTTTAACTAATATTCTTATTTTAGGCGAATGATTGACAGCAACATTATATTCATATTATAATTTATTATGTAACAAATTCTTCAGTGGCAACTCGGGAGTACTCAAGCAGCTGAAAAAGTGCATATATAAAGGATTTCATTCCAACATTTGTATGGTAAATGTGATAGATTACTTAGTATTTATTAACTGTTCAGTAAATTAGATAAGCTATCGTTTAACTACAGTGCATCACAGTATTTTTTTAAATATTGCTTTTTATCTCTAACTATAAACATAATCTAATTTTGGGTAAGTTTTATAGCTTACCATAATATATGTATTATCAAAATATAACTTATTAAGTAACTTTACACACACATATTTTTTTCTTTTTAATTTCCGCAGAGGGGAAAACGCATCACAAGCTTACAAAAAGTTATATGCTGTTTATGGTGACTAAGCCTTAAAAGAACGTCAGTGTCAAAATTGGTTTACCAAATTTCATTCAGGTGATTTTTCACTCAAAGGTGAAAAAAGCTCTGGTCGACCAGTTGAAGTTGATGACAACCTAATCAAAGCAATATTCGATTCGGATCGTCACAGTAGATTGCAGAGAAGCTTCATGTATCACGTACATGCATTGAAAATCACTTAAAACAACTTGGATGTGCTCAAAAACTCGATGTATGAGTTTCTCACAAACTGAGAGAAACGCATTTAACGCAACGCATTAACAGCTGCGATTTGCTAAAGGAACGTAATGAAAATGATCCATTTTTAAAACGACTGATAACTGGCGATGAAAAATGGGTTGTTTACAACAATATCAAGCGGAAATGATCATGGAGCAGGCCAGTTGAACCAACTCAAACAACATCAAAAGCTGAAATTCATCATAAGAAGGTTTTGTTATCAGTTTGGTTGATTTACAAAGGAATTGGCTACTTTGAAATCTTACAACCCAACCGAACGATCAATTCTGATGTCTACATTAGACATCTAACGAAATTAAACAACGCAGTTGAAGAAAAGCGGCCCGAATTGACAAATCGAAAAGGTGTTGTATTCCATCATGACAATGCAAGGCCACACACATCTTTGGCCACTCGGCAACAATTATTGGAGCTTGGTTGGGATGTTTTGTTACATCCACCATATAGTCCTGACCTTGCACCATCTGATTACATTTTGTTTCGATCTTTACAAAACTCCTTGAATGGTAAAAACTTCAATAATGATGTCAAATCGAACCTGATTCAGTTTTTTGCTAATAAAAACCAGAAGTTTTATGAGCGTGGGATTATGATGCTACCTGAAAGATGGCAAAAGGTCATTCTAAAAAAATCCGCAATTACTAAGTTGCCAACCCAAGTGCCGAAACAATACGACAAAACATCAGAAGTGGAATATGGTAGTAGAATATCCAAGAAAATGTTTTTGTGTTAAAGAAAAAAAATCAAAAACTGCAGCTAAAAATAGTAAAGAGAGGAGCCATTCATTCGATTGCTGTAAATTTTTCCTGCAATCGAATGAATGGCTCCTCTCTTAACTATTTTTAGCCGATTTCACGGATGAATGCGTTTTGAGAAAACCAAACGAAGAACTAAAGAAATGAAATATGCAACCGACGGTTATACATGTGAGAGGTACTATGATGATTTCGCGACGGATGAGGTAGGTAAACTGCATTTTATCGATGGTATCATGCATTTTATCGATGGATCGCTCTATGGTTTGTATCTTATCAAGATAAATCGATACAAGTATATTGCAAAATCTTACAATATTTAAGATGATATCACATTATTGTAGAATCGTAGAATCTCGACGTTTAAAAGTATTCTATGATGGACATCCCAATTTTAAGCATATACTAGGTGTCATGAGTAATTTGTATTGAAGGTGTGTGCATGTGTGTGTCTGTGTGTCAGTTTAAGTGTGAGCTCAACGATGTTTACATTAATAACTTGCAAACACTAATTTAAATCACTGGTTACCTGGCGCAGAATATTATTGATACCAATTGTGCAAATGGTAATTCTGTAGATTGGGTGACGACAAATTGGTGCATCATATGATTGAAAAGTCTGGTATAATTATTATGTGAGGGCAGCTACTGTAAAAATGCTTGAATTTTTCGTTGCTAGAGCCGTTTACATGCTTGAAAATAACATGCGATAACATGCTTGAAAAGTCGGCTTCAAGGAATATTTTAGAGTTTATAAAACTTGCTGACTTCATTTACTGCATAGTGGTATAATATTATTAATAAAACTTTCTTCCAAGTGCATTATAAAATGATAAGTTACACGTCGAATATGAATGAACTTAAAGCTCAAATTGGGGTGTAAATAAACAACAAAATTATTGTTATTTACGACTGTATAGTTAACGAGTTTGTGCCACATTATTTTAATTATCAGCAAATCAATTTTTGGGTCCATAATGCCCGCTAACTTTTCTTAATTCTTTGTTCTATTAAACTAGTATCTCAAATTTAAGAAACTTAAAATGATCGTCTGGTTAAGCCTCAACCTGTACATTACAGTTGTTTCTTTTTAAAGGAACTTTGTGGATTGTGATTTAGATAAAAGCAAACAAAGTGAGACACCTTTGAATAATATTTTTAAATGTGAATAGTTTACAGCCAACTTTACTACCCCAATAAAAATTCCTTATGTGTACAAGTGCTGGCAGAATCAAAGAAAGAACCCGCTGCAGAAATTATGATACAACCCAGTCTAAGAAGGAAGCGCCTAGTAAATATTCCTACAAATGTTCTAAAATGACATCATCCTTCGTCAAGAACTCAGTTCTCTTTCTAAAATCGACTCAGTTCTCTTTCTAGAATCAATGCAAGTGGCTACCCTACATTTGCCCTTTTCGGTAATAGTTGAATATTTTAAGGACTAGAAAAACCTTAGACGTAAGTGAAACTGATTCTTTAAACCAATTTAAAATTTCTTTAATCCTGCAATAAATCAAGGACTTCGATTCGCAGATCAAATTGGTGTAGTTGGACCAAGTGACAATCAACCTTTCATGAAATCTTTACACATTTTAAATGAGGACTAGTGTTTAAGAATGTGTTTGTCCTACCTTTCGTCTCATTTTCTCTATGGTACTGTTTTCTTCATTTGTTGAGTTTCAAAAGAATATGGCTATACTTCAACGATGTTCTAGTGCTCAATCGAAATAATCTCCCAATACTTAGTTTCACACCGCCCAAGTGGCGCAGTGGTTAAAGCTGCGGCAGTTGGAGCGGGAGGTACCGGGCTCGAATTCCGATAGGGGCAGGATGCAAAAAAGGATTTTTCACCATACGATTACGATCGGTGGTGTATATGAACACATCTATGACCCCTGTTGGAGTGCAGAATTCATGGGCCAACCCATCTTCCATTTCAGTACTATACGCTGTCATGGAGCTATGCAATGTGTAGATGGTTCTGCGTAAATCGAACCTATAGCCGTACGCTGGCTGTAATGGCATAAGGTAAGGACGTAAATAAGCGAACCGCGAAAGAGTTGGAAGTGCCTCGAGCCGCGAAACAGGAAAAAAATAAAAAATCTTACTTTCACTTATTCAACAAATGTTTATTGAATGAAATGAAAAATCATTTTGTTTGTAAAAATAATTTCACCGTTTCACTCTTTATTGTTTGAAATATTTTTAGTCGGAGCCTGTATGTTTGTTTAATTGGAAACAATTTTATATTAGTAGAACGCCACCTCAGGTTTTCTTAATAGTAGGAAGATTCAGATGCTTTATTTTGGTATTAGTCGGTTACCTTTCGTTTCAAAAATAATATCAATTGTTCGCTAAGATTATTTATACCTTTGCTGTATAATAGGTATTCTTGTTATCAAAGGTATGTAATTGCCATGCCACTCTAATCTTTTCGGAATGTTATTATTATTTTGCGTAGTATTGATGTCCTGATAACATATCTCTATACCGTATACACATTTTATCTAACCTTTATTGCAGTATCTACACTTCAAGGCTTTTAGTTTTTGCAACTTAAAAGTTACTTTAATTGGTATGTCACAATTAAAGTTTACTTAAACATTTAAGACACCTATACGTTAGTAATAATCCGGTGTCTCTTTTTTGATACGACTGTAAAACGTTTGGCTTTTTTCAAAACCTGGTATCATTTCAAAAAATTCCCATACATCCCAAATACTTGCTCTCATATATGATTATACGAGTACTATACATTCATTATACGAATCGACAGTAAATTTAATTTACATTTAAATAAAAAATCAACTTCAAAAGATTTATATATAGACAAAATAACATATCGATCATTATTATGCAAGCCATGTATCACATTTTAATCATGAGCAGCAAAAAATAAACGTAAAATAATAATAATCCACTTCAATATCGAAATCTATATACTATGTAGTACACAACGACAAAACCGAACATCATGCATTTATATATAAGTAACGAAGAAACGAAAATAACGTCGTTGTCGTCATCTCTATTATATTTCCAACGTTTCGTCAAAAATTTTATCGATTTAAGAAATAGCAAACAACAACAGCATGCATGCATGCTATGACGAAACAAAAAAAAAAGAAAATTTTGTTGTTGGTACGGCTTTTCGAGGAAAAATAATCAAAAAGGGAGAAAAATTTGTCGAATTGTAAAAAAATCATATATTGTATGTACATATTACATACATACATATATACATACGGCAACAATGTGTTACAAACGAACGACACGATATACAGAATACATATGACTATAAAATATATAAAGAAGGAGGATTATTAGACACCATAAATTACCAACCCAAAATAAACGTATTAAAAAATCACAGTACATAATGTAAAAAACAAAAACTTAATGGCCATTATGTATATAGGGTTGGTTTAACGCGCGATAAATAAATACAAAACATATCATTAAAATGATTATTCGTCGAGTAATTGCAAAATAATCGACCGCATATATGCACTTTTCATTGTACGCTATAACTAACTCTACCTATATGAGCAGCTAACAGATTAACAACTTTTTTCTGTCTTAAACCTACATGCACATAAACTAAATCTGTTTCGTTAAAAAAAAAATAAGATTAAAAACAAAACATATACAAATGTGAAACAATTGATAATCGTGATCAATTAATCAATCGCTTTGTTAAAAAACAAAACAAAAACGTTTTTCTTGTATCGTGGGTACGTTTCTTTCTCTCATGTCGATATACTTTATTTGTCGATCATATTACGAAAATTGGGTCATTTATTTAAAACGCGACGTTTAAGAATATGTGTATATGTGCGATGTATGTATGTATGTATATATATTGTATATAGAGAAAAATTGAAAATGTCAAGAATTATATACGATTAATGTTGAAATATTTATGCGATATTTTGGTTTTTAGAGATTATTTTGGCATCGTAACGAGTGCATTGACATTTTTGCGCGACAAGGTTATGATGTAATGAAGCAAGATTTGACGATACGCATTTAACAAGGAGATTTAGTATAAGATTTTTTTTTTCTTAGTTGGTAAAATAGGGGCGATTTGATTTTATTATCCATTATCCAGATTATGATCAGTTTAGTCCACAAACTAACTATATAATACAAAAGATTTGGTCATTAAACTGCATGAGACCGTTGGGTATACAACGCAATTCAAATTAATTTTTCTTCTAAAATCTAGATACATATTAGCTATATATAAGATCGATTAATCTTAAATTCGAAATTTTTAAGCTCGTCGAGATCGAAAAGATCACCAATATTTTTCTTAACTCACTTAACATATTTCATTTAACTCGCCAGCAACGAGATCATAACTTTTTGTAAATTTACTTATGTAAGAGATCGCAGTTGATATGTATCAGATGTCCAGTGCCGGACTAGTTTGGTGTTAGTCCTTATTGGACTTATTAATACAAAGCAATTCTTCTACCAGTCATCTTTTAACCAAATAAATCCAATTCATACATACACTACAGTTGGACTACAATTTCTTTCCTAATAATGTGAGCGGTATTAAGAAATCTAGATCTTAGATGATGTCTGTCTGTAATATAATATAGGGAAGATTTTCAGAACGGAATATTTATACAGATCTTGGATGTTTAACCTCTATTTTACGTCGAAGGAAAAACGAGGACGTATGATATAATTTGCATAGTCCATCTGCTTATAGCGTTCTCCATGACAGACTATTGCATTGACATAGACGGTGGATCGGTCCATATGACTTCTAAACTCAAGTAGATGGTCATAGATGTGTTCATTCCCATTACCGATCGTAATCATATATGCTGAATTTATTGATTGTTTGAACCTATTCATCCGATGGAATCGAATGTTTGAATACCAAAAGAGAGTTTGAAACACTTAAAGGTGAAACGAGACAGTGACATTTCAGCGGAAGACACGATTCGTAACCAGAAAAAAGCCTCATCATCCAATCATTATCGGTGGCAAGGAGACAATCACAAAGTCTACGCTGATCGACCTATTAGCGATACGTCCTCAATGTTATTTTGGTATCATTAAGGACATTTACAAGATAATTGTGAAAGAGTTTGGAGTGCTTCAGATTCAAACCGAATGTTAAAATAAAAAACTTTGAATGATAATTGGTTTTAAAATGATGATTCCGGTCTCCCTAGAAAAGAGGGTGAAGTGAAAAAATTGTAATAAATATTTTGAAAATATAGGATCGTTGTTAATACTATAGAGGTATCGGGGATATTGGACACTAAGAATATTAATTCTGTACGAAAAGGAGAACTAAAGGACCGTTTATTGAATCTTCTTTTTTAAAGACTCCTTTCACTTGCAAAATCGAAGAAATCGCATCCGAAATCGAAGGTATATATCAGGTTTGAATCACGAAACAGGTGGAGTGCTTCAAGTCTATTTTTCATGACAATTAAAAAAAATTACGAAATTTAAGCGGAATTCAAAATTGAATTCTGAAAACACCTCATCATCCAATCATAATCGGTGGCATGGAACCAATACAGCTACTATCGAACTTACAGCGATATGGCCTCAATGTGTCTTTTTGAGGTAATTAAGTACATTTATACGGTAACTGTGAAAGGGTTTGGAATGCTCAGTCTCAAACCGATTGTTAACATAAAATAGTTGAACTTGTTCTAAAAGGGAGATTCGGGTATCTCGAGAATATAGCAGGAAAAGAAATAAAAATATTATTAATAAATATTTTGAAAATACCAGAGGCTTCGATGATTTTGAACATTAATTAAAATTCTACGGATATGAGGGCTAAATGACGGTTACAAAAAGTTTGTTGAATTCCAAAATTAGCACTATCCCAGAGGATCTTATAGATATTTAATAAATCAATGAGCAACAAAGATTTTCAAATAAAATTTGCCTACTTGAATATTAGAGTGTTTTCTGGTGATGTTACGAAGATGAATTTCAGCACCATTGTGAGGATTGAAGAGTAGTTTAGCTAAATTGAAAAGAGGGAGATATATTCTAGTTGGGTTCAAAACCAGACGTTTATTCTAGTTGGGTTGAGAGCCAGTATTAGTTGAAAACCAGAATTTTGGGAGAAAATGATTTCATTTTGCTTGGGCATTCGTCGCATGATTTTATTCTAATGACGAAACTACAGATAGTAGTCGTTATATAAAATTGATTGGGTCATAATTCGTACAATGTTGCCATCATATATATACAACCACTTGTGATATGATGCATTATGTTGGGTTAAGATAGCTTTTTCTTCTGCATTTGGCGCCTTTTTTGGTTTAACTTTTTTCAAAGTTTAACTTCTTTCAAACGTGACATTATCGGCTGATATTTGCTTTTCTGGTTTTTATGACGGCTTTCACATTCTTTTATCGACTCAGCAGGCATGATTTGATTTCAAACCCATTCTAAACAGCATTGTTACTCATCCACACTTTTACACTGCTTTCTCATGGACTAACTTCTATACAAAAAAATGTACTATCGAACTTTTATATCTGTCACTCGCATTTTCATTTTAGGATCTGCCAAATCGTTTTTGTGCAGTTTTCGAGAGTTTTATAATAATTGCCTCGAATTCGGAAGACCGAAGTATACAGAAAAATCACGTCAATTATACAACAGAAATTCTAAGCCAATGGTCGGATTGTCATGAAATGTAGATCCATATCACATATTTAAAAGCAAGTTTACTTAGTTCCAAATTCGGCACGGTCATAGCAACTCCAAATTGCTGCAAAAAATTGAAAAAAAGTTAGATCGTTATGCAGAATTATCTTTTTAACATAGAAAGCTATGAAAAAATAGTAAAGGCCGCGTGAGCATGACTACAACAGTATATGAACGACGGACCATTCTTAGAGAAGCTTCAAATTATACTCTATTGGTTTGTAGGACTTAACCCGATGTTATTGTATGCCTAGCAACTGTTACTGGCATAATACAGCGTGCTCTCAATTAAAAATTTCAATAATGTGGGGGCCTATGAGTCTGTTGCCAATTATTCCACACCACAGTCAGTTGATAGTCCAAGGACGCTGATGTTCAACTTGACGAAACCAGTGCGGATTTGTAACACTCCAATAATGCATGTCGATTTACCGTTCCATGGTTTGTAAAAGACGATTTGTCAGAGAATATTACGCAACGAAAAAAATTGGGGTTTTGTTGTATTTGTTCACGTGCCCATTGACAAATAGTTACCTGATTTTGGACATCAGCACCATGAAGATCTTGGTGTAAAGACACATGATATGGATGATACTTGGCCGATTTAATTCTCCAAACACTGGTGAGGGACAAACTGGAACCGTGAACTGTCATGAGGATTCTCGTGTACTATCATGAAATCCCTGTAGTAGATCCACCTCTCCTAAATGGCAACAGACTAGCTTTTACGGACAAGGCAAGATTTCTAGGCGTAATCTTGGACAGTCAGCTAAGCTGGAAGCCCAACATTCTGGAAAGAGTAAACAAGGCCAATATAGCTTTGTACTCGTGTAGGAACGCCATCGGAAAGAGATGGGGCCTGACGCCGAAGCTGGTACACTGGCTATACACTTTCGTAGTAAGACCTGTACTTATGTATGGGGTGAGCGTGTGGTGACCAGCTCTTGATAAAATAACATACAAGAAAAGGATGGATGAGGTGCAAAGAACGGCCTGCATGCTTATAAGCGGGGCACTGAGGACAACACCTACAAGTGCCCTAGAAGTCTTGTTTCACCTTCTCCCCGTGGACATTTATGGTAAGCAGATGGCGCAACTCAACTATCAGCCATATCTCAGTGGAAATGTCTTCAAATAGGACACTCGACGATAGTCAGATCGCTGAGGAAAGAACTGGCGAATCTAGACTATGTTACACTGACTCTGTGCTTCGAGAAAAGGTTCGGAACCACCTGCCCCTCAAGGGAATCCTGGAGGAGCGGGTTGGCAGCTGAAACGGGAGCATTGCAGTTCTTTACGGATGGCTCCAAGCTAAACGGTAAAGTAGGAGCTGGAGTCTTCTGTGATAAACTAGAGGTAGATATAGCAATTCGCCTCCCTGATCACTGCAGTGTGTACCAGGCAGAGGTGATAGCGATTGAAGATGTCCTGAACTGGTTGAAACATAATGTGGTATCCTCGACTGATATCGCAATTTTTGTGGACAGTCAGGCGGCAATCAAGTCAGTGGTTTCGGTTTCTCTAACGTCTAGAGTGGCGTTGGGTTGCCACTCGTCTCTAAATGAGATGAGTGAGCATTTCAACATCCAGGTAGTCTAGGTCCGCAGCCACTCATACGTCATGGAAAACTGCAGGGCGGACGAACAAGCAAGGCACGGTACAACTCTCCAACTGCTACCGGAAAGGGCGAAGTTGGGGAGACCCATTAACGCACTCAGGACTGTGCTTATAAAAGAGGCGGAAGCCTCTGCGAACAATAGGTGGACGAACACCCTCTCATGTAGAGTGACAAGACAAGTCTGGCCAAAGCGGAACTTGAAACGCTCAAAGGCACTTTTCTCCCTACGAAGACGTGAACTTAAAACGATCGTAGGGATACTCACAGGACACTGCCTTCTTGGAGAACATGCGAGAAGGCTGGGTCTGGAAGTAAATGACTTTTGCAGAAGCTGTAGGGACGAGGAGGAGGAAGCGACGTTAGTCCACCTCCTATGCTCATGCCCGGCTTTGGCACACAAAAGACATGAATATTTGGGTAAGTTTTTAATGGACTGCCTTTCCGATCTCGAAAACTGTAATGTGCGAGATTTATTACGCTACGTAAGCAGCTCTAACTGGTTCTCATAGGGGTAAAGGGAAGTAAGATCCTGTGGTATCACAACGGACCGTTGCCGGCAGCCTAAGTGTGCTGTAGCAGCCACTCAACCTAGCCTAACCTAACCTATCATGAGGATTATGAGCCACTGCTGCCAATACAGCAATTTCATTATTTTCTTCAGTGACTGTTGCTCTACAGGTCCTCTTTTTCGGTTGAACAGTTCCATCAGTAATAAATTGTTTGGTAGTACGGCGAAATGAAGCACGTGAACGAAACCTATCCGGAAAACGTTGAGCGTAAATAAACAGCATTTTCAAGAATTCTGCCAGCTTCTCCATAAACTAGAACCATTTCAATTTTCTCTGAAACAATTAAACGCTCCATTCTAAAGTATTTTATCGTTTATTTTGCAATTACGAAAAACATGAAGATAAGAAATAACACAAACGTTAAATGTGATTTACAAAACTGAATAAATTGTTTTGATGACGAATTTTATTTCAAACGTATTGCAGAATCGAATGCTTGTGTTCTAAGAAGAAGAAATTGAAAAAATTGAATTTCGTCGATTACAACGCCATCTATCATGAACCGAACAAAATATTTCATTCAAATCATACGTACTTTTAGTCGTAGAATCCGTATCTGCAATAGAAAATATGGCTTCCAATCTTAGTTTAAAAGTTACTCCCACCTCACCTACAAAGCGGGGGGTGGGAGACTATTTTTTTGCACTATTTCCACCGTGGACCGTGGCATGATTAAATTTTGATGATGGACATTTTATTCGTAGAGTGGCTATTTTTCGAGATATCTGATCGTCTCAGTTTAAAAGAAACACCCGGTATATATATATATATATATATATATATATATATATATATATATATATATATATTAATATATATATATATATATATATATATATATATATATATATATATATATATATATATATATATATATATATATATATATATATATATACATATATATATGACGTAACAAGCCGAATCCTTCCTTCATAAGGTTTCTTTTATCCGATGACACAATGGCTTGCATGATAAAATTTAAACAGATTTCTTGAATGATACATCACCTTATATCTTTAAACCTTATATCTTCAAGATTGAAATATAAAAGGAAACAACCGAAAATTATGTACAATTTGGCGATTACGCAACAATTAGATTCAATTAATTGACGTATAAAAACTATATCAGTTCATTGTCTAACTATTAAAACTTTAGTCAATAATTTATATTATACATCGATGGACATAACGTCCCAAAACCAAATATTTCGATTATGTGTCTCATATATAAGTTTCCCCTAAACATATACGAGTTTATATAGTTTCTAACGAGTTCGGATTTTTCTTTTCAACAAGTATGAACATAGTTGTAAAACTAGAAACTATAGCTGAAGTATTTTTTGATGAATCATCCAAGTTTCGAATTGAATTACTATACGAGTATTATACCAACTTCGGAACATTGACGTTAAGTAAAATATAACGGGGGGAATCAGCATATATGGGCGTATATAGAAACAACACAAAAGGAGATAATTTCCACATACCCGAGATGGGTAAATCCCAAATATAATTTTTTTAGTATACGGGCATTTCGTCTAAACGCTAACAAATTGGCCATAAAGCAGTTGATGTATAAAAATCTACTTAACAATAAATTGAATCGACGTACACTTTAACAAGGTTTAATGACTAAAGAGTCGTCTATATATACATAACAAAGTGTTCATTTCGAACCCTTTTTTACATCTATTAAGAATCAATTATTTTGTATGGTATTGCTCACGTCTCTGCGTATACTCGTCTATACATATAAAAGAATTTTTATTTCAATGCCGCGTACATTAAGTATATACACGAATCAGCTGGGGTCGAAATTACACACTCAAATAACACAACGTGTATTATATCTTAAATTGTGTGACGATTAAAGAAATTCTTATAGTCCGCGATTGAACGATTGAAAAGCGTTAATCTTTATTTGGTAACACACACATATGTATGTATGTATATGAGTCACACATGTATGCGATACTATTAAGCTGTTTGTTTATCATGCTGATGATTCACTTATATAATAAGACGTTCGATTGTTTCAAATAATTAATTTAAATTCATGTCAATTTATCTAATCTTTAAACAGGTGTTATATCTTTAACACCCTCATCTTTTCGATATCTCTAAACTCAAGTCGACGACACATAATGTTCATTCGATTCAGCTGTCAATGCTGTTCAAAACGCATATTCATTAACTAATTTCCTAACCCAGCTAAACCAATAAAATGTTTTGTTAGTTTTTCTCCGAAGGTGAACTATAATTTTCATTGTGTGTACGTGTATATCGACAATACGCGCACCGATAGACGTGTGCAACGAGAGAAGGAAATCATTAGCTCTTTGTTTCGCTCTGTCAACAAAATCAATAAAATTTTAATTATTGTAAAATAAATTTTTTTATTAATTTAATAATAAAAAATATTAGATTTGTACAGTGATGGAAACAATTATATCATATCTCAACAATACGAATGCATACATAACCATTCAAAAAGCCAGACTTTCACAAATTTGTTTTTCCAATTTTCCATGAAAAGAAAATTTTTTGTGTCGATTCGTTTCCTCTTTTATGTATTTTCATGAACATAGCTATGTACAAACATAGATATGTATGTATATTGTTGTTGTGTTCGTTTTATGTATATAATAATGATGCTGGAAATGATGGCATGGACACGTGACTTATGGTTTATAAAAACATAATAAAGAATATGTTCGTAATTTTGATTTGAGGAATTCGTGCAGTCTTCAGTTCGATATGACTACATTATGGTACGACTACGTAATGGGGTTGTTAGTACATTTCTTGACCAGGTGTGGGAAGGTGTAATTAGCAAGAATATTCACATGGAAATTTCCACCCACAATAGCTTTTCCTCGAGTGAGGTTTTACTTTTCACCTCCATCGAAATCATTCCGTGGTGGTATATAGGGAAAAGCCTGCCTGATAACCAACAAAAAAACTCTAGCCAACCTTTTACTGCAATTTGACGCCATTAGGAGGCTGGCGCATCATCAAAGATACGACAAACGGAGCAGTATTAAGAAGTAACCCTCGACCAACCAAAGTGCATGAATCTACGATCGTTCCTGATGATACAACATTAGCCGATAACACCCGATCAAAGTAAGGAGGTGTTATTCGCAAGTCTGAGAGATAAAATCTGAGAGCTCTCGGCATTCATAAAACCCAGAACTTCCCAGAACCCACAACTTCCATGGTCAAGTGAAAAACATGCGATTAGCTATCCCAAACTAAAAGTGTTTAACGACTGAAACGGGGAAAAAACGAATCAGCCGGAATTGTTAAAAGACAGCGTTCAACACCAGATACAAATCAACATAATTCTGGAAAGAGGAAAAAAGTACTACTACACCACTGATTGCAGAAAGCAGTACGAGCTCAAATTAAATGCTACAAAACAAGTAGCCACGAAAGAAAAGTGATATAGAGTAAAACAAAATAAAGACAAAGAAACAGACTTCGATATCGCAGAAAGTGGCTTCGTAAAGTCAAGGTGTCGACCCGACACTGAACACCATTGGATTGAATCTTTAAAAAGGCACCTGAATTTGGACGCACAAAGTACAAGAGCTGTACTTTGAACCTCAACATTTCGAGGACAACTAGAAATAGAAATTTGAGAAGACGACGCAGTTCTTAAAAATTTAACCCATGAAGCATTTTTGATGACATTGATTAAGGATATTGATAGAGTACCACTTCCCAAGCACTGTTAAATAAGTAACAAATGCCTAACAAAGAATTCAAACTGCAAAAATTAGTGTTCAAAACAGCTTGTCTGAAAAATTTATGCAAGTAGGAAAGTAAAAATCGTAAGTAAACTGGAACCGAATAGGTGTATTAGGAATCATGGCTACGATCATCACACCCTAAAACGTAAGAACTGAACTAACAGATCAGAACTGCAGAAGATGTGGTGAAGACAGACACAGCTAAAATATGCAAAGTGAACCATGATTATCGCAACAACATTAATCTTTCCTGGAAATATCGGGAAACTCCCAAATGAATCGCTGAAATGGACAGCGCACTTACATTTAGCTATTTTCTCCGAGGGGTGCTTGAAAGAAAGCCGTTTCCCCAACAAATTGAAGGAACAGAAGGTGGTACTGTTACCGAAACCAGGCAAATCACTAGGGGAACCATCCTCTTACGGTTAATTGTTAGATAAGTTGTTAGATAAGGAAAATCCTGAAACAAAGGCTATTACAAAGTCATAGGCGATCTGGCAGAACACAATATGGTTTCAGAAAGTTGGACAGTGTATGCGTTTAAATGTGTGGTAGATACTGCGCAAGGGGCGATATTTGGTACAAGAAAATTGCGTGGCAGTAATGAATACTGTGCAGTAGTAGCACTAGACGTGAAGCATACCTTCATTATGGCTACTTGGAATTATATATTTAACGTACTTACCTGCAAGGAGGTACGAATTACAAGAAGTTGCGAGCTACTTCAGCAAGCGGACTCTAAAGTAGTAAACCAGTGATAGGACGAAGACATGTGTGATAACGCGTGGTGTTCTAAAAACATCCGTTCTAGTTCATACGCTCTGAAATATGATATATGATAGTAAGCTTCGATTCTCGTTGCCATGTGAAACATAGTTGGTTGGCTCTATCGATAAAGAAATTTAAGCCAATCAAATACAAAAATATTCCTTATAATGGAATTATTTATTTTTATATATTAAATATATTTCGACAATGAAGTTGCCATCTTTAGCAGTTATTATGAACATATACGAGGAGTTCTAAATATGAATTTCAACAAATTTAAGCCTTAAAGAAATCTAGGCCTTAAGCTACTAAGGGTAATAATTCATGTTTGACTGACATGTAAGACACATCCCATTATCTCAAACGAGAAAAGCTCGAAGAATCGAAGAGCTTAGCTATAGCTAGCGTATAGTTACAACCACTCGGATGTACGACGTATCAATTTGGGCCAATAAAGTGCAACGGAAGACATATAGTAAAAAAATTTAATTTTGATTGGAATCAGTCCCATATTCATTGAACCGTTCCTCAACCAAATGGTTTGAATAAAGGTTTGGTTGATAGTTATTTAGTTTTTAGTGTGAAATTTTGCTTACCTTTTTATTTTCTGGTTAATCATTGCCTAATTTAACTGATATTAGGTAATCCACTAGACTATTAGGTAATACAAATGCGTCAAGCTGAAGAGCATTTGTACCGAAATAGACTTGAACTTGAGGCACCATCTAACGAGTTCTTATTATGTAATGGAGCGTAATCGATTTTCAATACTTTACTCAACATTATGAATATTTTCTTTGGTACAGACTATGTTCTGTCTGAGGTGATCTGTTACTGCAAGCTACATTCGGCAACCTGATTTATCGCTTTCCAGTCGACAAACCACTCATACCCAATAGTAGAAAGGTGATTTATCTGATTAAAGTTTTTACATATCACGTTAGTCGAGTTGAAAAGCTTGCGCCTCTCGTCCAGAGTTCATAGAGGTTTTACAGTCATCCAGATATGGTGGTAGACGCTACAGATTTTCATGGTACGTTAATTTGTGATCGTACTTTCAACCATACCTCTCAAAGCTAACTGATGGATAAATTTTTACCTCTATAGTATACAGATATGTTTGTATCATAAAACGGACACGAGACAGTAGCCGAATCGTAAGCAAAATCATGATGTGATTGTCTACAGGTCATAAAACCCCACATGGAATGAGATCTATAGCAAAACCATTGTTCTATGTGTTTCTTACTGCTCAAATTTGTCACAAAAATAATACTTAGGTCTTTGATCTCAGATACTTTCTGTAAATCTTACACTTATTGATGTTAGGCAAAAGATTTGAATCACACCAATTCGTTTCAATTGTCAATTTTATACGAGTTTCTCGACATTGCTACAGTTCTCTATAGCTCTGCATATTTTTCGGTCGTCAACAGACATTAAAATTAAACATGGGAACCCTGTGGAAAACCCAATTGGCTTAGATCTGCTGTTTCCAATATCGATGTATTGGATGCGGTCACTTAAGTAAGTTTTTAAATCATCCAACATAGTTATTTGAGAACGCAAATGAGATTAGCTGATGAATTCAATAGGGTTTGTAGATGTTGATTTCTTAAGCATGAATCCATGTAAGTAGGGCGAAACCTGTCGAGGCACTACCTTTATAACATGATACATCACTTCACCTCACTCGTCACCGTGACGTGTATCGTCACTTGAGTCATATTTTGGTATTATGATTGTCGCTTTATTTTGAGTGAGTGACGGTCGCATCATGGTGCGTTATTTTCTATATTTTGTTGTTTTTAAGTTGGTAACTATTATTTTTTGTTTTGATTTCGGTATGTTTGTCGTTTGGTGGTGTGTCAAAATAATACATTTCAAGTAATTAAAAGTAAATTAATTTAATGTTTTGTAGTTCAGTTTATTTTAATAATTAAATTTTTCAAAAATTCGAATACTGAGCGATGTCTGGATTTTATTTCCATTTCTTCAACAAATTTTGGATTCTGACTGCCGTTTGTAATTTTGAAAACTGACTGCTGTTTTAGAAAATTATATTAAAAACGAAAATTACTATTAAAAACGAAAATTATTATTTATAAATCGATAATTATTATTTTAATAAATCACCAAAAAGAAAATTATTATTTTAATTTAAACAAAATCCAAAAAAAAAAGTAAAAACGTATTTTAAATTGGTCAAAAAAAAAATTCTCACTTGCTGTCACCGACAAATTGTAAGTGAGGCTTAGTGACAAAATTCTCGCTCACCGTGACATTCATAATACCAAAATGTCATTTCAGTGACGTCGCGTCACTCGGTGACGCGTAAGTGACATTCATAATAGGGGTATTAATTTTGAATAATAGATAATTCTGGTTGCCTTCCGTGTTTTAGGTAATTCTCCCAATCTCAGCAACTGATTGAACAGATTGCAAGGACCACTACCTGGTTCTAAACTGGTGTAATCTTTCAAAAATGAAGCAGATATTTGGTCTGTACTGCAACTATCGACGAACGTTTTTACAGCCTTGTATATGTCTTCTATTGTAATATGTGGTACATTAATGGATATGTTGCTTACCCTAGCGTGATACTTATCATCAACTTCTGATTTAAAGACAGAATAGGAAAAACTCAGCGAACATGTTGGATATGTTTTGCACGTCTTTTCATTGAATGTTATATATGCAGGAAAATTATTGATTTAATGTTTTGTCTTAATGGCTTCAGAAGTGCTTTGATCAGTTTATCATCATACCATGGTGGATATTTGTCATGTGTTACTATACCGCAACGGTAGAGAATATATGTAACATAGTCTGCTACTTCTATACCCTCTTGAAATTGTAATAAGGCTTTTGGCTCTCGTCACAAATATTTTTGTTGATATTCTCGCTCTCTAATATTATTTCAATGGATTTATGGTAGACATCGTTAACAACAAAGGGTGTTGCTGATTTGTTTATCTTCAATGAACTTCGTTCGTTTCGTAAAGTATAAGTCTAGTGTTCTATCTAACCAAGTTTGTATTTGGCAAATTTTTATCAGTTTTGAGTCGTAAATAGTATCAGTAAATAAATGCTCTTCGCCCAACGTCACATTCTTTGATAAAATGTCATTCAATTCTTCGCCAAAGATCCAATTAATAGAAGAAAAATTATTGTCACCCGTGTTTACGTCAATGTCAGATTGGTTAGCCATGTTGTTGATTTCTACAATAGAATGTTGTAAATGATGATATCGATGCGTCAGGTGGAATATATACAACGTCGTTTTGTTAATCGTTATTTTAACGCATATTTGCTCAATTTTTGCCATGTGTCAAAAGCTATTAGTACTCCACCGCCAGATTTTTTAGAATTGGTTTCAAAAGAACGGTCACAATAGTATACTACAAAATTATGAAACATGGCAGCTTTGGAAGGCATTCCATTTTCCTCAGTGCTACGTCTTCAGGTTTTAGCTTAACTCCATATTCTGCTGAAACTGCAGTTTTGAATAAAAGGGTTGTACACTGGCTATTTTCTATGTTCTAGGAAATTCTCCCAATCTCAGTGACTGATTAAACAGCATGCAGAGGTTTTAAACAGCCTTAAGAGGTCTTAACTGTAACCATTCCATTGTGATATGTGGTACTTCAATTGACAAGTTGCCTTCCCAAGTGTAGTGGAAAATTTAGTCTTTTATTAAGGTCAAGTTTTGACAGATTACGTATATCCTCCATTTTAAAGCGTCGACTCGAAAGCGATTATTTATAAATAAATAACGACTTATCTTTTTGACATCATCGAAATTAACAATCGTTAGATCTTAAATTTTTTCGTTCGTCATAATAAATCTTTTGTTCATTTATGGTCATTGAACACCTCCAAATTTCAAGTATTACGATCCCACCTAAAAATTGTATCTTCTTAGATACAATAATAATCGTCTATATATTTAGACCAACCTCCAACAAAAAAAACCAAAATCTTTATGGCGGTATTCTTCAAAAACCTCTCTAGCTGTGAGTAGTACGTACAAAATTAAAAAATTTAATCGATGACTAACGTTTATTTTGTATACCTACATACCTAAGATTTTATTAGTGGTTTGTAATGTTTCCTCGTATATGAGACGTTTCGGATTTTCGTATCGGAAAATGTACTAACAATGGAAATTTAATACCGAAACTACTTCACACAAACACATGAATATTCCATTCTCTTGCTATACATTATATTATTCTATTCAGTCCCCGCACAACCTTTTTCGATCTTTATTTAGAACACAAAATACCAACCATATTCGATAATTTTTTTTTGCATCTGCAATTAAATTCTACAAACTCGGGTACCTATACTCCACACTCTCAATTGTTTCGGTGTATAAAATCGTAATCGATATATCGAATCGCATTCCCATTATAGATGATGTATAAATAAAATACAAAAACGTTATTTTTAATTAAAGTAAAAATTTTAATTTTTCGCTTTTTAATCTTAAGACGCTATACAAAAATTTATAATTAAAAAGAATTATATGTAATTACTATACTTAAAGACTATTAGTATACTAAAATGATATTTTGTTTTTTATTTATAATTATATCCCCGATTCATATTATATTATTTATGTACAGTGTATAAAATTAATAATAAATAGTTTTAGATTATAATTTATAGAATTGTTTATAAAGTATATAAAATTATGTTTAAATTTAGTTTATCATTAAAATAACAAGAATAGGTGCTTATATACATTATTATAAAGACGACATACAAACAAAAAATGAATAATGACGGGAGACGGGAATAAAAAGGAAACGAAGATGGAAAATTTCCGTTTTACCAATTATGACGAATACAATAGGGATGGGAACTACAAAACGAAATATAAATTCGAGTTGACTAAGTATATATTTCGATAGGGGTAGAATACCAAACTCCCATGTTGGAGCTCAGAATTCGTGAACCAACTCATTTACTAAGTCAGTTCTATAGGCTGGCATGAAGCTATCTAATGTATAAATGGTTCAAGTAAATCGGACTACTACTGGGACTGCCCAACTAGGAGGCAAAAGGGATTTATCACCATCTGATTACGATGTGAAGAAATGAACCCCTGTTGGAGTTCAGAATTCATAAACCGACCCATCTTCCAGTACTTTAAAATAACATGGAACCATGTACAGATGGTTCTACGTAAATCTGACCTCTAGTTGGGACTGCCCATCGATATATTAGTTTAAATCCTGAAAAGGATAGGAGACAAAAACCATTTTTTTACCATCTGAATACGATCAGTGGAAGACCATTATGAAATGTTTACGATTTCGTATTATACGAAATCGTTAAATACAATCCGCGCTGGTTATTTCTTTTATGAAACTATATTTTTGATCGTAAAATTATACTTCTATTCATTTTGTATTTACAAAATCGTAAAACACGATATCTGTCACCTACTTAGAAGTCGGATTCCAATATTAACTTTTAGTAAAATACGATGGCGAAATTTACGATTTTCATATTTTACCAAAGGAAAAAAATTCATAATAATAATTTCCGCGACGAATTGAAAATTTCGATATCGTAAAAATTTCATACTAGTCCCACAGAATTCATTAACCTACAGTTGGGACAGTCTTGAACCCCCGAAAAACATTGCAAAGATAGAAACAAACAAACTACATATATATCACGTATTCGTCTAGTTCGCCTCCGTAAGTCGATAGGGAGGCGAACTAGACGATATTAGCAGTTGAATTATGACTTCAGCTTTTCGTAAAATACGATTTATTTTTTTTTCTGTTTGGTTCATAATATAGCGGAATTAACTATTTTCGTATTTTACGAAAGGAAAAAAAATTCAAAATTTCGAAATCGTAAAAATTTCATAAGTCTTCCAGAATTCATAAATCTGCCTCGATTTCGAAAAAAAACATTGCAAAGATAGAAACAAACAAACTACATTTATATTACGTATTCGTCTAGTTCGCCTCCCTAACTCTATACATGTATACATATATAAACACATCACACCATAATAAATCAATTTCTTTTCCTTATCAGCTTACGTCTATATATTGTCTGGCCGTATATGGATATTTTGACAAAGATAATTATATTTTTAACACATTTATCAGTTCAATAACAATAAAAATAAAATATTATTTTATAATAATAATAAATAATAAAATAAAAATTATAAACAAATTTTTTTTTCACCTTCAGATACGTGTACACACCAAACCGACATGAACTATTACTAGATGTCGACCACCATCATCGACACGAGCTAGATACTTTCGGTCGAATTATCTTTATTATTCTCGCTAGATAATTGTTTGTTGTTATTGTAAAAATAATTTTCGTATGCTTTGCGTTCCCAAATCGCGTTCGCGGCCAGTTGATTGACCAGCTGATTTGTAAACACACGTCGCGATGCCTCATTCATGTATGCAGGCAATTGTTGTAACGAATAAAATAAATTATCGGGTATATTATTGTTGTTGTTCAGTGGCGGCATCATACCGGTTGGGGAATGCATTTGTTGGGCTTGTTGTAGCGACAACATTTGTTCCATTGGTGATGTAGATGATGTTGGTGACGGTGCTTGTTGTTGATTTAGTTGTGCTTGTTGCATTTGTAATTTTAATTGTTGCTGTTGCTTGGCCGCCCCAGTTACTTTAATTCGTGGCCTACCATTGCCGGCACTACTTGTCGAACCGTTAGTCGTTTTGCCGCTGAAATTACCATTTTTACTATTTGTTGGTATTTCGGTGGGCAATTTGGTTTTTTTATTTAAATCCGTTTTATTTTTTTCCATCGCTTGGATATAGCAATCCTGGTACGATGATTTGTCGTGGTATGGACTTTTGCCACCCGCTTGATTTGGCACCGATTCGGGTGGGCTAGACACAGTATTATTAGTCGATGATTTGATCATAGGTGTTAGATTTGGAATTGGTTTTAACAATTTCTTTTCTTCTACGATTGATTTTAGGGATTCGCTAAAATTTCGTTCCTCGTCGTTATTTTCCGACAACTTCAAAATTTCAATATAATTATTGACGGGACTAGAATTTGTTTTGTTAAACAATTGGCTCGCCGGTTGATCCTCCTTGTCGTTTGTTAGTGTGATGCTTAGCGATGAGGGTAGACTAATATTACACGAATCTAGCAGCGATTGTACTTTTGCTTGTTTTTCCGGTGGTGCCGATACATTTTCTTGTTTCTCGTGTGTCGGGCTCTTTTTACTCGTGGACGGATACAATGATAAAGGCGATAGTTGGCGTTTCATTCCAGGTTTAATATTATTTTCTTGATTGGTCGAACTTGACGACGTTTTTGGTCCACCTGAAGAACTGGTCGATTTTTTGGGTGACATGACGTTTTGCAAAAAATTCGGCGATGCATATACAGGTGGTTTCATGTACTTGTATTGCGGTTGTGTTGGAATATTGTAATTAGGAGCGTATTGTGGTGAATTTGGCGAATAGATCGGGGAATTCGGTACATATCGGGGTGATTTAATACCTGCATAGTGCGATGCTGGTGTCATTCGCGATAACGGAATATGATTCGGATGTGGTGAATCGCCACCATTTCCACCTCCGTTTATTATTTTTGATTTACTCGAATTCATAAGTGCGTAATTTAAAAATCCACCAGAGGTTGAGTTCCGCATACCACTATTCGAAAATGATAGTAGCGGTGGTGCCATTTTGTCGCTTTTATGGTTTTGTTTACTTTCAGTGGGTCCATAGACCTTAATATTTTTATTTTTTTCATTATTTTCCAGTTTCTTAATTTCTGTTCCAGCCAGATTAATTTTTTTATTTTGGAATTGCATAGGTTCAATTGGTCTTTTCGGTAGTATTGGTTGTGGTCTTTTGATCGATGGTGCTGGCATTTGTGGAGGTTTCATTAATCCTTCCGATTTATTTGGTTTAGTAGCGACATGCTTAACCACTTCAGGAACTAATGGTGATGTTGGTATAAGCATATTATTAGGAACAGCAGCCTTTTTCATCTCAATCTTCTTTTCGTCTTTCGTTTTATTCGGACTAATCGGTTTTTGTGTTTCAGCCACTTTGGTTTCTTGATTAGACGGACTAGTTTGTACTTCAGTTGGTTTATGATCTGAAGGTGCACTAGTCGTTAAACCAGAGCTAATCTTCGTTGGCGAAGTATTACTCGACGTACCAATAGGGAATGGAGCCAAATTAAATGAAATAGTTTTAGCAGCTTCAGTTGTTGGACGACTCGCTTCGCTTGATCCCATTAACAGTGGTGGTGATACAGAAGATGACTTTTTATTCTTTATTTTATACGATACTTTTGTGCTGCTGCCGTTCGGCGACGACATTCGTTTACGTTTAAGCATACTTGATAATGTCATTTGTTTTGGCTTATTTTTTGAAAGGGTTATCTTTATTTTTGGCTGATCTGGAGGTGCTGTATTCGACGATGGTGTTGCATGATGCACTGATGAAGTTGTAGGAATGGTAAACAGTTTGGCAGCACTATTTGTCGTTGTAAGGGATGGGGTTGGTTTCACTTCACTGATTGATTTTTTAGCGGTTAGCTCAAACGAATTTAAAAATTCGAATTTTTTCTCTTCAATCACCTTTTCAGGATCTTGTGGCTTACCAATATGTAATTTAGGTGTCTTTTCGACCGGCGTATCCATTTTAGTTGGAGTTGGTGGTTCTTTATTTTTTGGTGATTTCTCCTTGGGCGATGGTGTTTTCGGGGAGGGAAGTGATGATGCATGAATTTTCGTAATTTTTAGTTTAAGCTCGTCCTTATTATCACATTTTTCACTATTATAACTACTTTTAGTACTACTATTATTTACACTCGGACTTTCTTTCACTTTCTGATTAGCCAAATCGATAACAAGTTTTAATGAGTCACTTTTTTCATTATCATTCATTGCATTTCGTTCTTTTTTAGACTTTTTCTTAACCTCACTACCACTTGTATTAGCACTATGACTATCACTACCTTTACTATTAGTTATGGTATGAGAAAATTTCACTGGCTTATTTTCTAGCTTGATAACGTCTGGTTCACTATTTGATATAACCGTGGTAACACTTTCATTAACAACACTACTCTTAATCGGTGTATTATCATCCTCCGATTGAACTGGTGGTGATCGACGCAAAGGCACTTCAGGAACTTCCTCTGTTTCTAAATGATGCGATCGTACACGATAGAAGTATCGCATTGGAGCATCACGTTTCCATGTATAAATATATGCAACGTCCATCAGAGTAAAATGATCCGGTAGCACAATTGTTTTCACTTTATACATAATTTCAACGTAAAAGTCTTTAACATTAATATTAAATTTATTGATAACAAATTTTTTTAAATAAGCTACCGGAAAATTGGCTGGACATTGCAAATATTTGGGATGCTTCAATTCCATGATGTTTTCGTTCTCATCATCTTCGGGTGTAATTTCTCTGTTGAGTAAAGAAAGGGCACAAACAAAACGATATAATTAATAATTGAAACTTGCAAGTGTCTTTCCACATTCGACTTACTCTAGATCAGCGTATTCCAACGATAAAGATATTTGCTCGTTCGGGCTAAATATAAGGTGTTCCGTATCTTCGCCACGTTGTTCCGGAGAAGCTAGTTGGGCCTCATAGGGATGTTCACGATAAAACGCACGCTTCCGTTTCAGTTCCTTTTCGTATAGACCGGACACTAGTTTGTAGACGATTGCCTGGAGTGTTGCATCTGGTCTAAAGATAGTAAAACAAAAATTTTAAACAACGTTTCGATACTTTAATAGTAAAAAGTGTTAAGGAAATCTCTAAATCGTAAATACATTAAATAACTGCTGATTTTTTACTTTCTCCCTATATATTTCTTCTCTTCATATACATACAGTATGTACAAAACATCTTGTTTTCTCAACCAAAAAATATTCAACTATACGTTAAGCAACAACAAGCATTTTTGTTATTTTCTTATACCATACGCTCTTATAGAGAAAAAAAAAGTTTTTTATATTATTTTATTTGAAGGCAAGCAAGCAAAAACACTTCAGTGACGTAGAATTTGTGGGGTTTAAAAATGAAGTGTCAAAAACTTGACAGTACATATTCGTGACATTTTTTTAAATTTTATTTTTAACTGTATAAAAATTTAAACCAATATTTAAAACTACCCCTAAAATGAGACGACTCTGGACTTAGTTATATACGAAGAATATTTGTATAAGTATTAGTACGTAACATACATATTTTGACAAATTAAATTCGATTATATACATACATACATACATATAGTGTTAAATTAGGATTAAGAAAACAATTGTTTTCTGTATGGGAAATGTGATTAGAAAATAGATCGTACCACGTGGAAAAAATATTTTGACAGGTCAAACTATCAGCGCGCCCAAATCAAATAAAATTTATGTAAAATTCCCAGGTGATTTTAAAAGGATTTCCTAACAGTGATTATATATAAAATACATATGAGAAACGGGCAGATGTCATCATCATCATCGGTACGTATTTTATATACGTATATATTTAGGGTGCGATTCTGACATATAAAAAGAAATAATTCTTGAGTATAGGTTTTTGTCTATATAATTTTCACGGAATTTTTAAAAACAAACCGTAAAATAGGACCTTTATGCAAATAAATTGTAACATATGACCTTGATGTATATAAAAATGTGTACTTACTTGATATTTGGTTTCGCTTTGTTTATCAGCATTTCGCATCGCGGACAGTAGTTTTCCAACTGAAGATGTTTCATGATGCAACTGTGGCAAACTATAAATGAGACGTATAAAAATGTTGGTAAAAAGTTGATACTACTACACTGTTATAAATATATACTTACATGAATGGAGACATTCCACTATCGTTGTTGCATCAACCAAATACCCCTTACATAAGTAACATATGATATGAGGATTTATTGATTTGATTAAGATTTTTGGTGGTTTCTTTAAAGCTGATGGACTGACCAACTGAAGTTTTGATGGTAGTGGGGCTACTGGATGGGGAGCCATTTCTGTTTATATTTACTTATACTTTATATCAACAAAATGTTTTAATTAATTGCCTGAAACGAAACATTATATTTTGGTTGTTAGTGACATGCCATCTCATGTTTATGCAATATTGGGGTGTTTCCTAGCAATATAAGCTAGAAAGGTTTGACAGATACAGTGGAGTAGAAACGCGTTAGAGTAATAGTACTCACTCTCATCTTAATCCTTATCTACGTTACTGCATACAATATTAATTACTAATCTATCACTATTTTATTTTTTTTGGAGGTAAAACGAGATATGAATGACATGCTTGTACAACAACTACTTACGTTTTATCCCAAAATAACAGTTATATTCCGAACTGTCAACAATACAATATATACTCTTATTTCATAATAATAAGGGATCCTTTCACAAAATATACAAGATGTACATAAAAAAAAAGATAAAAATATCTTTTTCTTTTGATAAATTTCCGTTTGACTAATTTTTTTTCAAAGAACATATACGAAAACCTTATATATACATATACTTATCCCTTATAAGTATTCTAAAACCTACACAACTTTATATTTACATACCCCGATAAAAATATAAAACTTATTTCTAATTATAAATAATATATATGTATATAACAAATCGAATACATACCATTTATATATCAGTTTTCCTTTCGTTTCTCTCTATTTTATGATCGCCGAGTGTGTATATAAAAGAAAAAAAAACTATTCCGAACCATATTCGGGTTCTTCTTTTATTATATACACGAAGTTTATTTTTTTTGTGCACTTTTCACTTATTTTTTATAATAGAAGAGGGTCGACATATATATTATATACTAATACATACTTATATTATGTATATAACATTTAAGTATATAATTAATTAAATAAAATAGTTTTTAATCTATAATTAATATCCAATTTTTAATTATAAATTTTATTATTCTTATATTTTATTTATAATTAGTAATAATTAATTAATTAATTAACGTTTTTTAATTTGTTTATACAAGACAAATATTCGCGACACGTCTGAACACGTCAAAAGTTCTGTTGAAACTAAATTGTATTTACTTCAAATTATATTTTATTTCGTTTTTGTTGAAAGAGCACAACACATCTGTCTCATTATATATATATATACATATGCCCCCTCTAACATTTTATATTATATATCTTTCTCTGTTTTATATATATGTTCGTACTTGTATATAAACGAAAATAGATATGAAATGCATATTAAACCCCTAACGTCGTAAAATTGTTTATATATAATATATTCAGTGTATGTGTGTTTGTATTATATAAGAAATTAGTATATAATAGAATATAGAGTTAAAGAGAAATAATATCTTTTGTTGTTGTTTCGAGTTGTACATACATATATTTGAACTTTTTCGATATTTTTTCCATGGATTAATAACCAACTATATGGATATGATATAGCATGTGTGATCTGATGAGTAACTCAATGTTATTTGTTGTATAAAAATATTGAGCTTATCATTTTGACATAATCGTTTTAATAGCTATAATATGCAATTTTGTGGTCTATCAAAATGAAATAATTATACTGTTATCAATATTAGGCGGTATTATGCGACAAGTTATAGTAAATTTAAAAACGTTTCTGATAGCACCACAAGATTCAACAAGTGCTAATGGATGATTTTGATGACTAATAATAGCACAACAATAAATAGGCATTCGTTCGTGTATCGCCTATTTTTATATTTCCCATCCATATACTAATCTACGTACCATGGAACAAAAACATAACATAAAAAATAAAAACCTTAGAAAAGTTTTAATAAATAAAACATTTTAGGTTTCCCATCCATACAAGTCTAGTCTGCTTTAAAATACAAAAGAGAACAACAAAACAAAATCCATGTAATCAACTCACACAGTCACATCCCTCTCTCTATAGTAATGTTATATACTTTATTTATTTTCGTTTATCGGTTTTTTTCTTCAAGTATATAAGGTTTAAAAAAAATTGTTTTAAATAAACGGCAGATTTTTATATACATATATGTATAACAGAGTTTCGAGAAAAAACATGTATAACGATACGTATCTAAGTATATAATATAAAATAACGCATTATATATTTGTATATAATGGATATAAACACGAGTAGTGCAATAATTATTTAATTTGGAATTTAGTATATGTATTATATATATACATAGGAGCAGTTTTCTTCTTGAGTTGGTTTCTTTACGCAATTCGCTTATTTGATTGTTTTGTAAAGATTTCAACAACAAAAAATATTCACGATATAATGCTGCTTGTATTTTGTTGTTTCTTCTTCATTAATTTTATTTTTTTATTGTATGAAATCTTTTTTTTTATAAAACAACATAAATTACAACAAAACTACTATATAATAATAAAAAATAATAAAAACAAAAAGAAACCGTTAATCTTTTGTTTAATTGTAATTTATGAGCGAAATGAGTTAAAAAAAACTCAAAACATAAAAAAAATAGAAAGCATATTTTTTTTTGTTTAGTTAACAATTTGAACTCAATTTATTTTATTCTTTATATTTTAATTATAGTTTGCACTTTATATATCAATATTTAGTGGTTTGAACATAAAACAGAAGCACAATATATATTGAAGAACATTGGAAAATAACTATGGGAATTTGGACAAGCACGGGCATGAGGTAAGCCATAATAATAGTTCTGATTATAAATAATATGAGGTTCTAAAATTACCAACTTTTTTTTCAAAAACATTTATTCGACCAGTATCATTTAAGGTTAAGGCAATAAGTGAATACAGTAAAAGTCCAGAGAAGTGAAAGAAAACCATAGAAAAGAGTGCGGTAAATATCACAATATGATTCTAATGATCTACATATAAGTAATTCAAATCATCTAGAAGTAATAATCATTTCTGGTGCAAAATATTATAACTTATTATCAAAAACAATATTTCAACAACATGAGAGTACATGCCATTTGCATAAGGTAAGTAATAATAATAGTTCTCATTATACATAATAAGAGGAGATTCTTAAAGTTGCCAGGTTCATTTTTAAAAATTATATGCAAATATAATTTTTAAATTATATTTTAAAATAATTTGTAATTTATATATTCCTCTAATCATTTAAGGCTAATACAATGAGTGGATCCAGTAAAAGTCCAGAGAATTGAAAAAAAACCATTGAAAAAAGTGCGATAAACATCACACTATGATTCTAATATTCACCGAATATTCACCGAATTGTAACCGAAACCACCAAGGCCATCACAACAGTCTTGAAAAGTAGAATATTTCTCAAGATAAATAAGGACTAATTCAAGACTGTTGAAAATCCGGATTTGAAGAAAGGTGGAACTTTCCAAACTGTATCAGAGCCATTGATGGCAAGCATGTATTGATTCAGGTGAGATAAATTCAGATTTCCAAAAATTATTTTACTAGTTTATATTTTACTTTAGGCGCCAAGTAATTCGGGCTCCGAATTTTACAACTAAAAAAAATCTTCCTCCGCGATCACAATTATAATTTTATAATGTGCGATATTGGTGCCGCTGGTCGCCAGAGCGATAAAGGAATTTAATGAGTAATATTATATTATTTGAATGTTATATTATATTAATATTTATACTATTATATTATTATTTAAACAAAACTGTATATTTTAATTATTTTTGCTAATAATATTTTCACTTCACAGCATTCAATGAAATACGTTATGAAATTCGAAATACAAAAAATTGACATTGGACCATAAAAATGGCGAACGATTTATTTTACAAGTGTGTGAAAAATGTTTTCATTTTTTATACGTTTTTAAAGATGTATTAAAAATGTTGCCATAAAAAGTGCTTCGGTTTACATTTTATTATAGGACAGTATGGCAGCACACTAACACTATTATAAATATTTTGTCAGTAAAATCTTGCTGACAGCATTTTTGTTTCGTAACACAAGTAAATATATATTTTTCTCTCGCTTTTTTTTCTGACAGCAATAATTTCCCATGGAATATAGACTTTAGACTGATTGTTGAAGCAGTAAAGTACTTCCTTTTGAGTCTAGAGTTTAGGACGCTTTAGTTAACAAATAATAAGGGAATTTGTCTGATACGTGCGTTCAAACTGCGTTAAACTTTTGTTATTGACGGAATCCTAATAATTGTGTACAACTGCACCCAGTTTGATACAGAGAATAGTATTTTCCGACTTATGCCCAGATGTACCACTTAACCGAGTTGTAATTTGTTGGACTCTTGTGTTGAGACTGACGTTGACGTGCAACAGTGGGAAATCATAAAATTGTTTGAAAGCATCGTGAAACAATAAAGTAACGATTCTGAAACAATTCAATAATTATTTCTGGCTTAAAATATTATAACTTATTTCAATAATATTTATAATATTTCAACAACATTAAAAAATAACTATGGGAATTTGGTCAAACCCATGTCATTTGCATAAGGTAAGAAATAATAATAGCACTCATATACATACTAAGAGGAGGTTGCTTTTTTAGCGTGAACTCTCCATTTTCAGAAAAATAAGTGGTATCAGTAGCAAGCCTAGTGCAATGAGTGGATCCAGTAAAAGTAAAGAATTGAACGAAACAGATTGAAAAAACGTGGTAAATATTACAATATGATTCTAATGATTATGACGTAATTCAATATTTTTTTCTGGTTTAAAATATTATAACTTATTATCAAAAACAATGTTTTGTATTTTCTAGGCATATTCAGACCGGCTCTCCAAATTTCCCAACATCCTCACATAAAGGGAGAAACAACTAATCGATGTTCAAATTTAATGATGAGTGATTTCTTAATTTTCAATCCTTGTGATATTCTACAAATAATAAAATTGGACAGGTGACAAATACATTGCATATTCAAAAAAATACATAGTTTAAAAACAAAAGCCTTCTTCAACTTAGCGCAAACTTCAAGTGACTATAAAAATCAGTCTCTAAAACAACGATTTGTGCCAATGGGTCTGTTGGACAAAACCGTACCTCCACAATAGTTGTTATGGCTAAATTCTTCCACATAAATGAAGCTGGTTCAACCATAACTATGGAGTTAGTCTTTACAGATAGAGGATAACCCTCCCTTTCGTTTGATACGATTTTTGGAAGAATTCTAGTTCTCGCAGATTGAAATGTATTCAGCCAGCATCTTCATGTATGCAATGGTAACATAATTTGATTTATAATGTTAATATGCAATTGAATAAATCGATTTTTGAACGAGGGAAAGGCATATATACCATTATCTCAAAAGGAGATTTTATTGGCCTGTTTTTTATTACATCGGAGAAATCAGAGAGATATAAAGAAAGCCTTTTCCGTTTTTTATTTTATCTGATCGATCCGATTATTTTTTTATCGTTTTTTTATTTTTTCTGAGCATTCTCGGATCGTCAATTTTCTATCTGAATTATTATTCAGATAGCTAAGAGAAAAAACATATTTCAATATTAACATATTCATAATATGGCGGACGCTATGGAAAATAGTAATCATTAAATTAATTTATTATTAGTTTAATAATGTTTTTATTAATATATAGGACCAATTACTTATTTGCTAATAATTTTTCATGATAGATAGCCAAATTAAATGGACCTCACAAAATATTTTATTTTTATTGAATGAAATAAAAACTGAATACTATAACCTGCAAAACGGTATAAAGAAAAAAATTTACATGAGAATTGCCGAAAAATTTATTAAAAATGAAATCACTGTAAGTTGGATTCAAGTTGAATCCAAATGGAAGGCTTTAAAGAAACAATATAAAGCGATAAAGGACCATAACAATACTACAGGCCAAAATAGAAAATGTTGGATCTATTTTGATGCTGTTGATGAAATTATGGCTGGAGATCCTACTATATCACCCCTTTCAACAACATCCAGTACCAGCCAAAGTTTTAGTGTAAGAGAAATGACATCCTTATGAAACAAAAGAATCAGTAAATGAAAGAAAGCGAAGATGTCAGGAAAATTCCAAAGATGAATACCGAAGGAAGAAATTAGAGCTGATGACAGAACACAATAAAGATTTCAAACGGTTTGTGGATTATTTCATAAAAAATAATGATTCCCAAA
Source organism: Tipula lateralis (assembly GCA_963932295.1). Classification (NCBI taxonomy): domain Eukaryota; kingdom Metazoa; phylum Arthropoda; class Insecta; order Diptera; family Tipulidae; genus Tipula; species Tipula lateralis. Next base: position 14,583,162 of record OZ010738.1, on the reverse strand, counting down.
TAAATTAAGCATACCTATATGCATATAGAGTATATACTATTTATTATTATTACATACAATTAAAAATGTGATACTAAAAATAAGAATTTGAATTGAAATATAATTTAAAATAAAGAATTCATAATATACAATCGTTTTCGTTGACCTTCACTTAAATTTGAATTTTGTTCATCATCACTGGAGCTTGAATCTGCGTAGTTTGTTGGCCGGCCGCTTTCGTCGCCTGTAAGAATTTCATCCAGTTGATCATCATCTGGATCGATTTGGTCCCCACTTTCTACACACAAATTGTGTAAAATAACACACGCTCCAATGTAAAGTGGGATAAGCTCGGTTCTTTTCGTTTCGACCCTTTTAAAGGGGCGATTTCTTTTTGAAATCGCCCCTTTAATATTCCGAAGGCCCGTTCAATGTCAACACGGCACTTGGAATGGATTGTGTTATAAAAGAGTTCTTCATCTGCAAGATTGCCATTATTTTTAAAAGGAACTAATAAAAAATGATCTAACTTATACGCCGAATCTCCAAGTATATGTTCATCCATCAATAATTCGAAATCGCCTGCCAAGGAATGATAAAAATTATTAAAAGTTGAAATATTATAACAATCTTAAACTAATTACCTGACTCTACCTTGTTTTTTAAATTTGATCTGGTAAAAACCCGAGCATCATGAAGAGATCCAGCTTCGCCTGTATAAAAGTGAATGAATTTCAAACGATGGTCACATACAGCTTGTAATAAAAGTGAGTGGAAACCTTTTCTGTTGACATAAGAATTTGTATGATTTCGTGGAGCAATGATGGGAATATGAGTACCATTTATAGAACCAATTATTCCTGAAACAGATTTGCAATAAATATTCTAAATATTTCTAAATAATTTAAATTATATTATGGACCTACCTCTAAAACGATATTTTTGTGTGTAGTATGATTTGGTAGCAAGCCGTTCCCTCGCCGAAGGCCATGTGATAATTCTTTTTTCAATATTTAAATCCAGTAACATCTTCGAAATATCATTAATGATATTCCAGGCTGTTGATTTGGCAATATTAAATCTATCGCTAATCGTTCTAAAAACAGTTGTGGTTATTAAACACAAATCTATTAGCTCTATTATACAATAGTTTTATTTACCTGAGGGGTTCCCGGTTTCCAAAAAACCATAAAATGATAAGAATTTTTTTTCAACTGGTATTTCAGGTCTTCCTGGATGAATTTCTAAGGTTTTGCTGTCATGGATTAGTCTGCAGAGTTTATTAAACGTTTCAATATTTAGTCGAAAATGACTTTTAAATATCGAGTTCGTATAAGACGGTACAATTTCTTCGGCAAAATTGGATATTTTGAAACATTTTTCGTCTTCACTGCTGCTTTCGTCAGAATCATCACTGTTACAATATATTATATTAAATGTGTTCTCAACTAGTTTAACTAACACATTTTGCTCCATTTTATCTTAACTTTTGTATATTTATGTATCGATATATATATATGCTCAGAAAAAACGGGCCAATTGACGTTTGATTCGACAGCGACTCAAATTCATAATATCAATCAGTTGTCTAATGTTCGGTGGTCTTTACACATTTTCAGTAAAGTGTATAAAAATCAGAAAAAAGGATTTTCAGATAAAAAATTATCGGATTTTTCGGAAAAATTATCTCTCTGATTTCTCTGAGCTCTCCGATATCATAAAAAAACAGGCCATATATTAGTGAAACTAATAACAAAACTGCCACATGCATTGAAGTTAAAATTGAAAGCAGTGCAGGACTACGATTTTACAAATCCTTACTTTATTCTCCTAAGAAAAACATTTCTAATAATAATTTATATGAAGTGACTTCTGTGATTTAATAACATTTAGTTTATTATATATTTTCGTTTAATCCAAACATAGTTATGTTAACAGTCGTCTAATCCGTTTTTCAAGCCAAAACTCACCTATTCCAAATGTATTTTAAATTAAATTTAATCATAATATTCAGATTTTGTTCAAATCATCTAAAGCCAATTTGAACTCATTCAAAACTTTACTTAATATGCAAAATGTTTTTACTTAAAATCAAATTTTAAATAGATCTACTATTCACTTGTTCTATTTTCAGAGCACATTTGTTACAAACGAAGCAACCAATTATTTCTGAGTGAAACGAAAAATATTTAAAATAAATCAACTAAAAGTTAACACGATTATGCATTAAAGTTAAAACAATATTTGTTCATTAGGAAAAAATAAAATGAGCTCACAAACTCAGCTAGATCACTGAAAGTATGTACAAAGTTCATCTTTTTCTAACACTAATGAAACCATCGCCGGTTGTGGCTTAATGGTTAAGAGAGTTTCTGATCACGCCGCGGTCTCGAGTTCTATTTTCGCCGCTGACCAAAAATTAACATGCCACATAAAAAACATTCGTTTGGCTTACCACCTACAATGTGCAACAATCGTTGAAATGGTTCGTAAGATCTCAGTTGAGACGCGGAAAAGACCGTTTACGGCCTTTAAGCCATATATTATTAATGAAATTTTTAGGCATGTAATGGAATCAGATTTATAAATTATAATCTATGGATTCGCGAAATTAACGTTTGTTAGTCTCAATCATATCATATATTAGCACTGCAACCAGATATATATGTGGTCTAGTCTAATCTATTTTATTTGTTTTATAAATATAACTAATTACTAATTTTTTAGCAATCAATATAAACATTCGAAAAATTAATCATTTTTAATTGTGAATGGTGACCTATTACACCAACAGAAAAACAAGATACCTAAACTATTTGTTACTAAACAAAATGTTCATGCATGAACCATCTTTATTGGGAATTGTGGAAAAACTATAAATTATAGCAATGTTGAAATCAATAAAGTTAATAAAATCACACAATATGCTGGCAGATATTGTATAGTAACCTAAGTTGAAAAGTACCAATACCTGACACATTTTGGTATGCTAGCACTCGAAAAAGTGACGTTTATCTTTGGTGCTAAAACAAACATTTGACTCCATATTCTCTTATTTCTAGAAGAATTAAGTATCTTCTTACATAATTAAGCAACGACAGGCGGAGAGGAAATAAATTACGGAAAGGTTTAAAATATTTATAATAATGAATATAAATAAATTATATATTTTTAGGCAAATAAAAATAAATATTATAAGAGTACGAATTCATTCGGTGGTTCAAAATATATTTACAAAGTCGTAAAAGTGGTAATAATACAGCAGATATAATAGAAACTCTTAATAGTATTTAATTTTCTTGCACTGAAAAAAGAACTATACTGCAAATAATATTAAGTTTAATAGTTCAAGAAGCATCCACATCTAATAAAAATACAAAAAATAATAAAGACTCATCTAAATGTAATCTATATCTGCATACGCTAACGTTTAATTAAGGTTGTAAATTTAAAAAAAATTAAAACTTAAATTGAAAGAAGTGTGACAAAATCCAAGGTTATTACATTGTAAGGTTATTGATACAAGATAAGTAATGTAATTCATCTTAATTACAAAAAATAAAATCTAAAACTTTAAACAGTTTGCTTCATTTTAAATCACTATCGCTAAAAATCTAAGTTAGATTTGTTCATATTTCAATTCGCAGTAAAACATAATGATTATTCCATGCATATAAAATTTTTATTGCATTTCACAAGTTAGTTTCATATAACCATTAAAAAATGTATTATGCACATGCAGGTATAGCATCGAAATTAAAAACAAAATGCATAAAACTTTTAAGAATGAAATCGTATGAATGGAGAAAAATCCAGCATAATATATCAAGATATCGTTCTTACTCGTAAACGTACATGTGTGTGTGTGTGTATACTCTTATATTAATAATGAATGTGCTAAAATAATGATATTATAGATTATATCAGTATTCGCAATTCTTTAAACACGTTTAAAAACTTGCTGAACAGTAACTTAAAATCAAATGAAGTGCTGCTTATTATATATATATATATATATATATATATATATATATATATATATATATATATATATATTGTAAAACAGCTTCACAAAGAGAAATTGGGTCTGATCGTTCTAGACCTCTCACAAAAAATAATAGACGAGTGATATAGTTTTAGAGTTAATAGATGATAAAGCGACAGTAATTACAAAACAAAAATTCTCTCTTCGAAAAGTAAATTCTCTCTTCGAGTGGTTTCGATAAAAATCAATTTTTGAATGACTGAACTGAATATTACTCAAATCAGATCTTAATACTTACTCTCATTTTTCGATTATTGCATCATCAAAATGTAAGTTGATTGTACATTACACTTGTTATATTAGCACATAGTTGAAATGAAATTATTCAATCACTTAGCAATTTACATGGGTACAAGCCTGCTGTTATAATAAACACAAATCTAGCCTTTCGATTATTTATCAGGCTGAATTGGCAATTTCACGGATCAGAACCCAATGAATGGTTCATAGTTTGAAAGTCGTAAAATATAATTTCTTTGCTGATTTTGTTTTACCTCCCAGTCCAGTCTATTGTTAGCCTATCTTTATACAAGTTTATTTTGGAGCGTAGACTTTCAACTTCAACTTACGCTATTTTTAAAAATGGATCCAGCTAGACCGTACACGAAATTTAAAGTTCCCAAAGTAGTGTAATTTAGTGGCATATCTTCGAAATCGTGTTAAGACTTATGAAACCAGAGATTTATTTACTATGTTTCCATGCGAGGTTGAAACAAGGTAGAGTTAGGGCTACCGTTTATGGCAACAGAATTTGAGGTCGAGTTTTTGTTAATGTTTTTAACTAGACTAAACTAGTGGAGTTGAGTAGAGTAGAAATGTAAAATGGCGACGGTTGTGATTTTGTGACCTATCTCTGTTTTTTTCTCAGAAAAACTTTCGGCGCCATATTGAATTTAACGTAATCAAGATTTCAATTCACCCTAACTCTAACTTAAACACTACATGGAAACATGATACGTTATTGAAACGATAAATTACCATGATGTTATTCATATCGATTAGAAACTCGTCGTCCAGCTGATATTAAGTTAGTCGTGTAGAATTAGATAAGGCTATTACGAGTGTAAGATAACTCATTGAGAGTGAACTTCAACTATCAGCTTCATGGTAACTAAATATTTTTATACATTTGATTTTATATAAGCTTTGTTATCTATTCCCCATTTCCCGAAAAATCCAGGATACAATAAAACAGATCCACAAGAAATTATCTTTTTTGTTACAAAATCATCGGTTTAAATAATTAAACTTATCATTAGACTGCACGAAAAAGTGGAATTGCTTGTTAGATATCTAGGCTTGACAGATTTAAGCAAATTATAATTACTTGTTGACGTCCAGTAAAATTAGCGAAACATTCTGTCTGAAATGATTATGCATAAAGAATTGAACACGGTCTATTTCCAGTTAATATCATTGAGTACAATATTGAGTTTAAATATAAAGGTAGCCTATTAATTTTCGACAAGGACTACTATATAGAATCACAGGAGTATTTTCGACTTAGGCTCTTTTGTCGACAAAATTAAGACACTAGTCAACGACAGTTCAGTAAGCGCGCTAGTTTGTCTCAGAGCTCATTTAAAAAAATGATAAAAACTAGTAAATTTGATATTGAAAAACCACCATCATAGCACACTTTTTGGAATATTAGAGTATTTGGCGTATTCATTAGTACCTAATGAACTTAAGAATGCAGTTCAAACATTCCGGTTTTTAAAGTATTGTTTGGATGCAATTCTAGCACTCACTAGCAAATTGTAGCATCACATTGAGTCATTACAAACAACTTATTGGAACGATATAATGAATCTGTATATACGATTCATTCCAGCTGCAGTTAGAGGTTAGATCATCTCTATGATTATTTTGGAGAATGCTACAGTCATGTGGTTCTATTCTGTAATTGATGCATTTAAAGTTTAAGTGAAGCTACTATTTGAGTCTATTCAATAATGTCAACATGATTACTACTTAACCAATGGGACTGTAATGCAACAATATCTTAACGATTCATGGTGTCCCAAAGAGATAAATTATTGTTCAAAATAATCCGTTCAATCTGTGTTGATGTTGATTTGATTGTTAAAAGCGAACTTCATTCGCTTCGTTCAGGTGGGCTTAGCAATTGCTTGCTAATCTAAGAATTTCAGATTTAGAAGATATGAGCTAAGGGCTTATTTGGCATTGACCTCTGGAATAATTTCCGCCATCTTTAATTTTAAAAATGTATTTGCGGCCTTTATGTGTTATTCATTTATCATTTTCTCCAAGTTTAAATCACTGCCATAAATCAATGCCTTCTTAATTGATTTCTTAAGTCGAACAAGTAGTTACATACCTCAATAACGGGTGTTTCTACATGGTACGTTTTGTCTTCTGATTACTTTCCGGTATTAATAACTCTTATAGCACACACGTTCTAAAACTAGTGCCATCTAGATTTCTGAGCAATCAACATACTAATCTGGAAGTTTATTAATATAGATGTACAGTAACAAACTAGTATTTTACAACAAGCTGCATAGATCGCTACGCCGATTCTTTTCCATGTTCAACAGTTGGCAACTCCATATAATACCTCCTCTTAAATCAAGGTAAAATAGATCGATTAAAACAATGAGAACCGCTTTGCTAAAAGAACGCGACGAAAGGCTTCAACCTTACCGCAATGAACTCAGCTACTCAAATAATACATTTCTCATTAAGGAAAACCACACGTAAGCTGAAACGACCAACACTCTCATTCTCTCCAATACGTCTCTCTGATTGAAGCTGGACAAGAAGTGATGTAGAGGAATCAAATGTATTTGCTAAACATCTTAGTGCAGTGTTTTAACCCTACGGTTATTATAAGATGAAACAAAAGTTAACTCATATCGCCCAATCAGCTTATTAACCACTCTCTCAACGCTGTGTGCAACAAGTTAACAAATCAGGGTATCTGAAATCAGGGACTCCCTTCAACATCAAAAGATAAAGCCAAAGCTTTCGATAAACTGTGGCATAACGGATTTCTACATAAAATTAAACCACAATTATCGACAAGTTTCTGTTGAATTATTGAAAATTATTTGCTGAATCGAAAATTGTACTTGTGCCTTGATCTAATACAGCAGACCTATCAACATGAAATTGCGTGAAAGTCTCTACATACGCGGATGCTACTGGAGACCTAGCTTCACCCCAAAATCCCCCAATGTCAACAACAATTCTGCAATACAAAATCGAAAAATGGCTAACAAAATGGAGAATTAAGGCAAATGAAAATCGGTGCACAAATAAAATCATTCTGCCACAACACGAAAGCATCAAATAACTTGGACTACATTTAGATAGACTGACGTTGAAAAAACACGTTGAAGCTAAACGTCAACAAATCAACATTCAAAGTTAAGTCTAGACTGTCAGGTCTTACTGTACAAAATGATCATCCAAACATAATAAAAGTGGAAACAATGCAGTCATGAATACATCGTACAATGGTAAACGCACCCTGGTATGTCCGCAATGCAAACCTGCGTCGAGACAGTACAGCAAAAAATACTATTAATACGATATAAGCAATGCCAAAAGAGGGATCCAGCAAGGTAATTCGGAGATTTCCGAGTAGAATCTTATTAATTTCCTATGTAGGAAAGATTAAAGAATAAAAGCTAGAGGCAGTCAAAAAATTACTAGTGTCTTGATTTCATTTTCATTACAACTATTTAGAGTCAATTGTTTTTAGTAAATTTTACCATTTATTTTTTAGATGCAGGAACACTGTATTTGTAGAGTGTTTCATGGCTTACCGCATCTTCCTGGCTATGTAAAGGTTATATCCCAGAAACCGGGAATAAACTAGGATGTTGGACTACTGTCCAATTGTGATACTTCCTCATATTGATTTCTTCTTGAATCCCACCACCATCTTACCCATATTTTTAAATTTTACCAATTCAATTAACTCAACTCACAAAGACAGAAGGTTAATTGGAACAGATTATCCAATAATTAGGGAAACAAAACCCCGCATATAACGATATTAATTAAGGCCTTTGTATAGTGAATATAATATATAAAAAGAGCGCGTGCCTTACAAAACTTAATTTTATTATACCCGTGATGATATAACAAACCAAACTATCATTAATTTTGTTATTATGTCACATTTTTAAAAACCCAACTATTATGTGTGTTGTATATACGAGCATACAAAAAAATAATAATAAACACCAAATGTTGTATATAAGTATGTAAAATATATATATATATATAAAGAAACACCTAAGACGTAAATTATATTATATTGCTTCTTGCCTTTTATTTCTTCATCAATTGATTGAGGTAGGATGACAGGTGGTAAAATTTTGACGAAACTCTCGGCACACATTTCTTATTTCATAAATGGAGTGTTATGTTTCATTGTTATACACATAAAGATCATTCGGATAACAATTTACTAAGTCTTAGAATAATTATTCTAATATAATCGAGGTTTGGATCATTGATCTTATTGTTACCGGAAGACGATATATATACATACGTACATATATAGAAAAGGAGTGTGTGTATGTGTGTATGGAAGAAGAGTAAATTTTAAAGCGGAAACATTCAATCAAAATACGTTGTGTATTTGTATATGTTGTACAGACTTATATAGGCTTCTTCTTTTGAAATTTGAAGAATCAATTATTATTTATGATAGAGTAAAAAATCTCCCATTAGCCATCTTCATTCAACACATAGAAATTTGTTGCGGACGCCGAGTCGATTAATATTTATCTTACTTCCCTCCTATGGGTATATTTGAAGATGTTCGCTGCTCACATAACTCATATAATCATAATCATCGTAAATTATGATTTTGTATAGATGTTCTTTCTTAATGTTACCGTCATTATATATTATTTAATTTTTATTATTTTGTGATTAAATTTTTATGATTACATCAGAAGTTCGTTATATGATTTAGCGATAGTTTTTTGTTTTCTTTATTAAATTCAACATTTTTGGTGGAGTCACAAAAAATCACAAAAAAATCACAAAAATAAAATTGCACCGTGATTTGTGTTTTTTTGTTTTTTTTTTTGCTACATTAAGTGGATATTTATATTATTAAACACAAGAGTGAAAGACACTGGCAAGAAAACCAACAAAATTATAAATTTAATAATTAACGTAAGAATTTATGTGGCGTCTTAAAGCATTTCGACTTTCTGAATCAGGTTAAGCGAAACACAAAATCTGAATGCTGTTGGTTGTATTTTTTTTTGAGGTGATCGGGTTGCAAAATGCAAAGCTTTTTAGAACACCCAAATATTTATACGATTACTGTATACGCATTCATGCCAATTAAGATACCAGTTTATAATTTGTCTTAATTTGTTTAACTTGGACGCATAACGATATAATTTATGTGCGCGATTCGAATACCATTTGTTTATACACCAATGTACATATATATTATTTTGACGCCAAGTTGGATTATTTCTTAAGTACCTACATACATAAAAAAATAAAAACTTTTTATTTAATTCGAAAAAATCGATTTTGCAAATAGCAAAAAATAATCTCTCGACTATTGCAAATCATGCGCGATTTGTAACTTGTTTCGTTTTGCTTTGAGCATCGTCGTGTATGTTTTATTTATGCGGAGGAGGGGTGGCTGGTGGATTAAATTAAATCGTCTAGCAACGTTTTTTTTTCACTTTACTCATTTTTGATTCATGCAGTTTCTTATATAAGTACATTTTCTATAGCTCTAATCCATTGGGGGATTAAAAGTTTAACTGTCATTTTATATTGTTTTATAATTCAACAAAAGTAAATTTTATAGATATCTATATGTTGACAGTTATCGTGTTAATCATTTTTCATTCTAAAATTTAATCTTATCTATAGGACAGGTTTTTGTATAGCTTTGATGCTAGTTCAGTTGATCTACCCTAGGGTTTATTTCATGACGTTATAAAAGTTTGCTTCTATCCTTTGAAAACTGTTAAGAGTCGAAATCCAAAGAACTGACAATATATATATATATATATATATATATATATATATATATATATATATATATATATATATATACAGGGTGTCCCGAAAGTGACTAACACGAATGGTACGGTTGGGTTCCTTGTGAAGCGCCTCTTTCACGTTATAGGCGTTTGAAGAGGCGCCTTCCAACATAACATCTTGTTTTACAATTAAATCAGTATCTCGAGAAATAACCATTTGTTTTTCGTAAGGCTCATATCATTGAAAAGGTGGTAAAATTTTCTCTTACGAAAACGTTTCTGTTTCCTATGATTTCGTTACAAGCCTCAAATATTTGTGCAATCAAGGTTTATTTATTTGTGATAGCAGAAGAATAAACTTTAGTTTTTAAATGGCGCAAAGAGAATGTTTTGGATTAAGATCCGGTGATCTTGCCAGCCTATGTATTGGTCGTTTGCGTACAATCCACTGACTTGGAAACAAATTATTTAAATGTGATTGAACGTTTTGTTCAAAATGTGGTGGAGCACGATCATGCATAAATCGATCGCAGATTAATCAAGGGAACTATTTCCAACAGTTCTTCGAATTGGTTTTGAATTGAAATGGATACACTGTGGGAATGACCACCCAGCAAATTACTGAGGCTGTGAAGTTACCAAACAGCTGCAAAGAATGAGAAATAGTAAAAGAAATCCAACAGAGAACATCAGAACTCTTAGTACTCAACCTAGGACGACATTCTATCCAAACCAAATGCCTCTTAATAGTGCGAAAGAAAGAGAAGTCACGACATATGCCCAAATGGCTTGCAAAAAGGAAAATGTCAAGAAAGTACCCAGTCAGGGAAATTAAGTCCTGCAAGAAATACTGCAGAAGTTAACCACTATAAATTCTCATCTGGCGACGCAAGATCAACGACTATAATCTATGAGTGAGCTACTAAAACAACAAGAAAAAAGACTAGAAACACTAGAAAATACATCGATGAACCAAAAAAAAAAAATAACAGACGCGACAGGAAAAACTAGAGAAATCATTGACTACCTTAATTCTAATCCATTCAAATTAAACAAGAAAACATAATGACACACTATTTAAGAATTGCTACCTGGAATGCAAATGGTCTTGCGCAACGCATTTCAGAATTAGAAGTATTTTTAAACACAAAAAACATTGATATATGCCTAATCTCAGAAATTCACTCTACTTGAATCTCGTATTTCAAAATTCGTGGATACCAGTGCTATCAAGCTCTTCACCCAGCAGAAAGAGACAGCAAACTTCATCAAGGAAAATATTAAACATCAAGAAGAACTTAAAATAGAGGAAGAAGTTATGCAAGTAGCAACTGTTTCTATTGAAACCAAAAACTAAAAGAGCTACACTTTATCAGCAATCTACTGTCTACCCAGATATAACCCAAAAAAGGAAGACTACATCAAACTTTTTAAATCGCTTGGTAAAAATTTCATTATTGGAGGCGATTTTAATGCAAAAAATATATTTTGGGGATCAAATCGAACTACTCCCAAAGAAAGAGAGCTATTTGAAGCAGGCAGAATATTATAATGTGAGTTCCACTTCAGTAGAAAGCCAACCTACTGGCCTACGGACGGAAGTAAAATTCCTGATCTTCTAGACTTCTATATATCCAGAGGTATCTCCGAAAATTACTTAGTAGTTGAAAATGAAGAAGGACTATCATCGGATCACTCTCCAGTCTTAACGGCAATAAGTTCCACGGCAATAAGGAAAGCAAGCCCTCCTAGACTAACAAATACCAAAACAAACGGGGAATACTTTCGCCAGTTAGTCGAAGAAAGCGTCAATCTACAGGTGCCGATCTCGAACGATTATATGATTAAAGAAGAGCTGGAAAATCTCATGGAAAGTATACACAAAGCGGCATGGGAAAGTACCCTCATCGAGCATGGTATATTACAGAAAAGTATAAGCTACCCAGTTGAAGTGAGAGACTTGGTTAACGAAAAAAGACGAGCTCGCAAGACTTGGCAGAGAACTAGAGCTCCTGTAGATAAAACAATCCAAAATAATCTGTGCAACAAACTTAAACTGCTTATAAAAGAGATCAAGAATGAGTCAGTAGCTTGCTTTCTAAGTAACCTGACAGGTAAATCTGACACGGACTATTCGTTATGGAAGGCCACTAAAAGTCTGAAAAGACCTAAACTGCAAGTGCCACCCATAAAACAGTTGATGGAACCTGGGCTCGCAGCGATAAACCAAAAGCTGATCTGTTTGCCGAACACCTAGAAATTACGTTCAAACCACCAACTGGGCAGGTAGAGTGTGAATATTTAACACCGGTCAACAAAACAGACGAGAAACTTCTCCTACCAGTCACTGTGAAAGAAATCAAACAAGAAGTAAAAAATCTTATAGAAAAAAAAGCTCCTGGTTACGACCTGATAACAGCAAAAATAATCAAAGCACTACCAGAAAAAGCACTACGGAAGCTACAGCACATAATCAATGCTGTCTTTAGACAAAATTATGTTCCGAGACACTGGAAAGTAGCAGAAATAATAATGATTCTAAGCCTAATAAACCCTTAAATGACAAAACATCATACAGGCCAATCTCTTTATTAACAAAGGATACTTAAGCCAATTATAGAGACTAGAAAACGCGTATACCACCACATCAATTTGGGTTTTGAGAAGGCCACTCAACAATAGAACAGGTACATAGAATCACTGATACGATTGAAGAGGCGTTGGAAGATAAGAAGGTATGTTCAGCAGTATTCCTAGACGTAGCCCAAGCATTTGATAAGGTTTGGCACCATGCTCTGGAATTTAAGCTTCAACGAAATCTAACAAAACAACATTTCGAATTGCTTAAGTCATAAATAAATGACCGTTATTTTCGAGTGAGACAAGAAAAGGAGTACTCAAAACTAAAGAAAATATTGGCAGGAGTCCCAGAAGGTAGTGTGCTTGGCCCTGTGTTATACCTTCTGTATATAAATGATTTACCAATAGCAGAAGCCAGAATACGGACTTTTGCTGATGACACTGCAATTATGACCACTGATATTAGTATTTTCGAGTCAACACGAAAACTACAAAATGCTTCTAATACACTTGGACATAAACTTGGAGAATAATGCTAAACAAATCAAAATCAACACACATCAACTTCACCAACAAGAAAGTAGTATACATCCCGATTAGACTGAATTCTCACCAAATTCCTTACTCTGACAATGCGAAATACCTTGGCATGACACTAGACACTAAGCTTAGGTGGAAAGCGCATGTTAAAAAGAAAAGACAAGAATTGAATTTTAAATTCAGAAAAATGCAGTGGCTTATTGGAAGAAAGTCTGAGCTGACAGCTACTATTATATAAACAAATCCTTAAACCTATCTGGACATACGGCATTCAACTTTGGGGCTGTGCAAAGAAAACTACAGTTTAGATCATACAAACATTTCAAAATAAAGTACTACGTAGCATTGTCAATGCTCCATGGTATATTAGAAATGACAACCTCCATCGAGACCTTAACATGGAATTCGTCAGTGATGAAATATTTAAGTTTGTAAGGAGCTCCTCGTTGTCATGTTGCTGCGACTGCAGCAACATGACAACGAGGAGCTGCGGAGCCTACTGGATCACACCAATAGACTTTGGTCCTAAAGTGCCTAAAAAGAACAAAGCTTTTAGAATTAGTGGTTCCCTGAACTACTGAAATCAAAGGACTGGACGAAATGGGATGAACCGATTTTTCTCATCCCATAAAATGCTACACTGTTTAAAATACAAAACATTTACTAGATAATCACTCAGATTAGTTGTAATATTATACAGAAATACAGATTTCTTAAACAAAAAAATAAAAATACAGGGTATGACGACGTGGATGGTAACTGTGCAGGGTGTGCGTTGAAAGTCCACTAGCTTAATCAACTCAAATTCAGGTATGGAACACTAACTTTCCACTTTAAACCATCGATCTGAAGGAGAATAATTTCAGTCCAGACTTTTCATACATGGCAATGGCCATCCTTAATCTCTTGGATGGGGTCTCAAACAAATGTTTGGTGTTATGTTGGCGATATCTTTCTCACGGATACGGGGCAATTAAAGCAGATTTTCCCATCTCCCAAAAAAAGCTCTAGTTAGTGATGTGGAATTCTATGGCTACCATGTATCGAGTGTACATTTTACGAAAATTTAATAGGTTATAGCAGTCATGTTGTTAAAGTAATTACTGTCAAATTTGTTGTGACTGAATCAATATTGTATGAAAAAATGTAAACAATTCGTGGAATCATCAACTTTTGTTTTGAAAGTTCTCCGTTCTGCCTATATTTCGTGGGAAAATTTGAAACATCCGATATACTATAAATCGATGTCATTGGAACACAAGTGCCGCTAACTACATCACTACTATACTTGAGAGTGTATGCGAAAACCGAAACCAGTCAATTCTTGAGTCAAACTTACTCAGAAACATAAAGGTACACGGACAAAAACGTCATCTGTATAGATGGGGCCCATTGTTTGGTATGGATTTTGATCTGGAGAAAATTTGGACTATGGATTTTGGAATAATGGGTCCATACTTCTTCCAAAACGAAACCGTTAACGGCGAATACTACAAATCACATATATTTAGTTTTTCGGAAAGCTTAGAATGTGAACTATTTGTTCATAACAAAATATTTACCGTCGTAGACTAATTGTTAATAAATAAATGATACAGAAACAAAACATTTTCTTAAAAAAATTTCAATTCTTAAAGTTTTGTTTAAATTTTAAATACTTTTTAAGTAAATATTCATGATTCTTATTCTTTATTTAAAATAAAATTTTATCACCTTTTTAATGATATGAGCCTTGCGAAAAATATATGGTTATTTCTCGAGATATTAATTTAAATTTAAAACAATAAGGTGATTCGTTCGAAGACGCCTCTTCAAACGCATAACTTGATAGGTTGGCTTCACAGTGCGAGGTCAATGAATCGAACCGTTCCAAAGTAGATTTACTTACGAGTGGAAATTTTAAATCTGTTAGAATATTTCATATTTTACCAGGTGGCCGATAGAGCAATATTCGTTGGGTAACATTAGATAGACAGAGAAAAATAAAGTTTCTTCTGTGGATTAAAAACAGTCATATTTACATAAGTCAAGAAAAGTCATCTTACATAACGAAAAAATCTCTTTACAGGCTCTGTAGAGCTATTAAGTTTCATAAAGCATCTATATATAGATCTCTTAAAAAGAAAATATTTATTACAACATGAAAATCATGAGGCTGTAGAGTTTTCACAGTACACATCAGGTAAAAATTGCTGTCGGTGGACTTAACAATTGAATAAATACCACGCTCAGGTTTATTCAAATCCAATAATTTTGGATGACATTTTGAACAGCCTGAGAAACACGATATATTATAAACGACATATTGATAACAAATTATCAAGTTGTATGTTGCCAAAGGTGGAGTACTATAAGGTCACACCATTAAGGGTTCTGGAATTCTACCTTATTAACTCAACCCAATTTTGGGTTTGGACAACTTTTACTGCAAATGTATGCCAATGATGGCAGCAAAATTACTACAGATTGACGTATATCACCCGCTAAAAAAAATATTCACAGTTTGACAAGTTCGGCTCTAGAAATAGCTTGTAATCATGAAGATGTGGGATGAGAAGGCAAGAAATATGGCATCGTAATAAAAATGTTAATAAATTCAACTATTGATCTGAGTGTTAACCCCTGCCGATTTCATCAGAAAACCCGAGTTTACACACGAAAGTCAGGATTTAGTGTGGAGAACGAGAATCATGCTATCATCGATGCGTGAACACATAATGCAATTGATGCATGAAGATCATCCCGAAATGAAAAAAAAATTAACATGTTAACTCGTTCTTTGTGCCCGTGGCTAAGTTTGAGATACCAGCAAATTAATAACACCGATGCAACATTGTTGCTTAAAAACATCGAAAGCCGAATATACATTGAGAAAAACTTATGTTGTGAATTTGGTAGGATCAGTATAGTGTTATGTATTATAAGTTGCTCAATCAGTACAAAACCATTATTGGTTTCTCTATCTATACATGATACATATCTCCCGCCACTTAAAAACACTCAATCGAAAAATTTTACCCCATCCACCGGAATCAGTAGGAATTGCCTGTCTGATTACTATAACTTATTCAACCAATGAAGCAGTACTTTACATCATATATGGAGATATGAATGAACTAATACTACGATGGACTAACTTCAAGGATGCCTTCAAAAATCCGACCCCTCACAATGAATTTCTAATTTTTACGCAATACACATCGCCGGGGCAATAAAAGAACGAACTCATTCAACTCGCATCATAGAAAAGTATTGCTTAAATCACAACGAAGGTTCACAATGTTTGAAACGATTAAATATGCAGAACAATGTGGCGTTCTTGAGCAACTCCAACAAATCCAATTAAATTATCTCACGCCACAATTAATTAATAAAATATATTTCGAGTTAAGTTCTTGTAATTTTTGTTCCGTTGGCGGCTGCTAACACTAGATCGTGTGATTTTAAATTCAAAAAAACTTGTTGATCACCTGGTCGAGTCAGCCGCGCTCTCGACCTTAAATAACAGCCGCCTCTTTATTCATGACTTAATAAATAACCTGACTTTCCTAGTAGACACGGGAGCTGACCTTTCGGTGCTCCCTGTCCGACGTTTTTCCACGTCTATTTTTTTGAATTTAAAATCACACGATCTAGTGTTAGCTGCCGCCAATGGTACAAAAATTAACACCTATGGAACTAAATTGCTCCGCAGGTGAATATCGGACTTAGACGTAATTTCACGCATGCATTTGTTTTAGCAGCAGTGAATCGTCCGATTATTGGCGCTGACTTTTTAAGCAAATTTGGCCTTTTAGTCGACCTTAAGCGAAAACGGCTTATTGATCCAGCGACTCAGCTGGTCAATACATGCCACTACGGTGCGTGTTAATACCCCCACACCGGTTTTTTAAGCAATCGACAATGGCTGTGGCACGCTTTTGAAGAAATTTCCTTCACTAACAGCGGAGCCAAATTATAATTCACCAGTTTGTCATTCCGTGGTACATCACATTGTTACTGAAGGGCATTTACCAGTATCAAGACCACGAAGACTAGATCCGATTCGCCTTAAGCTGCAAAATTAGAGTTTCAGCATATGGTATTATAGATTTAGGCTTATGCCGGCCATCGGCATCCCCAGTTTCTTGTCCGTTACATATGGTCAAGAAGAAAGATAACGATTGGAGACCATGTGGTGATTATCGTAGATTGAATACGGTTAATATTCCAGACCGCTATCGCTATTTATACCAAAGTTAGCTGAATTGCTTGCCCCAATTCACTCACACTTGGCAGCTCTACTAAAGAAGCCCAAGACACCAAAGAATTTTTCCTGGCCCGAAGAATGTCAGAACGCATTCATTTCGCTTAAAAGTGAATTGGCTAATATAACTTTATTAGTTCATCCGCTGAACGATGTTAAATTCAGCGTGACTACTGATGCATCGAGCACGGCAGTTGGCGCCGTCCTGCAACAGTTTAATAATAATAATTGGGAACCATTGGGATTTTTCTCTAAAAAATTAACGAATGCAGAACGTAAATACTCTGCATTCGATCGGGAATTACTCGCAATTTTTCTATCGATTAAACATTTTAGATACTTTGTCGAGGGTCGGGATTTTACTATTTACACCGACCATAAGCCTTTAACAAAAGCAATTCAGTCTAAAACTGAACGTAATCCAAGACAAACACGTCATTTGGATTGTATTAGTCAATTTACCACGGACATTCAACATGTGATCGGTAAATACAATGTAGTAGCGGATGTTTTTTCCCGCATAGTAAATGATACGGTTGCGGAGGTTTCTTCCCGCACCAATACAAATTCAGCTAAAGTCGAGACTTACTTCGACTATAATACTATTATCAAAGCACAAAAAGTAGACCTAGAACTTCAGAATTTACTTTCTGGTTTCGAATGTCTTACTAGTTCCAATATGAAACTAGCGCTTTTTAAGCTTCCTGGCTTCGATATTTACTGCGAAACATCAACAGGCAACAATCGCCCTTATATCGCAGAACCATTACGCAAAATAATTTTTACTACTTTACACGGCATTTTTCATCCTGGTATCCGTGCTACTCGTAAATTGATTACTACTCGCTACTTTTGGCCTAGTATTAACAAGGATGTGACCCATTGGGCACGAGCCAGTTTAGCCTGCCAAAAAATAAAGGCCAGAGGCATACTAAATCACCTCATGGACAGTTCGATGTCTAACCTGGTCGATTCGAACACATCCATTTAGATATTGTTGGACCTCTTCCACCATCTAATGGATATACTTATATACTAACCTGTGTCGATAGTATTACTCGCTGGCCCGAAGTTTATTGCATGAACGATATGTCTGCAACTATACTATAGCTAACACATTTGTCTAACATTTAGTATCACGGTTTGGCGTTCCACTTGACATAACTACTGATCAAGGAACGCAGTTTGAGTCCAAACTTTTTACTGAGTTAACGAAAATCCTTGGCTCACATCGGATACAGACAACAGCTTATCACCCTCAAGCTAATACAATCCATTGGAGTTCCGAATTACCACTTGTTTTACTTGGTATTCAAGCAACGGTTAAAGAAGATCTGTAGTGCTCACCTGCGGAGATGGTCTATGGCCAAACAATTAAGTTACCCGGTTAGTTTTTTGTCGAAAATCCTCTTCCGTCTTTGCCAAAACACCTAGAAAATGTTCAATTTCATTGAGCGAATGTCTTAAACTCATCAAATGAACTTGGAGTTCAAATAATAATAAGGTTTCAGCCTTTATGCCTCCAAGACCACAGTTACTTCTGCATGAATCTGCTTCGTAAAGAGTTTATACTAGTTTCATGGTAATGTAACACGTTTCGAGCAAACTATCAATTTGATTCACAAATCACAAATACCCCTGTCGCTATGATAAATGATTAATACATAACTGGACAGAGAGACAGAAAACCTTTACACATGGGCTGAGAGACCCATAAACCTGTACTCATGGGCTTTACTACTTAGAGATCTGCATACATATAGTTGATGCCATTTTAAACATGTAACTCGATTACAATTTCGGCCTTGGCACTGCAGATGATGTCGTTCATCACAAACCGTCAGATGTGGTCCAAGAAAAGATCACCTCAATATGATGTGTGTATATTGTACGTACGCTAAACTTTTAATTAAGTAACGATATAGGTGCACACTTCATTTCCACTCATTATATACATCAAATCGAATTTTGGGCTACTTTTATATAGCCCTGTTACGTTTTTTATTGTATTAATAATGTTTGATCTGGCTTTATCTACCTTGTTGTATTCAAATAATATCTTTCACCATCTCGCTGCTATTTATAAAACTATATTTATGAAAGCGACTTGAGGCATCGCAGAGATATGAGCACACACTTTCCAAAACTGAACTCAAGAGTTGAATTGCCTTTATTACTACAGTTTGTATTGTGCGTACCATAACCATTATCATGATTCTTAATTCAATTTATTCAACTGGAACAAAAAGATCAAGCTGTCACCAGACACAAAAATGAATTTATCAGAAGAGCTCCCTATAAATCTATTTGTTTATATGTAAACCACAGTGATGTTAAATTTTTACCTAGACGCCAAGAAGATGTCATCCATCATTTGATGTTCACAAATCGGATCAGATGTGGTTATCTTACCAATTAAAATCCAAGAAAGGACCACCTTAAAATAATATATGCGTGTTGTACGCACGCTTAACCTATAATTAAGTAACTCGATTCGATATAGGTACGCACTTCATGCCCACAATAATATAATGTGTCAGTATTATGCGCTCATTACATACATCCAATCGAATTTGTCTTAAGAAAACCGCAAGGCAATATATAAATTTTCTGTTTCGATATTTAATTACAACCTTTGGTTTAACCTCTAAAAATATAATGTTCGATACATAACATAAACCGCAAACATATATTAATGCATCCAACAACAATGCTGCGTTCGTTATTAGCGCGGCTTAAAATATAATTATCAATGAAATTATTTTTATGCAGTGTGCTCGTCTGTTTGTGCACTTTAATTTTTCCACGCGCAATTTCTCTCTCCAGCACTAAAAAATAAACCACCAACAACTCAAAATCTGTTTTCGCATTAATTTTTCGCGTGCTTGTATATGTCCGTACGTAATTCGTACGTATGTACACGGTCATTTTTTACTGCCAATATTTGTTGTTGTTCATTTTCGCATACACAAGACGTTTTCTGCGCGTTATCGTACAATAACAACAAGTTGTTGGCTGTTGTTGTTGTTGTCGTCGTCTTATGGACAGAATGCGATTTAGTAGGGTACCCCCCTTGCGGTATACATATGTACTATGTAGACGTGACATAAATGGTTTTTCAAATGGCAATGAAATCATTTTCCATTTCGTTCACACAACAACATTGTTGTCATTGAACACCACAAAACGTCTGTTATCTCAAAACAAAAAAAAACGATTTTATTTCTTTAAGAAAATAAACAAAAAAAAAACCGAAATTATAATATTATATGATCTAAGACATAGAGTGAGAGTGAACAAACACATACATACAGCTATTCCATTTCATTCCATATAGTGGAAAACACTAAGCTTTCTCAACTCATACCATCGACGAAATGCGAATATTGCACGACTCGTTTTTTACGCCACTATCGAAACAATGTACGAGATGACGTAATCGATATTCGTTTCGATTCGGTTTTTTATGATAGCTTTGGTTCAAATTAATAAAAAAAATATTGTAAAAGAAATGAACTATACGTAAGAAATATATTATATTACCTGTGTGTGCTTTTCAGTTCGTCTTACATACATATACTTATGTGCATGTACAAGAGTATGTACTATAAGACGAACGAAGGTATAATAATAATATTTATAATAAACGTAAATTATTTTCAGTCACGTGAGATTGTGATTACACAATAATTTTTGTTATTATATAATTGGGTTGTGAATGAGTTCAAATGTTATAAACCGACTATGATAAAGTTTACCTTAATCGTTCACCATATTGCAATATGGCATATACGGCTTGGTGAAGTCATAACGCGTCATCTCATGTATTTGGCGCCTTTATAATGATGATCGCTATAAACATAACATAAATACATAGATCTTATGATCTTTGAATTTACATAAACAATCTACAATGTGTTATTGTCCGCTGAGAGATTAAAAGGCGCCATATAGTAAGTATAAGAAAATAATAATTACATCATTACTTAGTTTTTAGAATGATTGTATAAAATCATGAGTGGTCTTGTTTATAATAGATTTGGTTAGTGGTTAAGTGTATTGGTTCTAGTAGACACATTGTCGTGCCGTACAAATAGAAACATTAGGCGACATTTTTTTTATAGGCAACATCTATAAAAAAATCGGTGCTAAGGAAGCAAAACGAGCCGACAGTAAGAAAGTCGCTTCCGAGTTGGAAAACTCCGATCGCAACTTTTACCAGATGGTCGCATCGGGTGCCAATATTTCTCAAACAGCTATTTCAGCATTGAAATGTGCAGACGGTGCTTTGGTGGTGGATTCATATTTGACCCGACGGAATTCCTGTTCGAAGGAGTTTGCCAGTGACTTGGCTCCAATATAAACTGAAATTTTGCTCCTGTCTTATACGCAAGGTGAATACCCGAACGCCTGGTAGAGTGCGATGGTACAACAGATCCCTAAACGTGGTTGTGACTGACCCCTCAAACTACCGGCCAATTTCGTGGCTAAAGTTGTTGAGAAATGCATGACCGAAAGGTATCTCTTATGAGATAGAATAGTTATAGTTTGAAACTTTGCGAGTTAGTTAATCAAAAAATCACAACTACCAAGAAACAATATTACACCATACGCTTTCAAGAAAATGCCAAAGATGCTCGTAAAAATTGGAGATTAGTCAATGAAATCATTTGTGGGCAAACAGATAAAGCGTGTATTAATGTAATCATAGACGAAACAGAAACAAATATTGCTGACGCGTATGATATTTCAAAAACTAATATCGTCATCAAGAAAATAGCTTGCTATCTGGTAGATGTTCTGGCGCATATTTTCAATTTAAGTGTGAAATCAGGTGTCTTTCCTGCTTCATTGAAACGTGCAGTAGTTATACCAATCTACAAGAAAAATGATAAAGCGTCTTTGAATAATTATCGCCCAATTTCACTTTTGTCAGTTTTCTCTAAAATACTAGAAAAAACCATAAAAAGAAGAGTTATGGACTTCTTGAATGCAAACTTAATTCTCTCTGATCTACAATTTGGTTTTAGAGAAAAAAAAGTACTGAAATGGCTCTCTTGGCATTCTTGGAGGTTGTCGCAAATTCTATAGACCTAGGACTTAAGGTCTCGGATCTGGTCGTGGACATGACTAAGGCGCTTGATAGGGTTGACCATAGTCTGCTGTTAAGGAAACTATCGTCATATGGCATTCGGGCGTTATTTGTAAATGGTTTCAATCGTATTTACATGGGCGCAGCCAGTGTGTGAGAGTAAACAGCCATCTGAGCAAAAAATTTACCGATCAAGGTTGGGGTTCCCCAGGGCTCTGTCCTGATACCTTTATTATTCCTAGTGTTCATAAATGGAATCTTTAGACAACGTTTATTCGGTTCTATTATTGCATTCGCTGACGACCTCTCCTTAAGTTATGCTAATTCAAACTTTCAGCAAAATGGTATTTCAATCAACTTAGAACTATTATCCCACTGGTTGTCAGCTCATAACATGCGTCTTAGTGAAAAAACTAAACTGCTGCACTTAGGAAGCACCAGTTTAAAATAGCCGGAATGAACTATCACGTGTCTGAATGCAATAGAAACCTACGATGTTTTCTAATGGTTGTTTTTCGATCGAAAATGTTCATGATTTTAGACACTTGGGTGTTAATATTGACGAAAACCTGAGCTGGAAGGAGCATATTGACAGCCTAAAATCCAAATTGCTTTTGGTGACTCACAAAATGTATATTTTACGTATGTATACTTCTATGGTCTTGCTTGTTGGGATTGTGCGAGCAACACTACCTTATATGCATTATATGTACGACAAAAACATATTCTTAGACGTAATATAACTAGTGGTCCGCTTATTATCGATAATTTTTTTCAAATGTCACGAATGCGTATCCCAGCAACGAAAATTTTCTTAAGCTTGGGATACGAAATTCGTGACATTTGGAAAAAATTATCGATTCTTAAGAGGACCACGAGTAATATTTGGGTGGAGAATATAATGAATTGGTGTGAAAGATAAAACTAAAATTCACAACATGAAAGATTATATTTGTAATAACAATTATTTATTATGCAAGAATACCATTGAAACATATTATATTTAGAACTGACAGTTGTTGAAGGTACAATTTTCAAATCGGAATTGTCCTTCAGTTTTGTTGTTAATTTTAGATGAAACGATTGGGTTTACAGCTTTTGACGGCTCAGCAGAACTTCCTCGCATCTTTTCTAGAATATTGTTGTGTTGCTCTGGCTGCATATTTAAATATGGCTGAATTGAATTAGCATTGCTATGGCCGGTTATTTTAATCAATTGTTGATCTGAAATACCCGAATTTGCCATTATAGTAACCGCAGTTGATCTATGACTATGATTGGTGATTTTATAATTTTGCACATCAATTCCAATTGCCTGGGCCGTTTGTTTGGTCCATTTTGATAATTCATTGACACCTACAGATTTTTATACCACCTTCCAGTTGAATTTATCCAGAAAGGATTGGGTGTAAGAAACAATCTTTCGGAGGTTACATGATTTGGCCGTTTATTCATTAATTTATTGAATAATCGTACGGGACAAACGTTGATATTATTCACATTTTGCGTGAGCCACTTACTATTAGCACAACGGCTTGCACCTCCTTGTGTAGTTTTGGTGAATATAGGGTTATATTCAATTCGTCCCGTATCATTACCGAAATGGTCTGTAATCCTCTTAAAATAATGAGTTAAAGCAAACGCGGTTTCGTTACCACGCCACGCTAATTCTGTCGCAACAATGTTGAAGAATTTCTTTTGAAGTCCATAAGGGCTATCTTCATCCCAATACGTTTGCATACAAGTAGATTCATTTGACGTAAACGCTTAATTTCCGTTTGTAGCACTTAATTTCCGTTTGTTCGGGTTACTTTGAAGTTGTTTCCGTTTTGAATCTCTGGCACATCTCGCCTGTTTAAACTCAATATCACGAAATTTTTTTTTTTATTTATTTATTTATTTAATAGTACAATCTTATCACATGATAGTTTATTACTAATGATCATAACGCACTTATTTGAAACAAATAACTGAAGCGAGTGTGGGCTTACAAGAAATCAATATTCTGCTCCCAATAATGAAACTTTGTTTATTAGATGACTAGCTCATGCGGTTTAATTCTTTTAAGGCGTCTCAGTTCTTGTGTTATGTCAAGAAGTTGTATTGCTTCACTGTTAGTTTGTTGCAGTAATCTTCTTTCATGTTGGATGGCAAATTCCTGGACCACTTCATCAATCCATTTAACATTAAGGTCGTTGTGTAATTCCTCGTTGGTAACGTAGCGGTAAGCGTTTGTTATTGCCCGTAGAAATTTGTTTTGGCTGCGTTGAATAATTAAACGATTTGATTGTTTAGTGCATCCCCAGAGTTGGATGCCATATGTCCAAATTGGTTTAATTATCGATTCGTAGATGAGGCGTTTACAGTACAGGCTTAGCTTAGAATGTCTTCATATCAGCCAGTACATCTCGCGTTGTTTTATTTTAATTTGCTATGCTTTTTGTTTAACGTGGTATTTCCAGTTCAGTCTTGAATCAAGATGCAATCCGAGATATTTAGCAGATTCAGCTTGGGGTATTTGTATCCCGTTTAGAAATGTATGGAGGTTGCTATTTTTGTGCCGTAACGTGTATGTAACCTGTACTGATTTTAGCTCGTTAAGCTTTATTTTCCAATCCCTGGTCCATTGGCTGATTTTATCGAGTGCTTGTTGTAAGTATTTAACTTGATGCCAAAACTGCTGTATCATCAGCAAAAGTTCCAATGAAGGTTCTTTCCGTTGTCGGTATATCGGAAGTGTAAATTAGATATAAGATGGGCCCCAATACGCTACCCTGGGGCACCCCTGCTATGGCTGGGTAAAAATTGGAGTACGTTTCTTCATGAAATACTCTAAATTTTCGTTTGGAAAGATACGACTCGAGCAATTGGCAGTAATTTTGTGGCACTATTTTACTTATCTTGTAGATAAGACCCTCATGCCACACTCTATCGAAAGCCTGTGAAACATCTAGGAATACGGCAGGACAATATTTCTTCTCTTCAAGTGCTTGTTCAATCTTTGTAGTCACGCGATGAACTTGATCAATTGTCGAATGTTTATTTCTGAATCCAAACTGGAAGTCAGGTATAATGATTGGGTTTACTCGTTTCAATAACAACTTCTCAAACAATTTTGAAATAGTTGGTAACAAAGAGATCGGCCTGTATGATGCAATTTGCTCTGCTGGTTTGTCTGGTTTTTTATCATGATAATTTGTGCAACCTTGAAACACTCAGGCACATATGTAAGTCGAAAGCAAGCATTATATATATATGTTAACATAATAACTCCTCTCTTTGATAACTCCTTAAACAACCTTGGAGAAATTTCATCAATTCCAGGTGACTTTTTGGGATTCAAATTCATATCTATTTCTTGTGCAATTTCTAGTGGAGTGATACTTTTGATATTTAATGGAGATCTATAGACTGGTTTAGGATCAATCGTAGATTGCATGTCGTGCGGTTGAAATACTGATGCCAGATGTTGCGCAAACAGTTCTGCTTTTTCTTCATTACGTCGCACCCACTCTCCGTTTTTGTTCCTTATAGGTGGCACTTGGTTTATTGGCCTCTTGTATCTTTTAGTTGCTTTCCAAAGAGAATAATTTTTGTCAGCTTCAGGACCTAATCCTTTCAAATAATTTTCAGTGCAAGCTTCTTTGTGTTCTTTAATTAATCGGTTAACTTTATTACTTATCTGATTAAAATCTCTTTTGTCAATAATGTTTCTGGTTCTATGCCATATGCGTCTTTTCCTACGCCTTTCTTTTATCAGTTCTCGAATCACCCAGGGGTAATTAATCTCCTTTATGCCTTTCTCGCATAATACGGGTGTAGCCTCTTTAGCTGCTTCACACATAGAGTTAATAAAATATTCAGCTTGTGATTCAAGTTCTTGTTTATTTTTCAGACTAACTTTTAACTCAATTAGGTTGTCCAGTTTCTCTCTAAATAATTCCCAATCAGTAAATTTATTAGTAAGATTGAGTTTCATTTTCTTTTTTATGACTAATGTACTCAGAGTCATTAAGACCGGTGTGTGATCGGAAGTAAGATCGTCAATTCCTTCGACTTCAATGTAATTGGAGGTTACTCCTTTCGAAATATAAAAGTCAATCAAATCAGGAACCTTGTTGATGTCTGTAGGCCAGTAGGTTGGTTTACGTGATGAATGATATTCACAACCTGACATTTCTATTGCACTAAGAAGTTCTTTTCCTTTTCCTGGTGTTATGAGTCGAGATCCCCACGCAGTATGTGTCACGTTGCAGTCACCTCTTATAATAAACCTTCGTCCAAGTTTATTGAAAATGTTGACATATTGATTTCGTATGATATTATGTCTTAGTGGGCAGTAAATCGCCCCTAAACTTAGTTCCGCACCACCATGATTGATTGTTATTACAGTACCTTGCATAAACGGCTCTGTAATTTCTGCTTGTTGGAAATGTAGAATATTTTGTTTGATTAAGATTGCTGTACCCCCTCGAGCACGACCACTGGGATGAAATGTCCAATAGGCTCTATATCCCGTAATTTTGATAAAGTTTTTCTCTGTAAAGTGTGTCTCTGATATTAGAGCTACATCTATGTTGTTGGTTCTTAGGAAAACATCTAGTTCTTGGGCTCTTGCATTAAGCCCATTAGCATTCCAGGTAATTATACGTAGGAACGTTGCAGTCATTTACTTCTTTTGTTTTAGCGGTTTGTTTGGTGGCTTGGAATTATCTTTCAATTTATCCACCCTACTAGTAAGCTGGCTGAAATTATGTCTTATTTCTGCCTGAAATTCGGTAAGCATTTTCATTATATTACTAATGGTTGGCTCGTTCATCACAGGTTTCTGCCTGATTTCTTGAATTAGATTGTTGTTTGAGGTGTTGGTCACCTGGGCGTAGGAGACCCCCTCTTTAATAGTATATCACGAAATGGATCAAATTTTATTTTAAATTCTGCATAATATTTTTCTTGAAGCATTTTCGCTAGCGTATTCTAAATAGTTTTAATTACAGTTTCCTTGTAATTTTTTCCGTTAGACTTACGCATATTGCATGCATAATCTTTTAAATATGACACGAGCATATCAATTGATGTGTCTCGCTCAATTGTGTATTGACGTGTTGCACAAAAATCCATAAACTGTTTCCAAATACTTTTCTTATTTCGTTCCGTGTTTAAAGGAACACTATTGAGTATTAACTCTTCGATTTTTTTATTTGTACACTCTCCCCATCTTTGATTATCACAATTATCCATCTTTGTATCAAGCAGTAATCAATACTGATTCACGAATATTTTGTAATTGCATAAGTTGACAGATAGTTATATAAGAATTTTGTTTTTGTTGTGTGTTACTTTGATTCTAATGAATTTATTTTTATTAATAAAAATAGCCTAAAATAATAAATAGTAGGCTATTGCCATAACAACGTTTTTCCCAAAGCGACAATACAACAGTGTTGTATTATCACTTGTTAATAACAAAAATAACAAAAAAATTGCATAGTGAAATAGATGATTTTTAGGTATGAATTATATTCTCAGAATTATATGTTTCAAAGATAGGCTTTAGCCTTCTTGGCCTATTTTCCAAGCTTTAAATATTTACCTCTGCAACATATCGCCCGCTTCGTGACAATAACTCCTATGTGAAAAAATTGTAGTTTTCAGGAGACACAAAAAACTGTTAATGTAAGAGTTCATTGAAAATTACGAAAGAAAATTAATGCCACTTTATTTTAATAAATCATCTACAGTTTCTAGGTATATGTTTTTCACAATTATGTGATTAATTAATTAATTAATTCACATAGGATAATTTTACTTAAATTTAAAGTGCAATTAGGAGCAGTTGTTAGATTATTAAAATAAGTTGTTTATGGGTTTTAGTTCCTTTATTGAAATTAATTTTATTTATGTTATTCATACATTCATATTCCATATTCCATACATTCATATTCATCGACAAATATAACAAAAGTTAAAGGCACTTATTTTTTTAATTAATCATATAGTGTTTATCATACACATTAAAAAAAACACATGACTAGATTAACATGTCCAGTGATGTCTAAACATTTCATTTAAAATAAAAAACTTTACAGTTAAACAATTCATTAAATGTTAATATCACAATATAAACTAATAAATTTATAGTGTAGAATCAGTCTCATGACTTATATCACAGCTTAATTTTAAACCTAATCCAAAAATTGCAAATTATCGTAAAACGAGTGGCAGTCAGATGGGATTACTGATTTCAGCTGTTGTAAGTGATCATACTTGCTTTTAGAATTTTGCACACTGAGTTAAATAAAGGCGGGTATTGAGTGATAGTTTCAATTACTTTCATCCTTCCTCGTAAATCAGTCCAATCGAAATCCAAATTTAATTTAAATGTTGTTTTTCCATCAAAATAACGCAACGCTTTAATGTCGGTTACTACAGGATCGCTTACTTTTCTACCTGGTCTTATTGACAAATAACGTAGGTGCTCAGGTAACGCATAAGTGGGTTAGTGGTTCCGCATCATACGGTTTCGGTTTAATGCGTGCAGCCTTGGTTAAAGTGACATAGTTGCTAGGAAGATGTATTTCTTTATTTTTTAATTGATGTTCAATTTTGCTATGCACACTATCACATTCCATCTGCGTATGGCCAGGTTCCAGATATTTTTGGATTATTTCCAATTCGTGTTCTATAGAAAAGTTGAGAAGAGCGTTTGATAATACATTATTCCTGTTCTGATATCCGCATCCGTCAGAATAGATTACAATTGATTTTTTATCTTCTGTTGTGCAATTGTTTTTCAAATATTCAATGATGCAACTAGTAAACGTTGATGCACACAAATTATTGCACTGGTCTTCAGAAAACCAAAAACATTTTACATTTTTATTTGCCAAGTTGTAAAAAGTAAAATTGTGGCAACACAATTTTGTTTTATAATAGAAAGCGTTCGCATTCACAAACGGCGCCAATTTTACTGCTTGCATGTCCATGCAAATCGCGATTATATTTCCTGCAATAGCCTTTTCTTTATCTTTTAATTTCTCATCTCGTGCACGGTCTTTGTTTGCGGTATGAATGTCATAGTCTTCCTGCGACAAATTTCCAACTCGAAACGATGCACACACATTACATTCGTCCTTCTTTTTTTGATATATCGATAAATTCATTTCATGAAATTTTTCTGTGAAAAGACTTACTCCTAATGGAAAGTTATTGTTGTGTTCACAGTACGATTGGTACTGTTTGTAAACCTCGCGAATTGTATTATAGTTTGGCTCCAAAAATAATTTCGATGAATTGGCCCGGGCATAGTGGGATGGTAATATTGGAAGAGCTTCAAAAAAACTCTGTAAACCAGCTTTCTGGTTTTCAATTTCCTTGCGATCCATTGATTTTCGACTCTTATTTGTCTCCAATCTTTCCCTATGTATTCCATGACGGCTGTTTTCAACCCAAGCATGAATGGGTTTGTAGCCAATGGAAAATGTTTTTACAAACATTTCTCTACAAATTTGCACGCGGTTTGTGCCATTGCGCATGAAATACTCGTAAGTATTTAAGCGCCTGGAACTCTCAGCATTAGTTCTGGATGCGTTTCGTCGAACCACATTCGATGCCACAAATACCTTCCTCTGATCCCAATTGGATTTTTTCCAAAACTCATTAAAGATTGCGGTTCGTATTTCTGTAGTAAAGGTATCACAGAACCTGTTTTTGGCTGTTAAGCATTTTTTTGATGAGCAGCTTACACCTTGTTTTCTTGAATTTCTTGTTTATATTTATTTCCTATCTTATGATAGCCTAAATATTCTTTGCCTTTCATGCGAAGGTATTTATTCTTGTTCCGCTTCCAAGATTCAATTTTGGCTTTTTTGCTTCGTTGTGCTACATTTTTGTCACTTGGCGCAGATTCAGTCTTTTCAGATTCTACATTTTGTTGATCACACACTTCATTCGTATTGTCCGTCGTTTCAAACTGCTCCTCACTACTAGATGAATCTTCATTTGTGTCTATGACATAATCGAGATCATTTATACCAACATTTCCGTCCTCTACGTCAACCTCTTTTGGTCCGGTCACCATATTCAATTCCATACCTGCTTCGTTCTCGATAGTTATAATATTAACTTCTGAATCAGTATTTGTAGGATCGAATTCACAAGTGAAAATTATGTCCATACTGTTTGATTATTTCTATTAAAGAAATTCTTCCAAAAATTCACTTGAGGAATTATTATTATTTATTAATTAGCGAAGAATTATTTATTTAAATTTACTAATATATTTATAATATATTTTCTTTTATTAATTAAATAAATTACTATTTATATTTAAAAATTAATTAATTTATTATTTTAATGCTCATTTAAATTTAAAGCATGTGCTTCATGGAAAAGCGAGCAAACATTTGAAAAAACTAAAATCAAGAAAAAGCTTTCTTGATTTGAATTATTTAAATGTTTAGTGTTGTTAATGTGCAAATTGATAAAGTTAGACTTATTACAAAGTAGTTTTATAAAATAAACACTGTTATCTATATTGGCGGGAACTGTTTCGCTGTTGTGCGGAATTATAATAGGTTGTCCAGATGTTTGGTTTCGCACCATCTCGACCATTTTTTGACCTCGAGAAAACATTTTTGAGTTATAAATAACTATTCGATAATATTTGAACTGCAATTAAAAAAATCATAACCAAAAATGCAATAGAATGGTAAAAAATTATAATTTTTTAATGTAATGATATTCTAAAATTCGGTTGCAAAACCTCCTATCAACCATTTTTGGAAAGGTGCAAAACCTCATATATGAACTGTTTTAGTTTTATCTTTTTATTGCTTATAAGGTTAATAACACAACAAAATTTATATCATAAATCATTAAAGGAACATACAAACGTTAAAATTTTACTATTAAAGCACTTTAACTTTATTTTAATTAGTAAATAATTGAACTCAACTTACCGCTAGTGTGCACGCTGTCATTACACAAGTAAAATTGATCACATAGGAGTTTTTGATGTTTATTTTTACGCTCATTTATAAAGGAGCTTTTGTTTATCGCTCTCATTTTTTTGTTTTTGATTTCATCATTTTGAGTTGGTTTCGTAAATAGGTGCGCCTGCGTTATAGCTATATTTCTGTATCAAAATCTCATTTTGGCAAAAAATGCAGATAGGAGTTATTATCACGAAGCGGGCGATATGTTTGTTTTCAAGGTTTTGAGACTTTTTTATAATATGAGTGGAAATGACTTTATTAATCATTTAGATTATAACCTGCGGTCTAACGGGTTATTTATAAAGTTGGTTTCAAAATTTAAACTGGATCTTCGCAAATATTTTTTTAATGTAATCTCCCCGTCCTTGTTTAATAACCTTCCACTTGATATCCGCTCCAGCATTAGTTTCTCGGCTTTCTCCAAAAATCTTCTTATCTGACTAAACAAAACAGTACCATTCAACAGTTCTTCTCCTTTTCTGTTTAATACATAAATACAGCAATACTATTCTAAATTTGTATATATGTATACACCAATACCTCGCTTTGCGTTGTTTCGTTTTGCGTTTTATCGAAGTTGCGTCTCTGATGAATTAGTACTAATATTCACTTTGGGTCGCTAGATTTTCGAAGTTGCGTTGTATTGCGTTCAAGTCTTTAAATTTATTTTTGAAATTTTCTTTTTCTTCTTAAAGATGGTTCGACAGTTGTTTCGTACAATTTTGGTTACATACACTTGTAACATTTTAGCCAAATGAATGGAAACGGCGTTGCTGGTAGAATTACCAAAAATAAAAAATAAAACTATCAGCTTGGAAACAAAATTAGATATTCTGCGACAATTTGATAAGGGAAAGAAGGCTGTGAAAAAAGCAAGGCTGCTGGTCTGGCTGCAACAACTGTAAGAACTATTAGAGATCGAGATGGGGATAAAATAAGAGAGGCTGCAAAATCTGAAACATCATTAAAAGCTAAAACGGTGACTCATACAAGGAGTGCTTTGATGAATTATCAAAATGGAGTCCTTGCTTTCTATTTAGATTGAAAATCAAGTTGCGCAGAGCAGACCATTAAGTAAAATGGTAATTCAGACGAAAGCAAAAAGCTTATTTGAATCTAAAGTAGTATCCAACGAGCAGTATCGAAAGTATCCAACGGGCATTGCTCTTAAAGGCGAAGCAGCTAAGGTTGATATAACATCTGCAGAACGCTTATCGACAGAGTTAAAAGTGTTAATTCATGAAGGTAGCTATGACCCGAAACAAGTCTTTAATGTTGACGAGACTGAATTATTTTGGAAACGTCTACCTAACAGAACTTTTATGTCCAAAACAGACAAATCTGCGTCAGGATCTAAAGCTAGCAAGACTGACTCTTGGTGCTATGAAAGGTTGTTCAAATAATCTGCTTCCTGTTCACTGGTGAGCAAACAAAAAAGCATGCATGACAGCATCATTAATTAAAAACTGGGTTCCAACTTGTTGTTTTACAGAAATTAAAGCTTATCGCAAAAAGGTAAACTTAAACTTCAGGGTTTTGATCCTTGTAGACAATGCTCCTGGCCATCCAGTTTATGATGATAAGTTGTCAGAAAACGTTTAAACTTCTTATTCATTTAAACTTCATTTAAGTGAGACTGATGGACAATATAAGCCTACCATGCTAGAGGAGTTTTGGTAAAAGTTCAACATTATGAAGTTATTTCCGATTCATGGGAGGAGGTTAAACCATCTTGCATAAATGGTGTTTGGCGCAAAATATGGCCTGAATGTGTTCACAGAATATGCGCTGCCGAAGTTGATAGTAAACCAGCTGTTCATCAAGATATTTTTAATTTATTTGGGAGTCTACTTTTGAAGGAATGGATTGCAATTATCTAATGAAGAAGATGTGACCGTTTAATAGAAATCAAAATAAAGAACAAAATTTAATCTCGAAACAAATTTTCAAAGCGATGTGTTTGATTGACGAAGCTATAGATTTTTTTTTTAAAAACGATCCTGACTGCGGAACCTATCTTCGATCTTTACATGGTTTGCTAAAGAAAATCATAATTCACTTTGCGTCGTTTCAATTTGCGTCGTGTTTTTTTGGAACGTAACCACGACGCAAAGTGAAGTATTGGTGTATGTATATTTTTTTATTTTTTATTCCTTTATTTGCATAACAACTTGATGTGTTATTAATATTTAAAATGATTTAAAAATACTTATTGTTAAAAAATGTATTGAATCAGTGTATCTGACACTGGTTTTGCTAGAAAACCAAAAGATACACTTATATCTTATCATCTTATTTATATTGTAGTTTGTTTGTAAACCATTTTTTTTCTGTTCTAATTAAATAAATGATGATAATGAAAAAAAAAAATCAATTTTTTCACCAACTTTGTTTTTGTTTTTTTGTTATACATGTTCGATGATCGCGTTGGATGAATTTACAGTTTTGCCGATGATGCAACATTGCACTCATCTATTTCATTCGAGGTCGAGCCTACTCCTTCAGAGTTAAACGGTAAACGGCTGGAAGTTGTCACTTCGCTTAGTTCCGATTAGAGTACAATATTTGTGGGGAGTGAAAAATCAGGTCAAATTTAACGATAAAAACTCAATTCGTCTGCTTGGTGTCAGATTAGCAACAATTTAAAATGGAATGAACACATTATAGCAATGTCCAAATCAGCTTCACGTAAACTCGGGTTTCTCAATAGATGCAGACGGTTTGTTAGACCGCATCAGGTTCTTCAGATATATAAAACCTTTTATTTAACCGTGTATAGAATATTACTGGCAGGTTTGGCATGGAGCATATGGCATTGCTCTCCAGTTGCTCTCCAGTTCAGCGGCGTGCCATTCGAATAATACGAAAGTCCAGACTTACGAAAGAATTAGAAAGCCTACAGCACCGTAGAGATTTTGTAGAACTTTGCGTGTTCTATAGATTAATAAATGGTAAATGTTCTGTAGAATTAAAGGAGAAAATACCACCATTTGTTACAGGTCATCTAGGAAGTGGAATTCGTTATTCGGTTTTCAGTTTCCGTTTAAGTATAAAAGGCACAAGCTCTTGATGCAAGAGCTCCAAGGTTACAAGGAGCTAGGACAGTCGAAAAGTCCGCCCTACACCCAATTAAAGCTAAATATAAAAAAAAGTGTCGAACAATCACTATTTCATTTTAGTTACTACTTCAGTAGTCATTAAATCTCAGACCAATCTTTCTCAATTCTGTTCAAGGGACAAGGGAATTAACTAGAAATATTCTCAATTTCTTTTCCAATCGCACGACAACTGTTCTTTTATAGAAATTCAAATCCCTCATATCTGTAACTATTTCGAGAGCCATGGAGCGTTCAACGATATGTCAAATGTAGTTCTAAAACATTCTCGATTCGTTACCAACCAGATCTACGATACTAACGATGGGAATAATTATTACACTAATTGTTACAACTCTAAGACGATTTGTATTAGACGGGCTGTAATAATATGCGAATCTTCACTTCACGTACATCACGCTACTGATTGGTACTCGACATTCCACTCAATCAATATAGTAGGTGCGCATTAATTTTGTTGTTGTACGTTAGGACTACTTTTATCAAGCCCTTTTATGTTTCATTGCAGTAATGTATACATCTGGTTTAAACTCATTTTTTACGTCACGGGCTCATACTCTCAAAAACTGAACTTAAGAGTTCAATTTGATCCTTAAATGTGTATTGTGTACCAGTTAATCATTAACTGATGATGCCATAGTTTAATTGATCGGAAATATGTCATCAGACACATGCAACTGGACTTGCGATTTGTTGCATTGTGTTCGTATGTTCACATATCAAAATCAACGGATACAACCCTTTGGCCAAATTTTCTTTCATAGATCAGTTGGATCTCTTCTCCATGCCATATGTCTACGAGTTTATAAGAGTTATTCATTTTAATGCTGATTTTCCGGCATAGCTCAGTGATCAGTTACAAAGCTTAACCCTTGACCATAGTGCGTAGCTTTATTGGGATTTTATATCTGGTGACCCACTCAAATACCAAACTTCTGGCTACTATTACTGTTTATATTTCATCATTAAGGCCATGATCAACTTATTTCTTTTGATTTTCTCGTGAAATATTTTAGGCGATAAGTGTCGAACTATCACTTGACTGCCAGGATACAGTAGGGAAATGTTCAGACCCATCTTTCTTGTATGTTTCCCAAGCAGAAAGAATATAGTTTACACTTAACTTACCTTACTGTAACTCAAACTACCGTACTATGCCTACATTTAATTTATCCGCCTTGTTTTTTCCAAATTCTATTCAAATGACAAGGGCCCAAGATACTATGAATATTCTCAGTTTATATTCCAATCGCAAAGAAACTATTCTTTGAAAGAATATAATAGCTTACTTCAAAACTGCTATAATTATCTCGAAACTCTTCAAATGGGTCAAATGTAGAAAATATATGTTGAAGACGAAGTTTTGCCAGAGGCAGTCCAGATCTATTGACCAACCAACCGATTTGTAACCGAATAATTGTGCTAAGATGAGTCGCTTGTTCCTGCAGTGGGACTATATAATTTTATTCTAACACTTTACTGGTTGGTTAAAACGAATCGGAATCGGAATCTCGATCATACTTATTCTCTTTCAATGGTCAATCTAAATAGGTATGCATTAATCATGTCGGAGTATGTTTGGGTTACTTTTATATGGCCCATTTATATTTAATTGTGATGATACGTATATGGTTTAAACTCACTTGTTGTATTCAAATAATGTTTATTCACCACTCACCGTCTCTTCGCTATTTCTAAAACTGAAACCGACTGTCTCAAAACTCAAGAGTTGAATTGTCTCCACTATATATTCGATTATTGACTAACATGATTCTTTTTTAAATTCATCTCGAACAGAAACAACAAGCTGTCACCACGCGCACTACCAATTGCTGTTTCTTGTAACCTCTTAGCAGTGATAAGAGTTTTGCGTGTATCTCCAGGTGGTGTATTGATTGACAGTTAAAGACCTGAATCAACAAGTCGTTGGCAAATATAGCGTAAGATACGCCATCAACATCATCGGAATCCAATCCATTTGCCAAATGATCTTGCATCATTTGGTTGAATTTCTCCCTCATGCCATATGACTGCAAGTTTATGTGTCCTATATAACTGAGTGGTTAGTTGCGATCCAAAGTTTATTATTATTATTATTATTAAAGTTGGCTGGAACCCTTAAAGCTTCCGTACTCAATGTCACAAAGGGCCCATGGTGCAAACCTAGGATTTAATCAAAGCACACAGGTGCGTTCTGCAACCGTAGCAAACTGGAGCAGTTTGAACCAGGCCAGAGGAGACAGTTGATTAACAGGAATATTCCTGCAGTTGAACACAAGGGATTTAATGCGGTCGAAAGCCGGACAGGTGCTGATGAAGTGTGGGCTGTCATCAACATCCGCAAGACAATCTTCGCATACGGAATCACTAGCAAGATCCATGCGATGAAGATGACTTTTGAAACGGCCATGGCCAGTAAGTAGAGCAACCAACATCCTAAAGTTATATTTGGTCAGCTTCGGGTTAAGCCCCCTTATAAAGTATTTGATTGTTTTTTTCAATGTGTGAAGAGGTACAGGAGCATCTGGTTCAGGGCCTATGAAAAATAAGCCAGAATCAGTTTTAACCAAACTGTCTGCAACCGGTCCGAAGTTTAATCTGAGCTCAAATGCCACTTTGTATCTGATGACACACTCAAATACCAATGTTCTATTATTTTGCCTTATTAACGCCATGATCAACTTATTACCTTTGGTTCTTTCTTGAAATTTCGGGACATGTTATATCTAGATGACATTACCGTATGATTGATACAAAAGTCTTCTTTCAGAGACATCAGTGCGGAATTGTAAGTTGTGTTAAATTCACTGGAATCTGAACAGAGAATCATTGTTTGACGCTAATTTACCCACTTAACGCATCAAGTACTCTGACTTTCCTCTCTTAAAAGATCGTCACTTTACTAGCCGAAGAAACTTTCCTAGTCGAAAGAACAGCTTTTTTATGTTTTGGTCCTTCAGTGTAATGGTGTATCCCAGTTTCATCAACAATAATTGCGAGAAAACTGTGAACTACATATATGTTAATTAAACTGCACCAAAAGAGCAAACATGATATCAACCTAGGAAACAGCGTTGTAATGTACAAACAATATATTCATATCCCTTTTTGACCTACTCATAGGAGGACATACTCAGTATCATTCGTTTACCAAATGGTACTAAACAACCGTCAAATCAAATTTCGAGAGGTATAAGATACAATGAATATACCCAGTAGTGCCTCTCAAATGACATGACTATGACATGACTCAAATGACTATTTAATGACATCTCGACAATCATTTTCTATTAACTAACTCACTCAAACGATATTCTAGTGCCAACTGTGCACTCTATAATCATTTGACACTGAGCACGAATCATTCCGAGCAGCAGGTTGGCGGCAGTAAAACCCTATATCTCATCTAGTCCGGAATAGTGATAGATAATATATGAGGAGCTCTCGATGCCAGATTTGTCTCTCATATAGACACTTGAGATAATCATAATATCACAGTGTATGGATACAAATAAATTGTTGACTCTAACGGTTGTATCCAAACTAAACTAATTAATTGTGAAAGGTTACTTGTCCTCATTTGGATTCGAACTAGCTTCTACCATAGAAGCCTACTACGTAAACTCCTACTACGTAAACTGTGTACTAAAACCACTCGACCATTGACTGTTATGTCGTTTACTGTATTGATATAGATGCCTATATCAAAAGCGTTACAATATCGTCGAATAAGCGTATCAAAATCCACTGGCGTCACGTCTGAAGAGATAAGCTGCAGACATCACGATGACATAGAAGTTCGTCATTTTATTTCGCCAAACTGTTAACGAATACTTGGTATGATTTTTTATGATAAATAAATGTAATAATCTAATCTTGGTATGATAAATGTAAATGACACAAGTCCCAGTGTTTCCAAAGTAGAATGTTCCAATTGAATCCCGCGCTGGCAATTTTCTTCAGTAACAAGCTGAGTTTTTGCGCCTCACGGTTGCCATATGGCTGAGAGGAAATATTCCATGTCATTTTCCTCCATAGCTTTAATGACGACCGTCATTTTGAAACGCGACATATAATGACTAGCGCGATTTAATGAAACGCGACAGTTCGACACGACCCCATATACAAAATAATCTAATTTATTTGTTTTATCCACGTTATCAAATGTAATTTTAGCTTGCTGATTTTATTTTTTTTATTCACGTTGACGCAATTCTGCCTGTCTGATTTAATCACGTCATGTGTGCCCTTTAGAGATAATTTAGTCAAATATTAACAGTCAATAGTATGCCTTGAAACTCTGAATTATTTTGTTTTATCGTGTAACACCTCCAAGTAGGCTTTGCGTTTGTCAGATGCTCTATTCAGTATCTAGCGTACTTGGAGATTTCCAAAATAATCACCCTGTATATTTTATCGATAAGAAATAAAATATCACCCATTTCTACCCCAAATCATTGGGGAGCTTTTCGATTTAATAATCCCGAAGGTTGTCTTTCTACACAATCCATCTTATCAATGTGAAAAATTACATTGAAGATTTTCTTTATACCTATAACTCGTACCACGAAGAAATTTCGACGAAATTATGCTCCGTTTCTCTGCGAAGAGAAGGCATGCGCAAATCTGCAAACTCATCGCATGTTGATAACACAACTCTTGTTTACTTGTTGATGTACGGCTGGTATTCCCAATTTGAATGATTTATTGAAAGCAATCACAGAATGATTTAAAGGAACGACAAAGTAATCAAAAAAAAAATCCCAAGACGTATTTCTTAATATAATGATGATATCGAGCAATAAATTTAATTGACTTCGTTTGTTTCTGATCTGCTTTAATGTTTTTTTTTGGCTACGAAAACTCTTTAATATTTTTTGGATTATGAAAATGGGAAAGGTGTTTTATATTGTACGAGAGACTCGTCAGCATTAAGATAAATGATGCTGTTTACTTTCGGTGCGTTAAATTTATGCGAATTCTTCTCGTATATATAATTACTGGATAGAAAGTTGCATGTAATTAATTCACACTGGTTATGTGTGTATATAGTGAAGAGCTGCTCTCACTTTAAAATTTATTCACATAAGAAGCATCTTACAATCATTTTCAAAAATAGATTTCGACATGATGTTGCACCACCTACGGAATTTTTGGTGCGTCGTCGTGCTATGGAACGTGCAATTGAAATTATAACTGGTTCGCGTTGACTATACTCACCAATCGTTAAGTGTATGCACCATCAATTAATAATATAATTAGCTGTTGGTTAACTATATATAAAGATATACCTAACCTAATGCTAGTAGAAAAGTTGTTAGATACGATTAAATTTTGTGTATGTGCGAACGTATAAAGCAAGTTATAACCGGACTGACCACTTGAGTATGTCAACAAATTTGTTCTTGTACGAGTATAGGCAAACACTAATAACAAACTCTAATATTGGAGTTGACAAACAGCACCCAATCTTGAAATATGTTTTCTTGTCATTTTTTTTTGTTCGTTTTACGATGTTTGACTAAGGCGGAATATAAATTAGCATAAATTAGCCAAGTTACGCGAATATATTATGTTGAGTACCATGCCGACGGTGTAAAATAGTGTTAATCTACTTAAAAATACACGATCAAAGACTAAACGATGCATTAGTTGGGGTCGTATCACGATATAAATACAAAAAAAAGTTGGACGGTATACGTTTAAATCGAGATGAGATCAAAAATGTAAATTAGACCTCTGGCGCTAGGTAGGCGTGTTAGAGTGAGGTGAGCGGCGGACCCGAACCAGATCGCATGTTTGATGATTGCCCCATTTTTTCAGTAAATTATGATGAACAAATATTTAAAAATATTGCCGACTGCAATCTTATAATGAAAAAACACAGTGCATGTAAAATCGAGGGGGCGACCCATAAAAAGTATCACTAAAAGCCGGGCATTTGACAGTTTAAGATATTTCTCGTTTATTCCTTAATATTATTCATTAGTTTCGTCCAAGACATTTTTTTTGCTAAAGTCAAGTTGAGAACCTGGAATGTGTCAGACGTAGTCAACCTGGATTCAGAAGTCAGATGGTGAATATAGTTATCAGTTTGTTGGAATTAAATGATCACGAATAAATGAGATCATGATTAAGGCCATCCTTCCTAGCAATTTATACGAGAACCCATTTTGCGATGTAGAAGACGGTTAACAGTAAGAGATGAAAATTAGAAAATATGTCGGGAAAAGAACGAATCCATCAGCGGTTAAAAATGAAGAACTGCGTCATCATCACTTAGATTTTACAACCAAAAGCAAGTTCCTAATACATAAAAAACTGTGAATTTCTTTTGTTATAGTTAAGGGCTTAACTATAACGAAAGAAAGGTGGGTTACGCCAAGAATGAGTTGTAAAGAT
Organism: Tipula lateralis; assembly: GCA_963932295.1. Taxonomy (NCBI): domain Eukaryota; kingdom Metazoa; phylum Arthropoda; class Insecta; order Diptera; family Tipulidae; genus Tipula; species Tipula lateralis. The sequence goes on along the minus strand of OZ010738.1, from coordinate 14,542,167 downwards.
CAAATCAACACCTCGTATCATCATAGAACAGTCAAACGAATGGATTTCATACCTACTCTTCGTAGACTTCGAACGAGCATTTGAATCAATCAGTTGAAATGCAATTTTTCAGTCACTTTGCAATATAGACACACCGAAGAAAATAATTGAACTAATTAAAGAAACGTATCGAGATGCCGAAACTTGGTCAATATAAAGAATAATAAAATTGAAAATATGTAGGTGCACCGTTCGTGCGGTGCACTCCACTCCGTTAAACAAAACCATTCCTCATAACTATTCGTTTAGTTTACAATATATTTATTAATCTTAATATTTATTAACAATTCAATTCACTTATCAATTAATTATTATATTTAGTTATTTTAATTAAATTTAGTTAAATTTTCACGACCGTATCTTTGCTACTCCCGTAGATTACTCATTGTATTGCAAAAAATTAGAAAAACAAGTTTCGATAGTTAAGCAGATGAGATGCGCGCACCACTTGGTTAACATGCGCAAGAAAATATTCGTGCTGTGGCTATCGCCCATTGGATGACGGCACCCGATCTCAAAATGACCGATTTCGAATGAAATTTTGTCATTTTTAATTATAGGGCGCCTGAATAATTCAAACCGATTTATATCAGCCGCCTACATGTACCCCCTTCGCAGATAAAAGGCCATAGTTGTGAAAAAATTGTGGTTGTCAAAAGATGCATCGCGATCATGTAGAAATCAATTCGCGTTATATACCCGTAATCAATTGACCGGAGTAAAAATATTGGAAAACTTGAAATTCATTCAATGAACCAGCATGATGTCCGGAACCAGAAGATGCTTCCGAATTACTCATCCGCAAATTCTGAAGTTGCCTAATCTTTTTCCAACATTATAAAGTAAAAACATATAAGTCGAACGGTTAATAAACCACCTTGGGCTTTACAAGAAAAACAACCAAGTCAAAAAGCATCAACAACTAAAACAAATAGTGTAATCCGTTTTTTTAGTGCTCGTAATCACTCATCCTAATATGCCATATACGCAGGTTTTAATCTATCAATGGAGATTGATTGTTGGTTATCTTTGATAAAAATTACAAAGTGTTTGCGTAGGTGGGGATTACTTTATATGGACCTTCATACGGGGGTTGTAAGCCAGTACGTACTTTATCAACCCTGACGAAAACATATTCACAGGTATCCAACGATTTTGGGACGAAAATATCATTCTGTTTCCGTTTACGTGTCGCAGTTGGTATGAGATTTCTCACTGTATTTCGCAGTTGATCTATAACTGTATCGTGAGTAGGCGAAGGTAATTGAGGATTTTCGATAAAGAGCTCACCAGGAAGCTTAATTTCTGTCCATATACGAGTTCCGCAGGAGAACACTTAATATCCTCTTTCTCCGTAGCTCTAATTCCAAGTAAAACCATGGCAATTTCGGAGCTCCAATTAGTCGTGTTGCCTCTGGCCATGAGTGCGGCTTTCAGTTGCCAATGAAATCGTTCAACCATGCCGTTAGATTGGGGATGATACGTTGTAGTACGTATTCTATGTGAGCCAAGGAGCTTCGTTAGCCCTGCAAAAAGCTTGGACTCAAATTGACTACCCAAATTGTCAGTAGTAATATTGACAGGTACCCCATATCTACAAATGTAATTCTCAACAAAAGTGGTTGCAATGGTTGCTGCCGAAATGTCAGTCATGCAGTATGCTTCAGGCGAGCGAGTAAATCTGTCGACACACGTTAGTAAATATTGATATCCCTTAGATGGTGCCAAAGGGCCTACTTTATCTAAATGGATATGTTCAAATCGACAAGGTGTAATTTCAAATTGTCCAAACGGTGATTTTGTATGTCGCATCACCTTAGATTTCTGGCAGGATACACAAGACTTGGACCAATGCCCAAGGTCTTTCTGCATACTTAGCCAGAAATAACGTTTATCAATAAATTTTCTCGTCGCTCCGCCACTGGGTTGAGAAATGTTGTGCAGGGCGTCAAACACAGTTCGACGTAGTGGCTCTGCGATGTAGGGCTATTAACCCCTGTGCTCGTTTCGCAGACAATCTCAAGGCCAGGTAATATAATAAGCTGTAGTTGCATCGATGCACTATGTGGACGTCCGGAACCACAATCTTCTGAATTATTCCTGAGCAAGTTCTGAAGTTCTATGTCCGATTCTTGGGCTGAGATGATTCGTTTGTAGTCGAAACAGTTATCGACTGTTACCATTTCCCTATCTGTAGCACGCGACAGCGTGTCTGCGACCACGTTGTCTTTTCCTTGCACATGACGAATGTCCGTGGTAAACTGGCTAATAAAATCCAAGTGCCTTGATTGTCTTGGGTTCCACTCAGTTTTGGATTGAATAGCTCTGGTCAGAGGTTTATGGTCGGTAAAGATTGTAAACTCCCGACCCTTCTATAAAATATCGAAAATGTTTAACGGCATAATAAATTGGCACAACAACGGCACAACAACTCTCTATCAAATGCTGAATATTTTACTTCAGCCTCTGAGAGTTTCTTCGAAAAGAATCCCAGTGGTTCCCAACCACCGTTGTTATACTGTTACATTACTGCTCCTACCGCAGTATCAGATGCATCAGTGGTAATGCTGAACTTAGTGTCGTTCAGTGGATGTGCCAACAAAGCGACATTCGCTAATTCACTCTTGAACTTTGAAAATGCCAATTCGCATTGCTCTGTCCATGTAAAGTTCTTGGAGGTCTTAGGCTTCTTATTAAGCACCGCCAAGTGCGAGTGAATCGGACCAATAATTTCAGCCATTTTGGGTAAGAACCGGTGATAATAATTAATCATACCGATGAACCGCTAAATATGTTTAATAGTTGTAGGTGTTGGGAATTCTGTAATGGCATTAATTCGTTCTTGAGAAAGCAGAATACCATTAGGAGTAATCGTATGACTGAGAAATTCAAGTGAAGTGGCACCAAATACGCACTTCGAACATTTAATATGCACATCGAACTCAGTCAACTTTTCAAACAGTTGTTTCAAATGAAGGTTGTGTTGTTCTTCACTTGCAGATGCCACCAAAATCTCGTCAATGTAAACAAAAACAAAATCCAAATCTCTCACGATTTGGTTCATGAAACGCTCAAACGTTTCTGCGGCGTTACGTAAACCAAATGGCATTCGGTTAAACTCATATAATCCTAATGGTGTCGTAATCTCCGTTTTGTGAACATCTTCAGGTGCTACTGGGATAATGTGGTAAGCTCTGACTAGATCGATTTTACTGAAAATATTACAACCTTGTAAATTCATGAAGAAATTTTGAATGTGGGGTATCAGAAACGATCCGGAATAGTGACTGCATTCAGTCTTCGATAATCCCCACATAGTCTCCAATCATGATCTTTCTTCTTCACCATGTGAAGAGGGCACGACACATGCGATGAAGACGGCCTTCAAATTCCTAATTTGACCATATGTTCAAATTCTAACTGCGCCGCTTTATGGCGAATGGGATCTAGTCTCCGTGGTCTCGACACTGGTAAATGACCTTGAGTGACGATATGATGTACCACGTTATATTTCATTGGTGAACCATAATTCGGTTCGGCCGTCAGTGAAGGAAACTTCTTCAATAAGGATCCATAACTATTGTCGACTACAAAATGAATTGGACTCGGCGTTGAGTCCCGAATTGTCATGGCATTGATGAACAGCTGAGTCGCTGAATCCACCAGCCGTTTTTGTTTTAAATCGACCATAAGAGCAAATTTGCTGAGAAAATCAGCGCCAATGATCGGACGGCTAACATCAGTCAAAGTAAATGCGTGAGTAAAATTACGTTTCAGTCCGATATCGATTTCCAGCAACTTAGTTCCGTAAGTATTAAAAGTTGAGCCATTGACGGCTGATAAAACTAGATCAAAAGACTTGTGCACTCCGAAAATGGATGTTGCAAAACTACGTACTGGAATGACCGAAAGGTCAGCGCCAGTATCAATTAAGAATGTCAAATGGGTTCGTCTGTCGTAAATAAAAAGGCGGGATGTTTTCGGTGAAACGACTTCCTTTTAAAAATCTACGAGTTAGACGTTGCACGGTAGTGAAAATTTTTACAAGTGTTTTATGAAATATGTATAATTGATTCTACGTTATAATTTAAAATCTGGAAAAATGAAATTAATTTTACGTTAAAAAATTTTACGAAAAGAAGATTTTAAGTTTTTACAAAGATTTAAGCAAACAAAAAAATTGTATATATAAAAAAAACTTGCGTTTTGTAACCCGTTATATATATGGGCCTAGCTATTGTTTGGTCACTGCTGCTGATGCAGGTCCCTCGTGGGCACTCGCCGTTACCCTACGGTGGTACGGTGGCTTTATGCTGTAGGTTTGTATAAGATATCCAATTAAGTTGTATTATATTTGGTTGTTTATGAAATATTTCATCAATCAGTGTTTTACAATATGGTTTCAATTGGTATTGTAATGCCGATGTACCGCTGATTTTGCACCGATTGATTTTTGTACCGCTTGTTTTTTTGAAATATGCTCTCGAAACAATCACTCGTTTGATATATTCGTGCTGTGGCTATCGCCCATTGGATAGCGGCACCCGACCTCAAAATGACCGATTTCGAATGAAATTTTGTCATTTTTAATTATGTAGCGCCTGAATAATTCAAACTGATGTATATCAGCCGCTACAAATACTTCAACTTGCGAGGAATGAGGCAAGGCGCTGTGTATTATCTCTGCTTCTATTCATAAAAACTCTTAGTAGTAACATTCGTAACCTCGACACCACATCCCCAACTAGTATTCAATGGGAAACACTAGCATGACACAATGATTTGGGCTACGTTCATGAAATTTGTCTGCTAGCACAAAGGCATTCCGGCAAACAGCAAATCATAAGATTAAACATGAGGTTGAGAAATTTGTATACCTTGCGGTTGTAATCGAGCAAAAACAGGTGAAACGGAACAAGATATCAGTCAACACATCAGCAAAGCCAGACATATATATTCAACATGCTTCAATAGGCTTGAAATGCTTTCGTTCTAACAAAAAATACAAGGGTACGATTCTTGAATGCGTGTGTCGATGTGAAACACTGAAACATACACAAAAACTACTGGTGTTTGGAATTAAATGCCTGAGAAATGCTTCTGGTCAGATAAGATCAGCAAGTGGAGATGGATCGGTCACACAAAGAGAAACCCCAGGAATATCATTAAAATGAAATCCATAGAAAGTCAAAAAATAAAATTGGAATCGAAAGAACTCGGTAAAATATGGAGAGAGTTGAAAACAATAGTCCCAATAGAATCAGATGTTCCAGTCTGGGTTAGGTCAGAGTTTGTAGTGCAGAATAGATTGATAATAGGAACCACATTTGGCCGTAGATCCTAGCTTATCACATGGAAAGGACCTACTTCTGTCTCTCAACTCGATCATTTAATGATCTTTAATGATCTGATCTGTAAATTCACCAATCAGTCTATGATCGACAAATTTTAAACCAATATCTATCCAGTGTGGTAGATAATTTAAATAGCAGTGGGTTAGGTTAAGTAGGTGGTCCTTATTCTGTCTGTCTGTTTCTATCTCAAAGCTCTCCCAACGCTTGCGCTGTGCATTATTTGCGTCCTGCTTTACGCCATATACCCCATTACGCCAAATCGAGGAAGTACGACTATAGATTCGATTTACATATACCCATTTGCCGATTGCATTGCTCAATGCCAGTGCTAGTATATACTGACATGGAAGATAGGTTGGCCCATGAGTTCTGCACTCCAACAGGGGGGCCCATAGATGTGCTCATTAGCATCACTTATCAGAATCAGATGGTGTAAAATCCCTTTTGCATCCAGACCCCTCTATTGGGATTCGAACCCGGTATCTTCCGCTTACCACTACACCATTTGGTCAATGTCATTATTCTGCTGACACTTGTTCTCTTGAAACTACTACTTTAGGTCAACAACACACGGCTTTGAATAAGGCCTTAAGGTTTATACCAATTTCAAAATCTTACAGCTTTAAACCAACTAACTTGGCTTAAAGCTGTACGGTTTTGGAGTATGGGTCATCAACTGGATTTGTTCTTAACGGTTTATGTGGCGAAATTCAACGTTTATCGGTTTCATGTTAGAAAACTCTAACCATCGATCTATTACAATGGAACTTCCAACATTAGACCAAAAGAGTATTTAGCCTTAATATCGATTGTACTCTCCAATCTCTTTAGGACAAAAATGTCAATTCTTGGTAATTTGGCTGCATCCTATTTAACACCCCTGGTTTTCTCCACAACCACTAAAGTAGTTCTTGCAAACATAACCACAAACAATAGAACTGATACATTCATTAATCTGGTGAGTATGGCATAAACCGAAAACCAAATCATAATTCATTGTTCGAACAAATCAACAATCATGTCAAAATAATGAGGAAGTGCGCAGAACAAGAAACACAACAATAATATTGCCACATTGAATGAAATCATTATGCACGTACATAAGACGATCGTATAAATGTAATAAGTTTTTCACAATAATAATTAAAATTAACCGCATAATAGCAAGCATCCATATCTAAGATGTAAATATATTTATGCTCTCAAATTGTATGCATTAGCATCAAAACAATGCTCATTTCATAAACCGCGTATATATGTATGTATGTATATACAATACGAGAACACATAAAAAAAAAATTCATTCATCTCGTATATTGCCTTTCATTTCGAAAGAAATCTACTTGCTGTGAAAAAGATTTATTAGTTTTGTTATACATAAGACGAGAAGATCTTAGAGAGGTATGGAAAACGAAAATATAATTTATACCTAAATAATAATAAAATGAATTGCAATTTTTGTTTTGTTTTACAGTTTTATGTTCAAATTTAAGATATTTAATTTTTTACAGCACAAGTCTAAGATTGTATAAGACGATAACGAACACACCATATATACATCGACCGATAAATGTGTATTGTATTACAAACGCTGTGGATTAATTATAGGTCAGACATATTTGTAACACATATTTTTCCAACTTTCTATCTTGGTTCTTGATTTAAGATGATTGTATATTGATACACTTGATAGAGAACAGCATATCTGGTCATCATCTCTGTATATAAATAATTCAGACTCCACGGGAACAGAAACAAACAAGTAAAGAACTCTCAACCGGAAGCAAGAATATATAACCGGAGACAAAAGTGCCACGGCCACCTTCAATTTATTATCAGAGTGTTAGTCCTCTTTTCTACCTAGCTATGTATACGGGTCGAACCGTTTGAATTTAAACCATGAAAAGTTAAAATCTCGAAAAGCAGTTAAAAGGTGAAAATATAGTGAAATAATAGTGAAAACTAAAAGGGTGATGAAAATACGTATTTTGTTCACAATCGAATCTTTTTTAGATTGGACTCATCTAGGGAAAAAAAGTTACAATTGGTGACAACATTGGGTGATTAATAGTCATCACCTGGGTGGGGATTACCATCTTTCGTCCAAAGTCTTTTTTTACTATTATATGTGTGCTATGGTCTGACCCCCTACAACTAATACACCATTATGATTTTCCAACAGCTAAGTTTACAAGACACCTGAAATAAAGTTTGAAGATAATCGTATGGATCACATGTCTTCAAAAAATATTGGAGGTTTTATGCGCTACGCGATTAAAGTCAAACTTCATAATCGGATGTATTGTCTCTCACCAAAGCTATTCTTAAATTATTGATTAGAGGATGGCCTATCCATAGCTTACAGTCTGAATACTGAATTTTTTGTATGGGCCAAACATCCAAAACTCTGGAGATTCCCTATCTGACACGATTATCCTGAAACTTCATGACCTAACCTATTGCAAAATCGAAATGGCATATCAGTTACAGGGATATTCATCCATAGCTCAGAATCAAAAAACTGAATATTTGGTCTGAACCAAAAACACGATTATAGTCAAACTTCATACTCAGATGTATTGTGATCTTAGCTATTGAATCGTAATGGCGTGTTAAATTCAGGGCTTTATTACAGGGCAACAACAAACTTCATTCTTGATTTGATCAAAAGTGTGGGCACAAAATGCAGAGGATGTAGTGAAAAAGATGCAATATCTTGATTCCACAGTGTAAAAAGTGTCAAATTCATGGACATAGGCAAAACGTTTGTAATAAAGTGCCCAGATGCGTATAGTACTTTAAGTACCAGACCAAAAATTAACTCAGCCTCAACAAGAATATCCACAAAGCTGATGACACATCAACCATTTAACATGGTGTCAAGAACAAATCAAAATGTTGCAAATGCTGATGCACTCACTATCGGGAGTTCGAGAAGACAACAGAGTCCTGCTTCAAATGATAACTGAAGTCATAACCAATCTAATATACTAAAAGATACTCTTGATAAAGACTTAGTTCACAAGAAGAAAAGCAAGAAATAGCCATGACGTCTGATATCTTGCAAAGGCTCACCCTACTCGAAAAAAGGCGAAGTTTAGAGTTAGCCTCTCTTTGCTTATGGCATTTAATCAAAAAATTCTTGCATGGAACTTCAATGGTATATTCCAACGACAACTGAAACACACCTGACAACTCAAAATCATATAAAATTACATGGCTACCAAGTCCACTGAGCAGAACATCATAATAATAATGGACGAGTGAGGGAGCAGTTCCATTATTATAAAAAAAGTCATTAAATACGATCTGCAACAAAAACTTGAAAATGATGAAATACAGGCGATTGGCGTTAGCATTAATACCCGAAATCATAAAGTAGTGGTAGCTGCAATATATGCTCCAAATTTATACCTACAATCTCTCACCTAGAGTAAAGATAGCGATTCATCACTGTGGAAGCTACCAAATATTTGAAAAGACCAGTTACTCACACACCAGCAATGAGAGATTTCTAAACAGTCGGAAATAATTAATGTCTCCTTCAGACACTGTTATGCCCTTTTTTTTGGAAATTTGCGGAAGTAATAATCATCCTAAACCAGGGAATCCACCAAGTTAATTTACTTGCGGAACAGTCCAATATCGCTTCTTTCAATTAGACCGGACATTGAAAAGTCAGGAGTTGTTCCATTCCATCAGTTTGGATTTAGAGAGAAACAGGCCACAAACGGTCAAGTCCATAGAATAACAGATTTAATAGAAACTATCTAAGAGGACAAAAAGTTTTGTTCCGCCATATTTCTGGATATAGCGCAGGATTTGAACAAAGTTAGATGGTTTATCATTTCAATTCGAGAAAACTCTGTATTGAGGACTGTTAAAGTCGGTAGGGAGATTCTTTAGAGTTGAACAGGGAGGATTTTACCCCAATATAAAACAAACTAAAGATGAAGTCCTGCAGGAAAAGACCTAGGGCCATTCTTTTATTTTTACTATTTAAAAGCGACTTAGATCGCCACGCTTGCAGATGATACTGCAATTATATATAAGATTGGCTAGCTAAGTGGAACTAAAGCGAATGAATCGAAGTCTACTCATACATAATAAACGTATGCATTATAAACAAGTGCTCAAGCCGATCTGGACATATGGTATTCAACTATTGCGAAGCACGACAACCAGCAATCAACAAATCGTGCAACGATTTCAAAATAAAGTTCTCAGAGAGGAACGCCCTTGATACACCACTCGTAATAGTGGCCTTCATAGAGAACTCGGAATCGACACAGTCTTCGAGGAAATATAGAAGTGTGCTCAAAAACATCAGAAGAGGCTCCATCATCACCTTAAAATTGAAGTTGAAAAACTTCTTCATCATGAGGGCATTACAAAAAACTAAAACTTTTTGAGTTACAAGAATACATTAACGGAAATCATAATTAGTCTAACAATAGAACCGAAATTGTTCATAGGGTTAACAACACTATATAATAAGAGAGCAATGATTAAATGGAAGCTACACGAATATAGTAGCAAATTGGATATCATTAACGTTCGATAGAGATATCCAGTTCCGCTAATCTTGTTGATGTCTTTTGTAAATGTATCTTACTCAGAAAAGGTCAATATACTAAGTTAGGCGTACAGAATTTTATTTGTTTTCAATCTCAAACGTCCGGACTTTGATTTTTTAGAAAACATAATGTGAATGGGTGTTTTATGTGTTCAAGTTTTGTTTACGTTAAACAGAAAATTCTAAGAATTTGCATAAACACTTTAAGATTAAAGTAAGACTATTTTTAGAATACATGTGTACATATTTATGGCTAAATTTGATTTTATTTACAAATAACTGTGCAGTAAGCCCGGGGTATGATGAGATTTTATTTCTTTATATCTGACTCAATCGGTGCTGCTGCACGATATCAACAATTTTATAATTATAGAATCTGGTGTGCTTTAAATCAACGGTGTTTTGACTCAATAATTAGTTAGGCCTCACCAGTGGTAACCTAATTAATTAAAACTCAATAATATTATATCCGAGAACGAGATATAACATTGGTAATTTGAGCCACCAAAACAACTGGCGGCAATAAATTTGGAACTTTAAACAAATAACAACTACAAATTTTATACCACGGTATCAACTGACAGCTGAAAAACAACTACCAGCATCGTTGAAACAACTACCAGCATCGCTAAGTTTTACAATCGGAAGCAGTCCATCCAACAACAACAAAAAATTTAACAAATAACACTTAGATTTACAACATAAGTGTTACAACAACTGGCGTCATGATCGATGTACTCCTAAAAGAACAAGAGGAGATATTAGAAAAATCCAAATACTGCAGAAAAGTTTTAATGAGGCAGAAAGGCAGTCAAAAAGACAACTCGAAAGAAAGATTCAAATTCTAAAAGGATTATTTTTGCAATATGAGAGCAATCATGAAAAAATTGTTGCCTGTGCCACGTTAGAGCCCTCACATGGTTACTTCATTGAACGAAGATCTACAGAACAAACATACAATGCGTTCATAAATGAGATGCGGCAGCGTTTGCATGGAGCCCCAACAACGCCCACGGTGAAAATCGACACTCAGGCATCAACAAGTTTTAATTTTCCGGAACCTCTGAAGAAAACTAATCTGATGGATAACGATAACTCAGAAGAAGAGATACCAACGGAGAAAAGAAAATTTGTGAAAAGGGCAGAAATTATAATTTGGCGCAGAAAATTAAACAACTAGACAACAATAGAGTCATGATGGATCAGCTACATGAAGAGCTTCTGTTAGAAATTCCAGAAGAACAACATAGCTTCATTCCGTATTTTCAAAATCAAGAATACGATACTATGAATGAAGAAGTAGACGAGATGACAGCCGAGCTTCAAGAGACAATACAAGTATTGTTACCCCTAGAATGCGCCAACATCACCAAGAAACCTGATTTCAAACCAGAAATAAAATTGCCTCGTATCGAAATACCATATTTCAGTGGGCAATACCATGAATGGACAACGTTCCACGACAGATTTAGCAGATTTGTGCACGACAACAAAAACCTCACAGATACACACAAAATCAGTTACCTGAAAACGTATGTTAAAGGAGAGGCATCAAAATTAATAAAACATATATCAACAACAGGAAGTAATTATACGGATGCATGGAATATACTTATTAATCGTTACAACAACAGACGATTACTGGTAAACAACCATGTCAATATGTTACTACATTTACCAAACATTACCACGGAATCAGCAACTGGAGTTAAAAATCTTCATGATACTATAGTAGAAAATTTGTATGTCTTAAAGAACTTGGACATTGACACAACAACCTGGAACGCAATACTAATTCCATTAGTATTGAAAAAATTGGACAACGAAACTCATCGTTTATACCAAGTGAACCTGGAGAATCCTCGGGATATTAAATCTATGAGTGATTTCCTAAAGTTCCTAGAAAGCCGATTCCAATCGTTAGAAGCAACCAATATTCCAGTAAAAAGATTTCAACAACCTAGAAGCACCATCGAACGCTCAAATACTGTTATGTCACACGCAACAAAAAGAACTTTTGCTGGAATAAGAAAAATACCGCCAAAAACAACCCCACAATAAATAATGGAGTACCATTATTAGCTACAGCGCAGATAAGGGCAACTACGCTTATTGGAAATTCAATGCAACTACGCACATTAATAGATCCAGGGTCACAGATCCATATCACCACATTACTCATCACACTTTAAACAGGTGGTAGAAGCGTTCATTCTACCAAAATTGACGGAATGTTTGCCAACTGAACGAGTTAAAGGAGCTGATAATAACCCATGGAAAACCCTTACATTAGCAGATTAATTAAGGTCTCGTCAGATCATCCAGTAGCTTAAAGAACGGAGTTAGGATGGATCCTTATGGGGATGACACAAAACCAACCGACAACAAAATCGATATCTAACTCTGACATCTCATACTGATTTGGATTTAGAACTACGTAAATTCTGGGAAATTGAAGAAATAAGCAGATGTAACCAAAACTCAGAAGACGAAGAGCTATGCGAACGGCTATACAAAGACTCATTTAATCGATTAGCCGATGGAAGGTATGAAGTCAGTATACCAATAAAGGATGAACTCGCTTTAGGAGATAGCAAGAATCAAGCCATAGCAAGATTGCTACAAGTGGAGAGGAGATTAGGACACATGGTTCCAATAAATACAGGAGACGATACATGCAAAACCAACTTAAGCTATCTACCGCACCATGCAGTGATCAAGTAATCTAGTACAACTACCAAGCTAAGAGTAGTATTTGACGCACCGGCAAAGACATCAAATGGACTAAGTTTTAATGACATCCAATTAGTCGGTCCAACACTTCAGCAGGATCTACCATCGATAATAACAAGGTGGAGGAAGCGCAGATATGTATTTATTGCAGACATCAAAAAGATGTATAGACAGATTTTGGTGAGCGAAAGCCAACAAAATCTACAAAGAATTGTTTGGAGAACTGATCCAAAGGCACAAATAAAAGTTTCCAAGTTACGAACAGTAACATACGGTACATCATCTACTCCATACCTGGCCATTAGAACACTTAGACAACTCGCGTTAGATGAGCAAAACAAATATCCTATGGCTTCAGAAATTCTGCTGAGAGACTTTTATGTTGATGACGTTCTATCTGGTGCTGATACGATACAAGATGCAATAAAATGCCAGCAACAAAATGGGCATCGAATAATAACTCGGTTATGGAAGGAAGCCGCGTGACTTTGACGAAAATGTAACCTGCAAAAGGCTTAAACCATCACGAATTGGGAGTCGATAAGAAGCGAGGGCCAATCTATTCAGAGGTTATGTTCACGTTTTTTTTAGTTAAACACGGCTCGGCTAGATTAGAGAAAAACAAAATAATTTTTTATCACTGTAGTGAAAATTCACACTTATTATGTGCTATTCATCTAACCTCGAAATAAATTTCTAATTTGGATTTAAATCAAAAAACAAAATCTCGTACATTATTCTTAAATAACTAAGACAGTTTGTACGGATTGACGTCTACTCTCGGATCAAACCAAAAATGAAATGGCTGCACTTTGATCAAATTTTAATCAAGTACCAAATTTCCCAAAATTTTGGTCAGTTGGAATTTATCGACTATTACAAAATTTTAAAAGATATAGACGCTGAGTCGGCGATATTCATCGTGTTAATTGCACTTTATACGGGACAATTGCAATCATCCTCAACCACTATTGAATTTTGGCCATTGTGTTCTCTCTCTCTCTCTCTGATCGCTTGAACCAGTTCATTGGAATGTGTTGGTCGTTGTTGAACGAAATATTAAGCTCTCTTACTGTTCCGTCCTTAGCAAAAAAATTCGATATCAAACGATTAATATTATTGTCAGACGGTGCCTGTTGAATGCATGTGAAGTTAGACCTAACTATAGTAAAACTAATTTTAGGATAATTTTAGGGCTTACTTCACACACAAGTGTACACATTTGAAGTTAGAACTAAAATAAACATAACCAACAAAAATATCAAAACATGTATCAATGTATTGGTAAGTATTTTTAAACAATGACATTAAGGAGAATTAACAATTGCCATTGAGATATGTAGTTTTTGAAAAATATATGTAAATATGTTTTTTAAAGTTCATAAACAAATTACAAAACGAAAAATTAAATAATGTTGCAAAAAAATTAAGTTTATTAAGAAACTACCAATCTTGAACATACTAAAATTGATTTTAAAGCAGTTATGACTTTTTCAGGCCTATAAAGTTTTGACACATTCATTTTAGAATTAGATCAAATAACAGGTCCGTTTCAACCCGTTATAAAATAAATAAATAAATTCAAAGTAGCCATAGAAAACGATCGAGTGCCAACTGTGCACTCCATAATCATTTGACACTGAGCTCGAAACATTCCGAGCAACAAGTTGGCGGCAGTAAAACCCTATATCTCATCAGGTCCGCAATAGTGAAAAATAATATATGGGAGGGAGCTGTCGATACCAGATTTGTATCTCATCAAGTCACTTGAGATAATCATAATATCACAAATATATTGTTATGACTCTCACGGTTGTATCCAAATTAATTAATTGTGAAAGGTGTATACCCTCATTTGTATTCGAACCAGCTTCTATAACATATTTTAGCTCCTACTACGAATACCGTCTACTAAAACCACTCGATCATTCACAGCTATGTCGTTTAGTGCATTGCTATAGACATAAGCGTTACAATTTCATTGAAAAACTACTAGAAACTTGTGATAATCATAATATCACAGCGTATGGATACAAATATATTGTTATGAAAAAAAAAATATAAGTTGTCCTCATTTGGATTCGAACCAGCGTCTCTACCATGTTTAAACTCCTAATACGAATGCCGTGGAGTAAAAGCACTTAATCATTAGATTAACGCTATTAGGTTAACGTTTAATCATAAAATGCTTTCTTAACGCTGTTAATTTAGTTTTATAAGAGGGCTGTACGACTTGGTTTTTGGCACAAGTGGTTTTTGGCAGTTAATTACTGTACATCAGAAGTGCATAAAAAAAAATTAATTAAATTTTATATTTTTGATTTTTACTATAAAAACCTAAATTAGTTATTTGTTTTTTTGTGACTATCTAATTTTCATTAATTATTTAAAAAAAAACATAATTGTTTGTAAGTATTATTTATGTGCATTAATAGTGTTATTATGTTTTACATCCCTTGTTTCGTGTCACTATTTTGTGTCAGCACACGGTGACTTATGTTATTTACTCGTGTATATTATATGTGTTTCGTTGTTTTTTTTTCTAACGTGAATTTATTTATTTATTTATTTTATAACGGGTTGAAATGGAATTGTTAGTGATGTTCGGACTTAGTCTAACCCTACCCAATACTTTTAACCTGATACTCAAATAGTTCGTATTTTCATTTAAGTACTGTCAAACTATCAGCTTAAAATGAACGCGTATTGTGTTTTCGTGTCAAACCCATCATACTGAAATGAATTTTTAATTTTAGATTTCGTTTTATCATTCTCTTCTTAATTTTTTTTACGCTCATATTTTTTACGCTCATAACTAATGCATATTTGTATTTGCTAAACGATTAAAAGGAGTATACATACAACTAATACATTAAATGAAAATATGATTTTGCGAAAAGAGCAAGACTATAGATAAAATTTAATGTTTATTGTATTAGGTGAAACTTGGTATTTAATATCGGTGTATATGAGAGATCGATGTTTTTTCGTAAATACGTATATCGGTGTTAGTAAGTATATCGGTTAATTTGATTATCTCGTTGTTTATAGTAGATCGATGTTTATGAGTAGATCGGCTAATCTGTATGGCTGTGTGTTTACTGTTTACGAGTAGATCGGTTAATTTGAGTACATATTTCGATTTGTCGGAGTTTTAAAGTAACTTTACTGTTACGAGTAAACTTTTATTTTGAACCAAATTGACTTTGAATTAGAATTGACGGAATGTGGAATTCTATTTATTAATATTTATTACATATATATATATATATATATATATATATATATATATATATATTTATCAGTTTATACCGACACTCAAAAGTATCGATTTGTCCCATCACTAGTCATGAATAAAAAAAAGTCCAATTTTTTGTTATCAGTCTTTTCTATACATGATCAATTTGTACTAGGTTACAAACCACATCGCAGTTTGTCCTTTGATTTATTCGTATTTCGATCTCTTACGTAAATTCTATTTTTAATTTATGAAGCTTATTTGTAACAGAAGATAATATGATATACATAGTGCTTAATTTATTTTTACACATTCTTCGCTGTCACTCATTCCAGTTATGTTATATTTTTTCTTTTGCTATGTTAACTTGATGATTTAGCAGTGTTTATACTCGTAAAATATATAGCTTAAAGTTAAGAGAAATTGCTTAAATTACTAGCAGGTTTCATAATACGATAAAATTATAGACAAATACAAAAAGCTCAATCGACTAAGCATCAGGATTTATCTTAAGTGCGAGTACAATTAGAACGTTGCTAATGGAATGTAGGTAGTGTACTACATCTATGTATAGGCGACGTCTGATCTTTACTAAAATTATAGAAATATCTCCGTTTTAGAAAAATTTATTTAGTGATGAAAGCGAATTTCCGTCAGCAACCTTCGTCGCGTTTGACCTCTTATTTTTATATGTTTTTTTTAATTTTTTTTTTGATGTTACTATACAGATAACTGTTGTTTCATTATTTTATTGGATTGCTATCATTACTTTATTGTGGTTATTTATTTTATTTTATTTCAGGTATTTGGTTCACAATTTCGATTGTTTAAGATTAAAAGTATTGTGATTTTTTTTCGCGCCATGTTATTGAACAAGTCTATACCCCGTGTGGTTTTGCAATCTATGGTGGCCGGTAGTTCTCAATCTCTTGATGTAGGTAGTTTAAATATGCAAAGTCTATTACCTTATATTGATGAAATTCCTACATATTCCTACATAATTCTAACTAAGCTATCTCACTTGCTAGTTTGATGAAGTATTCATCTCAGGTGACTTCAATTTCGATATGTTATAGGACAGATTTGATTTCCCAGATAGAGGCTAAGATTTTCAGATTTTTAGCTGCTTTATTTATTTTATTGTTTTCTCTTGTTGCTCTAAAATCAATTTTTGGTTACATTTTTCTTTTCTCGTTTGCTAATAATGCGATACATATGTATTGTAGTTAAAACACTCCCCATGTTTGTTGTTTTTTGAATTTTTAGTTACTTTTAATTAAATTAAAGGTTTTTTGGGATTCTATTACAGGTTTTATTTATTTAACTGTTGAATAATGGAATCAGCTACTGAAATGGAAGTAGGGTCTAATGACTCCGATACTTCTAATTTGGGCTTGAAGATGGATGAAGAAATGTCGAAGTTAACAGAGCTGATGGCCAAGCTTAAGATTGAAGAACCATCAAGGAAAAGGAAAGCTACATCGGAAATTATTAGGAAATCAAAACGTTTGAAACTTGAGAACAATCAGGATGAAAAATTTAAGCTCTTCCGCAAGGAACTCGAACGCCGTATTCTCAATAAGACTAGCTCTGCCTTCGTGCCGCAAATATTCGACTGTTATTTGATGAATGGTGTTATTTTCTGCCAATGCCGTAATGCAGAAACTTATGAATGGGTTTGTGCCGAAACTAAGAAATTTGAAGATATCTGGTCTGATTTTAAACTATCGGTTGATGTTCTCCAAAATATTCTGTTGGTTCAAACTTGCGCTCCAGTAGAATAAGATCCTAATGATGTTACCGCAAACATTAGTGATGAATTTATTATTTTAAATAGTTGTTCAAAATAAAGATTAATAATTTCATAATATATTTTTATAGTTCAATAAATATTATAAATATATGAACAAATAAAATATATATTATTTTACAATAATATTTTTAATTGACGTCAGATATTTAACTAATATTCGTTCCCGTCACGATGGGAACGATAACTAACAGGAACTCATAAAATCATCTTCATTGTATATTAACTATGAATCCTGTCGATAAAAGAGGCTTTTTCATAACATCTCCAAATGGTACCGATCGATTCTTAAAACCTAATGATGAACGCACGTAAAACTAAGACAAAGTATTTCAATCTATTCGCGATTGCTAACTGCATTATCACTTTAAAGAAAATTTAAATAAACTGAACGTTAACCAAGAATATGTACCCTTTTGAGAATCAAACCTTTTCCATTTGAGAAAAGCCATCATAAATTTTTTCAATACAAATAAGACCTAGAATGGTGTAAATCAAATAGTAGATCGATCAATATAGATAAACAATATAATATTTTTTTTGAGTTGGAATTAGGAGTGGCTGGCAGGCAATTTAGAAGTTAAAGACTTAAGACGACTTAACAGAACAGTTTACCAATAATTGAGAAAACCAACAAACAGATGTCGCCACAGTAAACAACTATTCTCTAACACATACAGGAACATTTATACTATGACAAATCCTTGCAAAAAATGGACTGCAAAAATATGGAAGAACGATAAAAACAGCCACTCAAAAACCAGTTACTAAAAAGTTTGAAATAACATATTCGGAATTTCTGGAAAAAGTAAAGAATGAGGACGTTCTCTCGAAAGAATTATATCCGAACCGAACATACTACAAACATTTTTCTCGGTGAACAACAATCTTTTAACCTTTCGATTCTGTTAGGACAGTTCTGTTCCGGTAGACGTTCTATGAGGTTTTGATGTCTAAATTTGTTGTAATTCATAGTTTATGATCAATTTATCTGTAACTAATAACAAAAGAGAAATGCAATATTTTTCTCTATACCTGTTCAGTCTTGTTCAAATCGTGATAGTGATAACACTGCATGCAGGTTTTTATACAATATAGTGGTGTAATACAGTTGTCCCACTCTACTTCTTCGAGCATACACCGAAAAATGTTTAGATAAAAGGACTAGAATCGCCATAGTATCAAATAGTGGAAGAATATTTTCTATAGGTTTTTTAATGATGACCACTTTAAACACATCGATTCTATTTTCGGAACAACGTGAGCAAACCAAAATTGTCTAACTTTCTAATCATTTTAACTGAAGCATTAATTACTAAAGGATGAAATTCTGCAGCCATTATACACTCCGCTAGAACTTGTTATTGTTCGAAAAGAGGTCAAGAATTTAGTCGCTGCACAGCTTAGGCTGCAAAAAAAAATTGACAAGCAGCCGGTATGCATAAATTTGAGGCTGCATTTTTATACGATTTGCAACCGAAAAAATTGACATTTGGAAAATAAATTAGTTTGGCATATTTTTTAATTTTGCATGGTGTTAGAAAGTAATTAAATGAATGTTATCAACAATTATATAATTGAAAGTTTATGTGACAGTAGAAGTAATATCTAGTTTTTAGAAAAAAATTGGATCTTAAAAAAGGAAAAATCAAAATCAAACTCCTATTGAGGTTAATTGGCAAACGATATGTTTCCATTTAAACAATTATATGGAAATTATTCACGAATACGATTTAAACACGTTTCAGTCTCATTTCCATATGGATAAAGGAAGCTTCCAGGTAAGTTTGATAAAATTATAATTTTACCATTTTTATTTTATTAAAACTGTTAATATTTTAGAAATTCTGAATAGTTCTGCATAACGCTACTATCTTACTCAGGAGACGTCCAAAAATTAATACGGAAAAAGCCTTGTTAATCACCATTTGGGTCTTGGAAAATTTATATAGCTGATAGATTTGGTGTTTTTAAGGGTTTAACTACGGGGACGGTTTTATTCATATGCTAGGAGCTTATATTAACTGGCCTTTAGAGATGAAATAATAGCAGATATCGATAAATTTACAAAATTGAGAGGAATCCATAGTTTCCCCAATGTGTTCACATTGAAATCCCTGGCCTATCTGTTGATGCAGTAAGTTATTACAATAATATAATTATTTTTTATCGTTCTTAATTTTTATCATTTCTTTATGTTAACGGTGTTGTCGATAGTCATATGAAGTTTATTGATGTTTTTTTTATGGCCCTGGAGAAGTCATGATGGCAGCGTCTAGAATAACAGCAGCCTGTCCAACAAAATACCTTATGGTACTAATAAAATACAATAAAGATAATGGGATGTTATCTTCATGACAAATCAAATTTAATAAGAAGCTTAGTTCTAAAAGAACCATTATCGAACATTGAGGTAACTCCATATTAAACGTTTTTAACGCGAAATATTTCGTAGTTGCAGCAATTGTTTTGCATAATTTTATTTAAGGGTAGAAAGAGGAATTTATGGAACCATTAATAATAAGAATAAAATCACGCGGATCATGCTAGAAAATTTTAAAGAAATTATCTTACTCACACAATTTAAATGAAAAATAAACAATAATGTATCATCAACTTCATCAACTTAAACAAAAAACAGTCTACATTTTTAAGTTACAAATAATTCAGTTCGTTTAAATCAAATAAACTAATTCTATCACAGCTTCATGTGGGTAAATAATTAAAGGCCATTAAATCTTCATGATTTCAATAATTTATTTATGCAAATAATTTTTTCCTTTTCCAGTTCATTTCTCTCCCTTTCGACCTTCATTAACTCCTCGTGCTTACGGCTATCCCTTTCTAAGGTCATCATTACTTTTTCCTTAATCCGGTGTGTTTTTATAACGCCGTGCTTCCTTGGAAGTGTTAAGTGTCAACAACCGATACATCAAGTTCTTCTACATTTTCTACCTCATACCGATTGGCAATAGAAGTCAAACGTCAAGGCCCTCGGAGGTACGATATTATGACGAGTGCCGTATACTGTGTCAAACTCTTCAAATATTGCCTATATATAGCCCCTTCCCACTTTTCTCTTTGCGATCTTTTATGCGATTATAAGAAATTAGTAAGCTGCTACATATTTTTCTAGTCTCGAATGGAGAAATTGCTAATTCCTGTACATTTTTCTTCATTTGATCTAAACATTTTTTCCACAGAGTTCCCTTACTTGTTTTCCTGTGATAAAAAGCCACGCTCGATTTCTAGTCTTGTGACTAAAAGCAACTTTGTTACTTGATGTTTACAAATATCCCGGCTATGAAATGCAATCAGTATACAAATAAAACTGTCCAATACATTTGTAGTACTGTAACAAGATTGAGGTCACTCTTTCTTGTTAACAGAAATTTTTCTTACTCAGAGGCTTCGGGGCGGTCATCTTTTGCCGGCTAAGGCTCAGGGTAATGGCGTGGGGTTTTCCAAAGCATAAGTAAGACGTGCTAGACCGCAGGAGAAGGATAAGGCAACATGAAAAAAAAGGAAGGGGAAAAGCTTTCACGAAATACACATACCTAACTTACCCCGGTTTCATCCTTAAATAAAAGCTTTCAGCCATTCATACTGAAATGCAACCCAATAACGAACGAAAAAAGAAAGAAAGCTAAAAAAATAAGAGCGTAAGTTTATCAATTAGTTAAGTTACAATTCAACCGTTATTTATTATAAAGCGTAATCGAATAAAATTAACAAAAAAAATGTTCCAAAAAAAACATGTGAATATTCAAGGGTGACTATGCTTATAAATATAATATACACTCCTGGACAAAATTAACGCATATTTTGTTTTGTAATAAAAAAAATCCCGCTGGACAATTTTCAAATGATCCCAAATTTATAATTTTCTCAAAAGAGGCACAAATGTGGCGTTATGGAATTTAGCGACTATTTTTCATTGCAAAATGTTAAAATGAGTCGATCATTTTTTTTAAAATTATTTCCATCCTTCTAGGCATACCAAGTAAAATGCTTTGTATCATTTCTTGCGGAGTGAGATTCCACTCTTCTTGCGCTGCAACTCTCAGTTCTCCTGTCGAATCTGGTGCAGGATTTCTAGCTCTAATATGGCGTTTTAGAATGTCCCACACGTGTTCAATCGGATTAAGATCAAGACTCATTAGTAGCCAGTTAAGTGCACAAATGCCAATATCTTGGAGATATTGTCGTACCGTTGCAGCAACGTGGACTGGAGCGTTATAATGCATTAACTCAAAACTGTCATAACCTATGAAGCCCACATATGGCAAAACCTGATCGCCAAGAATGTTCCGAGCATACCAGTCTGCATTTATCCTCAAATCAATCTCCACCAGCTACGTACGGCCCTCCAAACTGATTCCACCCCAAAACATTATTGAACCTCCACCAAACTTACAGTTTGCACCATGTTACACGGTGCGTAGCGTTCTCCAACTCTTCTGTATACAAGGTTACGTCCATCTGGTTTCCATAATTGGATTCTGGTCTCATCTGAAAAGAGAACAGTGGACCATTGATCAGTTCCCCAATTTCCATGAGTATGAGCAAATTCTAAACGGCTGGATTTGTGGCGGGGAAGAAGCCGTGGAACTTTTACGGGCCGTTTTGGATTTAGGTTCACTTCTTTTAATTTTCGTCTAACTGTTCTGACACTAATATTCACTTGATGCGCACTAAGTAACTCATTTTTGAGTTCAGTAGAAGTTTGCTTTCGATCTCGTAACGAATTTATTTTTAAAAATCGATCGTCATGCTCGGTTGTGCACCTGTTACGTCCTTGTCCGGGCTTTCTTTTATACTCTAAGGTCTCACGATACCGCTTAAGTATTCGTGAAACCGAAGACTGATTAATTCCTAATTTTCGTGCGATTTGTACTTGTGTATAATCTTCCTGATACAATGTGACCACTTTAACCGCCTCCAGCTCTTGAACGGGTGCCATATTATAATGGATTTTATTAGGTGTTTGCTTTAGAACACATTTACAAGAACTAGTGGCACTGCATTTAAAAATAATTGATATGCCATGGAACAAAAGCCAATCGTTGCGTTGGATTTCAAACACAATGCACTTTTGATAAAGCATTTTTGAGAAATTTAATTGATTGGCTTACAGTAAACTTTATTCAAAGTGGTTTCTGATAAAAATATAACTGTGCTATTATTTGATACTAGTAGTATTAAAATTGACCAGCGGGATTTTTTTTATTACAAAAAAAAAATATGCGTTAATTTTGTCCGCGAGTGTATAATAAGGCAAGAACCGAGTGTCCGCGAGTGTCTCCTAAATAAATATAAGAGACAAAAATAAAATGATCTCCACCACTAAAGCAATAATCAAGAAAACTTATTGAATAAATAAAAAAGTTTGATTCTAGTAAGCCTTAGTCTAAAATATTGTTAACTTAAAAAATAATAATCAAACAAAACTTGCGTGGTCGCGACCGTTATCCTCCTCGTCAATTTATGAACCGTTGCCAAGACTTATGATATCAAGCCATGCAATTTTAGATTTTATATATTAGAGATTAGATATTAGTTCGCACGCACTTATTCATGAATTTTGTGTGACATGTGGTTACTTTAAAATTAAGTTCATACACATTTTATTATTTTTTATTCACGGAATGCAAAGCCGACTGTAGTGTGTGTGTTCACACAAGCCTGCTTCTTTTTTCACACGAGCATAATCAAACGAAAATATCAACCTTTGAGTGTGTTGGTAAACGAAAAAGTCCATATAAAAAAAATTCAAAATTTGACATTTCTCACTTACACTACTTAAGGTTTATTTCGAAAAACAGACGCACACTACAAAAGGTTGAGTATTATTATTCTCTTTTAAATCTCTACTAAACTGATAAACGATTGTCAAATGATAATAGTAATTATGATAAACAATGAAAATGACATCTATGCAATGACAACTTCATATTTTATGCAAAATAATATTATTTTATTTTATAATAAATATACAATAATTGTGTAGATAAATAGTATAATATTGTGAATAATACAAAATAGTGTCACATCGAGTGAATGTTGTTAGTTTTGTGTAATAGCGAATAGGTTAGGTTATTCAAACCAAAATAAAATATATTTGAATTGCATAAGGATGAATGTATTTTGATTTGTAATTCATAAATTTTATAATAAAACTTGTATCTCTTTACATTAGATTTTATTCAAATATTTTTTTCGAATTTTAAATTTTAATGATGTCTTTAGGTTTAACGTTGCGTGAAAAAAGTTGTGTAGATTATTTATGTGCGACATGGTATGAATGTTTAATTCTGATAAAAGATATTTAATATTCTGTTTAAATTTTGAATGTTTTAATTTGTCCTGTTCAAGTAAAACTGAAAATAAATTTTGCAATTAAATCATACTTTCCGCAATAACTATAATTTTACTTTAGTTTTGACGTCAATATAGTTTTTTAAATGATCGTTTGACACAGAGAGAAAGATACGCTCATTTTTTTTTTATTTTACTTTGCACATTTTTACTCAATAATACCTAGATGGTGTGCGTTTGTTTA
Organism: Tipula lateralis; assembly: GCA_963932295.1. Lineage (NCBI taxonomy): Eukaryota > Metazoa > Arthropoda > Insecta > Diptera > Tipulidae > Tipula > Tipula lateralis. The sequence continues at coordinate 14,517,855 of OZ010738.1, read as the reverse complement.
TTTTTTCTATACTGTATTCGCCATCGTGTACGAATAGAAGAATATATACCAATACCACTAAAGGTAGATATCCTCCTACAGCATATGCATGCATAAAGTTTGGCTTGTGTGAACACACACACACTACAGTCGGCTTTGATGGAATGTCTATTTTTCCCAATAATAAGGTGACTTCTTGCAAAGCGACATATAATTTTTCAATTTTTTTTCTGGTCTTTCCTCTTCAATTTTTCAGACCCAACTCCCAAATAAAAATCGCTGTCCATCGAATCTTCGCTAATTCCTCCCCTTTCAAATATCATCCAATTTCGTCAATCAAAATTATTTAACGGAATGACCGATTTCTTTCCCCTTCCTCGATTTTTCCCGCGCTTTTATTCACGGTGCCTGTTGCTAATGACGTCATAGTTACTATTTTTCATATTCGACAGGGATGCCAAACATTTCCGTCTTGAAACGATCGAGAAGCAGCGACTAATCGTTACAGTATTTTTACACTTATGTACGTATTGGTTCCAGAAATTTCCACATTCAACGAGTGTTCAGTTCTTCATCATAATCTAAAAAATTTTCACTAAATATAAAAATAAAATTTTATGTACTTGTTTCGAAGTAAATGTATATAAAATACTCACTGCACATACCTATATGAAAAACGTGTTTTGAGCAGTATCGTAAATTATAATATTACTACTATTTGTTAATTCTTAAAGTGAAATATTATTATAAAGCCGTAGTTTCATACAATACAATTTAGCTCAAAACATACCTGAAAAGAACTTTCGTAATCAACATTGCCTCTCGACCAGATTACATTTATTCAGAACCAAAAAGTAGAATTTTTTTTATAGGAGATTGAACAAGCTGGGCAATATAATTTATTCAACCACTTCACGTCCTAATCCCACACTGCCACTTCATGTCAATGGTATTTCGTTACACAAAAATGTGTTCCGAAAAACAACATTTTGACGATGAGGTAAGTGAGAATCAGGGCGAATAATCGTGTACCATTGAAACCCACATACCTCCTATATAAGAAATTTTGTACCTCATTTACCTCAATTTCGCCATTTAATTCACGATTTGAATCTCCAAATTCTAACGACGCACAATCATATCCTGTATAGGCTTTGTTCAAGAAATTAATTGTTTGGAACGACGAATCGACTATCAGCCGAATGCCCACGTTTAGACTAAGTAGAGCGCATGGTCCATGAATCATATAAGACCCAACAATTATATCATAGCTGCGTCATAGTTATAAATAAAGGTTTGCAGAAATGTGGTACGATTGACATTGCATCCAAACAATTTTGATTCATATTTCGTAGATAACCTTACTCTTATTATCTAAAACGTTTAAATATTGTTCGGATGTGTAATGATTCCAAATATAATTTAGAAAAAAAGACAACTGTGTCTTTAGTTTTATAATTCTTGATTTTTATTCACAACAATTCTTAATTTTAATTCACAAATAATTATTGAAATTTTTCAAAATTTGAAAATTTTAACAGTTGAGCTTATCAGCAGTTAAAAGGACGGTAATGCTACCAATTATTAGTTACACTCTGCAAACATAGAGCATTACTTAAAAGATCAACTATCGATAAAACAATTTTCTACATTATCATGGGTATAGATGACAATTATAAATGTCAAGGTTTGCAGAACAGCTGATTGCATTCAACATTTTAAGATAAGTGATTGATTTACATTAATTCATTATAACTAATAAATAACTTAAAATCTTACAGATAAATATTAAAAGTAAATTGGACTTAATTTCCACGAATGTCAGACAATAATTGCGCGATTCAACTAAATATAAGAATTGAAATTCATTTTGCTTAGAAGTACATGTAACTATTTAATTATTGTTTTTCAGCTTCTGATCCTGAACAAATATTTTGAAAAAAAACATATTATTCTTTAAAAGAGGTTCACCATCATCATTTTTGAAAATTGCTACACCATCGTTCTTAACAGAATTATTGAAACGCCTTACATCTACGAGATGATCAACTTTTACCACCATACAAACGTCGGAAGCAATGTTTGAGGGTTTTTTTACAGTATTCGATCGTTGATAAGAAGAATCGAACCAAAGTATTCACGCGATCTAATTCTACCGCCAACGCAAACATTATGTCAACAGTACACTAACATTTGCTGCTTTTTTACTGATAAGCAGTACCAATATCAAAAGGTCTAATTGTGCATCATCGCACGGTTGACAATGATATTCAAATTTCAAAACCGCAACTCGATGATAAAAATTACTATTAATCTTGAAAACACCGTCCAAAAGAGTATTACACAATTTCACCTCAGAACTAACCATTGCAAATGCTGAGTTATAGAATGAATCTTTGATCGAAGTACCATTAGAACTAAGCCCATTGTATAGATTTTTACCAAATGTATTCAGACCAAGAAAAGATAAATCAATTTTGCATTTATGTCAACATAAGGTAAACGAAACACCATCTTAAATATTCGGATGATAACACAGCTCAAAATTGTTGATTTTGGAGAAACCATAAAATTGCACTGATATGACGATCTTTTATGATTGACGATTCGATCTTTTATGATTGACGATTCACTGTCGTGTCGTTTTTATTTTTGTATTATATAAGAAAAACGAAACGACACATTGGTATTGCCATATTATATTTAAATAAAACTTCCATATTGTGAATATTTATGTTAAAATTGGCAATTGTGATTTTCTTTTTATGAAATGTTAGTGTCAACAAAAAAATTTTTCTTGTTATTAATAAAAATCAAATTATTTAAAAAAAATGATTTCCAGTGAATTTTTTTCGATGACGACGAAGAAGTTAGAGCAAAACATGAAATAAGAAGAAATAGGAAAAAAATTAAGGGATCAATCGAATCCTTTGGAATTAGATGAAACTTAGTATGTATTTTATGTAATATTTCTTGATTTGAGATTAGGTTTTTATTATTTTTTTTTTTATAAGTTTTACCAAATTATTTTGGCTATCAAAATATGTATTTAAAGATTTATTGGACGACTTAATTCCACATATGAGAAAAATGACGTGGCTTTCATCGGTTCCAAACATACTAAAATTGGCAGGTTGTTTGAGTTTTTTCGCAGAAGGTGGATACCAAACTGGTACCGGAAATGATTACAACATTGGTTTAGCTCAACCAACCATTTCTAAACTTTTAAAAGAAATGCTTGATATTTTTGAGGACCACATTTGTGGAAAATGGATTAAATTTCACTATACAGAATTAGGAAAAAGGAAGGCCAAAATATATTTGTATGGTAGAAGTGGGATACCAGGCATAATAGGATGTGTAGATGGAACGCACATCAGCATTATAAAACCAATGAAAGACTTGCAGCATTTATATTTTAATCGAAAAGGATTTCATAGTCTTAATGCCTTGATGATAGTAAGTACAACAATTAGGCATTCCAACTTTATTTAAATAGCTATAAGATGTCATTTGCTTTGTTCAACAGGTTTGCGACCATGAAATAGAAATACGCTTTATCAACAGTAAATACACTGGGTCTTTCCACGATTCCTCGGTGTGGAACCTTTCAAGTTTCAGAGGCATTATTCATAGAATGTACGAAGCCCGAGATAACTCTAGATTACTTGGTAATTTATAGAAATATAAATGTTCATTCTTAATCTTAATTTATATATACTTGTACATTTATTACAACAGGCGATGCGGGTTATCCTCTTCAACCGTACTTAATAACACTATGCCGAGCACCAGCTGCAAATACGACTCCGAGTCGATATAACATACGGCGCAATTCGGCGCAAAAGACGATTTAGATGTCTTTTAAATGCCCGGCAATTGCATTATACCCCGGAGAAGGCAAAACAAATTACCAATGTTTGTGCAGTCCTCCACAATATATGTATTCGATATAAAGTATCATTTGATGACTACACTACATGATGAGATGTTGAATGAAAATGTAAATGATGAATTTGAAGAACCAACTGGTTTGTTAGCAAATGAAGCAATTGCAATTCGAAATCGCATAATAAATTTATTCTCATAATTCATAATTTTATTTTGATAATATACAAAAAACTTGTATATAAAATAAATTTAATTTATAATTCATTAAATAAAAAATTCATTTTTATCATGTTTTATTAATCACAAAATTTAATGGAAGTCCATTTGTTGCACTTCCAATTGTTGTTGAGTTTTTAAAATTTTAGCCCTTAGTCTTAATTTCTCATGTCTCGCTTTTTGTTTATGTTTCAGTTCTTCTTCATATAAGAACAGCTTTTGCTTTTTAATATTTTTTAAATATTCAAAGTTTTCTTTTTTTAAATAATAAGTTTTTTTTTACATAATACAATGTATCTTTTAAGTGTTTTTCACAATTATTAGCTGTTGATGCAACCTCTTTATACATTTCAGCTTGTATTTTCGTTTGTTGTTGTAATAGATCATGGCGAATCTCTGGTAAAGATTTTGATTTATTTAAATTTTTTCGAATGGTTCGGGGATTCTCTTCTAGGACAGGTCCTCCGCTTTCGTAATCCAGTTCAATTTGACAAACAGATTCAACATTTTCATTTTGAATTGTATATCCGCATGACTGGTTTATTACCTCTATATTCGAACTCTTGAGTAGCGATGAACTTTGATTATTTGTTGTTTTAGTTATGGCTGTTAGATTTTTGGTGCTATTTTGAAGTTCAACAAAGTCACTTCCATGTTCCCGACCCGGAGGATTAAATGCTCGTTGGATTTGAAACAATTCAATTACGCTTTCCTCTAATGCGGTGAATGAGAAAATTTTGTTAGGGCCACCCCCCGTAGCTTTGATTTCTGACTTATTATATGTGTCCCTGAGTTACAAAAACCCTTAATTCCGTTTGAAGACATTTAAAGATAATTGTAATAAACATATATTTATTAAACTAAATAAAATTAATGAAAAGTTTTTACTGCTAATTATTCATGTTTACCTTAACTGATATTTTAAAATAAAATTTTAGATTTATTTTAAAGAGAAATTATGAATTTCGAATTAATTAGTATGGAATTAATGCTTATTGCAAGTAAGTTTAGGAATTGTTGAGTTTTGAATGGAACTTTGATGGCATAAGCGCCTTTTGAAAATAAAAAATGCATAGTGTGTTTTTTCAATAACATAGAGGTTTATTAATTCAAATAGAATAAATATATCTTTACACAACAAAATAAAATATACATAAAAGTGGTGAAACTTAAACAACATTAATTCAAGATAATAAAATTAACATAATGCAATTTACTATTAATTTTACCTTTAAATTACCAAATCTTCGTCAGTATGATTGCATACCGAATAAGTAGGTTAAGTACATTCTTCAACATTATTTTGTTGCGTTTTGGAATGAAGGACAGATCTATAGTATTCTAGCTCATCCATCGTCTCCCAGTTTTCGGCGAAGTGCTTGGTCAACAGCTTGTTAACATCATCCAGTTTCACACTTTTTATGGGAACTCCAACATGTAAAAGCTCCGGCTGAATTTGAGAGATGGTTTATTCTTTCGTACAACCGTCTTACTTACACCAATGTCTGATCTATATGGTACCTCGCCACGAATAGAAATAGAACCTTTAAGCGTTTTGTGAAAAATAAAGCGCTTGGCTTTGTTAAACTGGAAATGCCATTGTCCTGGTGGTTTAACACAGGCTGCGGTTGCTGTTTTCCAATCCTTCACCGGACAGGCATCTGATCCTAGCCGAATAATTTGACCATGTTCGTCATATAAATCTAAATATTCATTTGGATTTATGATCCGCTCCTTAGCTTTAACCTTTTTTTCCAGTTGGGCAAAAACTCTGTCCGGTGGAATGTAGGAGTGGCCAGGAATTGGAAAAATAATTTACACCTCTTTTATCTGCGTAGGTGCAACTTCTTTAAGCCAAAACGAGATCATACCCATCACGGTAGTATTTTTATTTTGGGCGCCGCAGCCATCGCAAATCAGTCGAAGAATTGAAATTTCTTCGAATTTAGTGGAGCATAGTCGGTGATATAAAGCTGACGCAATCTCGTTGGAGCCTTTAGTATGCTCAGATTTCCAGCCAAACGTACAAGAACACGTTTCCTTTATTAAGGCTACCAGATGATGATCCCTGTACAACCCCAAAATTATATAAATAGAGTTGTCTCGAAAAATAGGCTGCCTGGTCTGGAACTTTCGGGAGAACCATATTTTTCTGACAATCGAAAGAAATGGTTAGCATTCCTTCTTTTTCTTCGCGTGCGAGATCATAAAAACTCCGTGCTCGCAGATTATGAACCCTTTTCTTGATCATAATATCGCTTTTCACTTTCAGATTTTTTTCAGTTTTTAGTTGTTCCTTGTACATTAAGCACGTTGAGCACTTATCAGATGATGGCGCTTTAAATCCAAGGTTAAAGCAAGTATTAAAAATACGTCTAAAGTAGCTCTGCTTAACATGTAATTCTATCGATTGATCTACGAGGTACATTCTATACATTTTATTTATTGAAAGATCGCCTGACAAATACTGACGACCGACATTCTTGAAACGGCAATAATGTAAGTCAATCACCTTGAAACTTCCTATAAACAATTTAACGGCTGCTTTTTTTGCTTCATATTTTATACTGGTGCGATCACCACCCCGGGTTTCAACTGGCAGAGTACGTTTACGGTAAAAGCGGTCACATATTACTGTGACTCGATACTTTGACACATTGAGAATGTTGGTGAAGGTGCTTTGGCAAATACGTACCAGATTTCCATTTATTTTACGAATGAAAAGTTCGATGGCATATTTTCTTGATTTAGTTGATCCGGTTGCGATTTGTTCTAATTGGTGCTTTTATTTTACAACTGGTAAGAATAAATTTATCCTGCTCAATTTTCTTTTTCGAACTATGGAAAGATTTGGAGAATTGCATTGCAAATTCTCATTGAAAGATTTGGAGAATTGTCTCGGTCATTTAACTGGGAGCAATTAAATATTTTACCGACATGCCTGCACGTTGGCATTGTCGGCGGTTTCTTCATTGTGTATCTATTAAAATTATGATACTTCATAAACTACAATGTCGTTAATTAGAAATACGAAATAATTACCTGTTAATTTTTTCATTCTCTCTTTTCCAATTACTTTTATCTACCGTTTTCTTCCGTGGTTTACAACCTTGATCGACACTCATAGTCAACTCTTTGATCGACACTCATAGCCACTTCGAAATTTTCCATTTTTTAGTTTATTTTTTCCAAATATTAACTCTTTTCTACACTTTAAAATTAATTCACTTTCTTATTGTAAATGAAGAAGGACCACCTTTCTCTTTTGTTTTGAATAAACTATCATAAGCCTACGTAGATATTACTAACCGTAATCTAATAACGGTAAAGATAGACTACATTGGAATTATAGTTTATTGCAACTAAAATTATTTTTAGGGTATTTCGAAGTAAAGGAATTGTTGATTTTTGAATGTAACTTATATTATAGGAATTATAGGTTTTTGAACCACAATGTATATAGGAATTACGGGGTTTTGCATACAACCACAGTTTAGAATTCTCATTTTCTATGGGAATACACCATTTTTGCATATCAAACTCAAGTTTAACGTATAGGAAAAGCTGACATTTTACGTTTGGCAGTTAAAACTAATTTTTTTTTTTTTAAATGGAATTAAGGGTTTTTGTATTGTAACTCAGAGACTCATATGCAAGTTATTATATGCTATATTTTATACAAAACAAACCAATTTAGATAAAGTATACGATTTAAATGGGTGTGTAACCAAATCTCGATTTTCAAAATCCCGGTTAGTCAAAATCCCGGTTTTTTTATAAATCCCGTTATTGAAAATCTCGTTTTTCAAAATCCCGATTTTTAAAATCCCGGTTTCAAAAATCCCAGTTTTCTAAAGCCTGATTTTCAAAATCCCGGTTCTCAAAATCCCGGTTTTCAAAATCCCGGTTTACAAAATCTCGGTTTTCACAAAATCTAAATCCCGGTTTTTACAAAATCCCGGTTTAGATTTTTCTTGTATTTTCGGCACAAAATTAAAAAAAAATGTTTGATTTATTTTATAGGTTTGTTTATAAAATTATAAAATAATACTTAAACTATTTTTATTAAATTAAATTATAAAATATTTTAAAAATATTTATGCTAAAAAAGTATATATAGGAATTATTATTTATTTATGTGCAATATTTTTTAGATATGAAATTTCATCATAGTCATGCCTTTTATTTATTTAGTTTTACACTATTTCACACTTTTTTCCCAAACTCCGACATAAGTTTGTAAAGTCCAATATGCGGTTTTACAACAAGTGATTTGAGCCGAAGGTTTGGGTTCTTACAAAGTTCTCGAGTATTGGGTTGTTGGAAACTGTCCAAAAACTGGGTGCATATTGCGGTGAGAGAACCACGTTCCCCGAAGTTGAAATCTAAAGCACCTCGGAGTTACCGAAGCCGTTAACCTCTACAATTCTAAGTACAATTAGTACAACGTCGGAAATAATATTACAAAAATTTATATTTTTTATATTTTTTGTTATTTGCGATTCGAGATAAAATTTTCGAGCATTTTTGAAATTCGATTATTCATTGATTCGAGATTTCGATTTCGAGATTTCGTTTGATGAGGTTTCACGACCAACCCAATTTATCCATACCTAGAAACAGCTTGATTGTTCAAGAATTAACCAAAAATTACATTTTATTCCTACTTTGGATTTTACTATTAATGAAATAGGTTTTAAATTTTCTAGTGTATAGAATATTTTAATTAATCCTGGTTTTCAAAATCTTGGTTTTTTTAATTCGGGCGGCCGAATTTTGGTTTCGGGATTTTGGATCCGGGATTTTGAAAATCGGGATTTCGTAGTAGACCCGATTTAAATTACAAATAAAATTTTATTCAATAGCTATGTCATATAAAAAACAATTAAACTTACATGTTTGACAAATAATACAGCGCACATCACCTCTAGTCGTGAACAAAAATGTGATCGACAGAAAATGCCGATTTTTCAATAAAAAGCGATTCACAATCGTCATTCGTAATATCAATTTAATATCGGCGCGACATCGACAATCATAATAGAACATTGTATAAAATGGCCACCCAATTTTCGACGATCTAATCAAATTATTGAGCGTCACTTTTTAACCATGTTGTTTCGGTCCTTTTTCAGTGATTCTTGGTTAAAATTCTACTGAATTAACTTTACAAAAACAAAATGTCGAAGTTAATCAATGTTTACATACCGACATTAAAGAAGGTGGAATCTTCGCAATGTATATGAATGCAAACTTTAATTTAAGTCACTTGACTAATGGGAAACGAGGCTTTAGATAATAAAGATAAGTTTTTAAAATAATAGCGTTACGAAGTGGTTTTATCTAGCTTACCTTAGTTATTGATAATTTGTTTATGTGTACAGTCGATTTATTAAGTTTATTTTTGATTTTTGCTATAAACCTTAAATTAGTAATTTTTTATTTTTGTTTTATTATCTAATTTTACTAAGGCAGTTTTGTGTTCTTATTGTAAGTAGTCTGTGCATTAATAGTGCCGGTTTGTAAATGTTATGGTTTATAACCTCTGTTGCCATGTCACTATTGTGTGATTACATGTTACTTTTTTGTGTAAGCACCGCATTAGTTATGTTATTCACTTGTGTTTTTTTCTATGTGGTTCGTTTGTTTTTTTTCTCTAAGCTTACTGTGGATTTATTGGTTTTATAACGGGAAAAGAACTGTGCTATGGTTACTAGATCTCATTCTATAATGAATATGACGTGAGTGAAATGAAAATAGTGCATTTTTGTTACCAATCTTTTCTATACTTTTTGAAAATTCAATCGAAAATAAAAATAGTGTACATTTTCAATGGAGTACAAGTGAAATTTGTACTCAGTTACAAACCATGTCGACATTTTGACACATCGTTTATTTGTGTTTTGATTGCTTGGTGGTTCCATCTCTTATGTTAATTCTATTTTTAGTTTGTGAAGTTTATTTGTAATAATAGGTAATATCTATATACATATGACATATTGTTTCATATTTTCTCCATTTATTCATAAACATTCTTCAATGAAACTTGGAGTAATTTGGTTTTCTTCTGTTTTCAATAAATAACATCAATAAATTACTAACCTTGATACTACGTCTATCAGTGAACAGTCTATATCGTTATCAGTGAACATAAAAATATTTTTTTCTTTATTTAAGTATAAACATTTGGTTTTACACTTTTTAGTTTATGTTTTAATGCTAAATTTTGTTATGATTTTGATTATTTATAATTATTTATTAGACAGTATTAACTTTTTAGCATTTGGGTATACCAGTTGCTCGAACCAATGCTGGTTATAACGCAACTTTCCAACTAAGCCTGTGTCAAGTGTTACTTCTAAAATAACAATTTGCTTACTAAACATTATTTACATACATTATCTGTCTAGTAATTAATAATAGTAGTAATCGAAAAATAATAATTTATTTAATACATATATTTTAAGTACGTTGACATAATGCTATCCACGTTTAATTGAGATGTTGGATTCAATAAAAAAAATAAACCAAAACCTTACTTTTTCAGTTATTTTCTTAAGTACGAGTATATGATTCGTATAGGATACTTTAGTTTTAATCTAATTCTATTTACTTTTCCTTTATTCCAGCTTAGTTTGCTATCAATCTCTAAACCCAAGTAGTTATACTTAGTTACCCTTTCGATCAAAAAAGAGTTATAAGTGATTGGGTTCGCATTTAAAGTGTCTATCTCCAGCTTTTTGTTCTCAAATATAAAATACTTCGTTTTCTCATTGTTTAATAAAAGATGATTAATATTCAACCATCTTTTGATACAATGTACAGTCGGTGATCAAATTATTAGAACCACTTTCAAAAATATCGGTTTATTTCAATTATTAATAGTGAGACCATTAAACATCAATTTTTTGTATTAATTATATATTTCAATTTTTATTTCAGGTTTTTTTTTATAAATAATTTTATATTACATATAAGTAAAACTAAGGCTATTCTAGTTAATATTTGGTTACACCACCTTTAGCTGCTATGACTGCTGCTATCCTTTTTGGCATGCTCTGTATGCATTTCAGACAGTTTTCTTTTATTCTGTAATTTCTATGCCATACATCTATAAGCCGCTCTATCAACTGCCGTTTATTTGTGATATTTTCCTTGGAAAATATTCTCCCTTTTTATCAATTCCCAAAGATTTTCTATGGGATTGAGATCAGGAGAATTTCCAGGCCAGTCTAAAACCTTCACTTGTCTTTCTTTTAAAAATTTAGTGACACTTTAGGCTTTGTGACAGGGTGCGGAGTCATGCATGAACATAAATTCACCATCTGGATACCATTCCTTTGCTTGTGGTAGCATTTTCCCTTCCAAAACCTTTATGTACTGGTCTTGCCGCATAGTCCCTTCGACAATGTAAAGGCGACCGGTGCCGAAGCTGCTGATCACAGACCAGACCATGATACTTAGAGGATGTCTCACTCTCCTGACAATACAGTCCTCATTAAATTTTTCCCCACACCGTCTCCTTACAAACTGTGACTTGTCTGTGAGTATTTGGACTGATGACTCGTCCGAAAAACAAACCTGTAAGAAAAATTGACATCACTCAAATAAACTAGAAATATAAATTGAACCATAAAGTTAGTATTATTAGATACTTTTACCTTTTCCCAGTCTTCGGTAGTCCAGTTTCTATGATCTTTGGCCCATTGCAATCGCTTTTTTCGCATTGCTGTGGTAAGCAATGGTTTCTTTGCAGGTCGATGACATTTGAAACCCAAATCTCTGATGCGTCTTCGAGTTGTCATATCCGATATGTTGATTCCAGACTCATGAATTTTTTTTGAAAGAACCTTGCGTGGAACCTTTTGATTTTCTACACAAATATTTTTAATTTTTCGAAGGTCCCGTGGAGTGGTTATTTTTTTTCGCCCACACTTCCCAATTCTCTTAGGAGAAAGATTTTTATTTTCCAATTTTTTTTTTATACGAACCACCGATGCATGGGAAACACCTGTAACTTCACCTTTTTTACGAATCGAGTATTCGGTGTTAGCTAAGAGAGTTTGAATTTCGCTTATTTTTCGTGGAGTGAGGCCCTTAGCTTTACCCATCGTTAAGAAATCTATTAACTTATGGCTCAAGAATCTGTAAAAATGAATTTAAATGTTATGGTATGATGTACTAAGTTATATAAAACTGACTCTTAAGGCCCGTTGCACATTTCAGCTAAGCTAAGCGAGAAAAATAGTTCTGGTTAGCTTAGTTTAGGTCGCCTAGTTCCTACCGCTGTACACCTCAGCTGTAACATCGCTCACACAAACATTCATGTGTAAATAAAATGCTACGAGTTATCTTAGTTCTTCCGACGAAACTCCAACCCTCTCCAACTCAAACATGTACAACGTCGAAACTGGAAACTCCATACAGCCAATACCAGAGATTTATCTCAGTAGTGACATATACGGCCAGATAAGGCAACATATATCTATTAACTTTAAATTTGTCAAGTCCAAATCACGAGTATATTTGTGAAAGCATCTTGATCAGCAGATTCAGAAAAATGAATTATGCAGTAAAGATACCTTAAAATCGGTATTGTTGGTGAGTTGCAAAGTATTCCAGCCACAGTAACTGCAAATTTGATTGAGGAAAATGGTATAAGTTTGTAAATTGAAAGAGAAACTGACAATGAAGTCAATTTAACTCATTAATTAGTTAATGAAGTAGACTAGACTTTTAACTGGTGCCTTACTGTATATTCCTTTGCGATCTGTGGCTCTATTCTGGTAATTCTTAGGGAATAGAAATTGAGGGATGATTTTTTATGTAATTTGAGTTTAAATAATTTTTTTCCGGCAAACTGAGGTAAAAAGCTACTGTTAAATTGGGAATAATTTTACCTTCCAATTTTGGTATGAACAAATTATTCCCAGTTTATAAATCTGTGGCAACAAATATCTTATATGCAATTGACTTATATGTTAAATTGCCATTTTGTAGAAGTTTCAACAGATTTTGCAAGATGTAGGAAATTTGAGACAAAAAATCTACCAACATGAATTAGAAAATAAGTGCAATTGTAACATTTTTCTTTTGTAATGTTGATTTAATTATTTATTCTTGCGGTTTTAGAAATATAGGCCGCGGATTCAAGCAAGCCACTCAAATTGGGAATGAAAATAAAACTGTCTTTAATTACGTAAGCCGTTACTTGAAATCAGAAATATACATTCGATAAGGTTAAACTACTTTAAGCCACTATGATAAACTAAAAACTTCTTAATAATGTTTGTTAGGACGAAATACACCAGGAGTTATAAATTTAATTTTAAATAAAAATCAATGATTGAACCGTTTTTAGTAAAATAATTTTATTAATATTAAATCTAATACTTAATAAATTTATTATTGTAATTCAATTCTATTTAAACAATTATAATAATATAAATATTTCAGTCAAATAATTAAAATCATATAGAAGAAGTGGTATAATTATCCTAAATATAATGTGGCACTACTTGTAGCCTACTCCTCTTCATTGCCTTGCTCTGTTATATCTGGGTGATAGTCGGGCATGCTTTCACTACAAAGTTCCTTATAAAAACTATGGAAGCTTGTATCTATTAAATTTAGCATACTCAAAAAATCTTTCTTCTTTGCTTCTTTGATTTTTAATGGTCCTTCATAGCAATTTGGAACGTCTAAGTAAGTGAGATTATTAATGCATTTTTTGCGAATGGTAAATGATTTAAATGGTGCTTGAACATTTAATATCATGCCAGACTACTTGCTCGTTGTAGACGTTTATTTTTTTTAAAGAGCATTTTGTTTTAGCTGTTTGTCCGAAATTTTTAAATGAAGATTGCTTCATTTCATGCACTTCCAATGTTTTTTTTCACCAACACCTCGAATAAATTGATACCAGTCCCGAGGATGATGAATAGATATACTGGTTCTTTTTTGTTTCTATTGAATAATGGTCAGTATCACACTCCATATGAGTGAGTCCTGGTTCTAAAAATTTGTGATCAATAATTTCAATATTATTCGATGATGCGGTGAAAATAGCAAACATAAGCACTACGTACGAGTTTTTAGTTTGACCCGTGCAGCAGTCGCTGTAAAACGTAATGTTTTTAGTAGCTGGAGGAAGTTTTTGTAAATGCTCGTAAAGGCATGAGACAATCTCATTGCCACCTCTATTTCCCAGAGCCTCATGCCACATATAATAGAATGGGGTACCCGCAGTTTAATAGAGGTTATTGAACAGATGGTTGTCATGATGTGCAATGTATTGAGACTTACCTGTACCGCAATCGTGAATTGTTAAATTAAACGTGTACAGTTGACGTTTTTAAAAGCAAATGGATGATCGCAAATAAGGTGTTGGAAAACACTGCTGCAGATCAAATACGAATACTTTGGAGCTAGTTGAGATAGCAGCTATATCAGTCTTCTTACTTTCATAAGCTTGGTCAGCCATTCCATGGTGAGTGGTTTGCTCCTAAATTAAATTTTGCAATTCATTGCCTTCGGCTGCCATATTTTAATTTTGAGTAAATCGCACTTGGTGCACGTGTCTAAAGGCGGTTTTTTAAATTTTAATTGTTCTTTCTTTGTCCTGAATGTTTATCAAACCCGCTACAAACGCCATTCTGAGGTAAAAATTTCCCAAAGCCCAATGTTGCGTAAACATTTCTTCTTGTTGTTCAGGGGATATCTTATTGCAACAATTTCTTTTACACGAATGAAGCAGTTTAATTTCCTTTGCTTTTACACTTTTGTGTAAGATTTTCCTGAATTTCTTTTGGCTTTACGTAATTAAGGCGATTCTTTACTTTCAACCACTAATAAATAATTTTAAACTAGGTACTGTATGTGAAGTTTGTATGGTGGATGAAATGACATCCAAATTGGGGTCGTCAAAACTATCATCACACGACTCTTCCATTTCACTGCCCGAAGTTATTGGCATATCTGAATTGGTTTAAAAATTTAAATATAGTATGAAATTATATCTTACCATAGGGACGTTTTTTCTAAGTCCCACTACTGCAAGGTATTGCTTTGTTTAAAAGATGTTACCTTTTTTTGGTGTAATGGGTTCCGATTGACTTTTATTCTCATCCATTTTAGCTTGCAATGCAAGCGCAACTATCGTACTGGCTCTGTTTGCACTCATTTTGCATGGAACGGTCCAATTTATTTGTTGAGTAAACCCCAATAAGTAGCAGAAACAAGCAATTCTTATTTAATTCAAATCAATAAACACTATACTTAACGCTAAAACACTATAAAACGTTGCTGCAAATCTTATACTTAAGACAAGTATAAAATAATTTTTTTCGTTAATAAACAGTTATTCACTTGTAAAATCGATTTGTTTACATTAAGACTCCTTTTAATTTGTAACAATGCCTTACCGATCTTTAGTTTCTAATTTTCACTTTAATCAATTTATAATAACGACTTAATTCACTTTACGTTAGTTCTCTTTCCAAAATTTCATTTGTATTTTTAGGATTTTACACTTCTGATATTTAAAAAATTTTAAAAAGTGACTTGAGAACATATAAACTAAACTCAAAAACGAATTATGAAATTGGTATATCATTTCATTATTTTTATGCAACATAAGCCAGTATTTCGAATGTAATATTATATGAAAAAGAGTTAAGCCGTTTAGTTACCTATATTTTTTTGGTAAAATAAAGGAAGAGAAAAAAGTTGAAAAGAGAGAAATAACGGTTGGAAAGAGATTATATCAATGCTAAATTTAACTCATTTTTGGCTCAAATGTACATAAGCCACTATGATTTGTTGCCACAGAAATATTTACAATAAACTTTTTTCGTCAGTAGGCCGGAAAAAATATATTTTAACAGAAATTACATATATTCCCCTGTTCTCGGGGAGTTACCAGACGAGTGCCACTGAAGTTGTTTTTTTTATTTTTATTTCCTCGTTTGCTTATAATGTCAACATTATAATGCGGTACATATGGTAAAAATTCGTACTATTTTTTGTGTTTGTTATGGTTTTTGAATGTTGAGTTACTTTAAGTAAAATTTAATATATACTAATGTGTGATTCTTTTACAGGATTTAATAATTTAACTGTTGAATAATGGAATCACTGACACAGCCCAAATTAGCGCCTAATGACTATGATACTTCTAGTGTCGACAATAATTTGGGTTTAAAGATGGATGACTTAACGTCGGAGAGTAAGGATTATAAAAACAAGATCCCCATTCAAATCAAAAAAAAGCGTCTTGGTAGGTCGCGTCGCAAACGTTTACAAAATAAGATGGCCAAACAGGAGCTTGACAGAAATAATGAAGGAACACCCAGCAGTGTTACTTCAAAGGAAATCCAAACTACATCGAGAATTTGCAAGAAAGCAAAACATTCGAAAGATATAAAATTCTGTGTTCGTGAGAACAATAAGGATATTTCACTTAATGATGAAAAATTAAAGCTCTTCCGCAAGGAACTCGAACGCCGTATTCTCAATACGACCAAATCTGGCTTCGTCGCGAAAATGCTTGACTGTTATTTGATGTATGATGTTATCATCTGTAAATGCAGTAATGACGAAACCTATAAATGGGTTTGTGCCCAAATTAAGGAATTTAAAGATATCTGGATTGGTTGTAATCTATCGGTTGGTGTTGCTCCTCGGTGGGTTCTCACTTACGTTCCAGGAGATAAGGATCCAAATGATGTTACCACATGCATTGAAAAGAATCCAGGGCTGTCGACGAAAAAATGGAAGGTAGTCCGAAACAATCCTCAAGATAATCTCCAATCGATTCTATATAAGATTGACCAGAAATCTTTTGGTTTCATTATTCGGTCCAGACTCACTCTACAATACATGCTACAGAAGATCCATTTTAAAGTCATTTCTTAGAAGTGTGCACAACAAAATGAATACTCGTTAAAAATAAAGATGATAATTTCATAATTAGTTTTATATATATTTTTTTATTGCTTCTATAAATATACTAGTAAATAAAATATATATTATTTTACAATAGTATTTTTTAATAAACTTCAAATATTTAACTAATACTCGTTCTCGTCAAGTTGGGCAATGATAACTAAGAGTAACTCACAAAACCATCTTCAATGTATATTAACTTTCAATCCTGTCGATCTAAACATCTCCAAATGGTACCGATCGATTCTTAAAACTTAACGAACGCACGTAAAACACTGGCAAAAAATTTCAATCTATTTGGAATCGCTAACTACATTATCACTTTAAAGAATATTTAAATAGGCTGAAGATAAAGCTAGAATAAAAGACATCATAATTTGCAATACAAACAAGACCTAGAATGCTGTTAATCAAACAGTAGATCGATCAATATAGATAAAAAATATATATATATTTTTTTTTTGAGTTGGAATAAAGAGTGGCTGGCAGGCTAGGCAATCCAGAAGTTAAAGAATTAAGACTACTAAACACAACAATCAATCAATAATTGACCAAATCAAGAAACCAATATCGTCAAAGTAAATAACGATTCTCGAGCACATACCGGATACAAAAGTGAGTGTTTACGAAAAAAACCAATATGACCATGACAATCCTTACAGTAAAAGATGAACTCTAAAAAATGCTATATTTTTCTCCATACCTGTTCAGTCTTGTTCACATCGTGATTACATGTAGGTTTTTATACAAAATAGTGGTGTAATATAGTTGCCCCACTCGGTATTTTTGATAATTTATGTCCCGTTAGGTTTTATTTGATTTTTTTTATTTATCAAATTACAGTTACTCTACATAAAAAAATTATTTTATATAGTAGCAACCGTATTATACTTCGAGCATACACCGAAAACTGTTTAGATAAAGAGAATTGGATCGCCAGAGCATCAAATGGTGGAAGAATGTTTTCTATAGATTATTAATGATGACCACTTTAAACACATCGTTTGTATTTTCGGAACAACGTGAGCAAAAAAAAATTGTGCATTTATTGACTTTCTAATCATTTTAACTGAAATATTAATTACTGAAGGATGAAAATCTGCAGCCATTATACACTACGGGAGAACTGGTCATTGTTCGAAAAGATGGTGCGTTTACAAATTCAGCCGCGCACAGCTTAGGCTACAAAAAAAAATTGACCAGCAGATACGTAATGCGTAAATTTGAGGCTGCATTTTTATACGGCTTGCAACCGAAAAAATGGACATTTGGAACATAAATTAGTTTGGCATATTTTGTAATTTTTGCATGGTGTTAAAAAATAATAAAATGAATGTTATCAACAATTATATAATGGAAAGTTTATGTGACAGTAGAATTTGGTGTGAAGCTGATAAATGTTACCATTTACGAAGGGTTCGGCTATGAGAACGGTTTAATTCATATGCAAGGAGCTGACGAAAATGAAGTAATGGCAGTTTTCGATAAATTTGCAATTTTGCGAGGAATTTATAGCTTCCCCAATGTGTTCACATTTAAATCGTCGCTCTATCTGTTGATGCAGTTCGCTATTACAATAATCTAATTATTTTTTTTATCGTTTTTATTTATTCATCATTTTTTTATGTTAAGGGTGTTAGCGATAGTGACATGAAGTTTACTGATGTTTTTTGGATGGCCCGAGAGAAGTCATGATGGCAGCGTCTTGAGTAGCAGCAGCCTGTGCAAAAAGTTTAAAGAAGAGACCTTATGTAAGACTATCCGATTATCACTTGCTGGGTGACAGTATATATCAGTGTTTATTAAAAAAATTCTTAATGGTGCACTGTACAGATAAAAGGATGTTATCGTCACGACAAATCAAATCAAACCATTATCGAACATTAATGTGTCTTCATATTTCAAACGTTTTTAACGCGAAATATTTCTAAAGATCACATCCAACGTGGATCATGCTAGAAAATTTTAAAGAAATTACCTCACTCACACAATTTAAATAAAAAATAAACAATAATGCATCTTCAACTTGTTTTATGTATAAAACCCTAAAAAAATAGTCTACATTTTTGAGGTACAAATAATCCAGTTCGTTTAAATCAAATAAAATAATTCTATCACACCTTTATGAGTTAATAATTAAAGACATTAATTCTTCATGATTTCAATCATTTCATTTAAGCAATTAATTTTTTCCTTTTCCAGTTATTGTTATAAAAAATAATTATTAAATTAAATTTGATGGGGTAAATATTGAAAAAAATTATAAAATAAATGTTTTTATTTATTTGTGTTAATAAATGATATACTGACATAAAATATTTTATATTATTTATATTTGCAGGACTAAAAAAATAACATCCACCAAACAATTTGAGGTGATGGTGAGCTATCTTGAGGAGTACCGCAATTTAATTACAAATTGCTTTAACCGTACCACTAAAAGACATTCACTACAAGAGGATTGGAGCGAGGTATCCAATGACGAATCGTGGAAAAAGGTAGGATATAGCCAAGATATTGTATATTTTACCCCAGTTTAATATTTACGTTTTTTAGGTATGGGCAAATTTAAAAAATAAAATATAAAAAATGTGCGAAAAACGCACAAGGACATAAACCAGTCTTGTGGGGGTTTAAGGACGGTGTTCTTGTCGCCGTTTGAAGAACGGGTAGTTCAGCTCACAGGAATTTCAGAGGCGGCCATTGGAATGACTGGAAAAGAGGTCGGTTTTATTAATATTCCAGAGCCTACAACACAAATAAATCACAAGTTCAACTTACTTCTGTGTCGAAAGATCAAAAATGATGTATCTGTCTCGTAGAAACCGACGCTCTAAATAAAAATTAATGTTAGCGTTGTTTCGATGTAGGCGCGACTGAGCATTTAATGCGGAACCAAACAGAATTGCCATTCCAATATTATTCATTTTTTATTAATTATGAACTTCGCTTATTAATTTTACTTTAATTATTTATGTACTATAAAAAAATCAACTTTAATTTTAATACAACAAATTATTTGACAAAAGATAAAAATGTATTTTAAGCTGTCGATTCATGTTCGAAAAAGTCCTGCCATATGAAATTATCGATAGCTTCAAAAAACAGGTTGAGACTTATATTTACCAGCCATTACCGTTGCCCCCGAAATGTGGTTTATGGCACATCAAATTCAATTCTCGTCCTATCTACTAATACTATTTGTTTTTCGGAACGACTGGGTTAAGGCGTCCACCGTTTCATATTTTGTAGTTAATACTTTGGCCTGCAGATTGAACCATATTGAAAAATCCATTGGGTTTATCCATTGGTTGAACTACGTTGAATTCCGGCCTTCACCTTTCGAATCCTTTTTGACAATGTAGCTGTTTTTTCCGATAACAGTTTGTTCGCATATCAATGTTGTCGCTCATTAACAATGGCTGGTTGACATTTGACCTGCAGTTAAAAAATGTATAAATAGTTTAAAATTTATTTAATTTATTTATTTACGAACTGTAAGCACTAAGCAGCCTATGCACGTTGAATTTATTTACTCGATTACTTATTTATTTAGTTTTACTTTTTGTTTAATATATTCAATCGCGTTTGTCGTTTTTATTTTGTTTTCTTCTTGCGGTTGACTTAATTCAAATTAAATTAAAACAAAACAAACTAAATAAATCGTAACAACAATACACAAGACAAAAGCCAACAACGACTATAACGACAACATGAGAGATATAAAATAATAAGAAGTTGATTTGGTTCTTATATATAAGTATATGATGTTATCCGATTTGTTACGTTACTATATGTACTGTGTGTATATGTACCGTACATATGTGTCGACAGTGTGGTGAAGCCAAGTAGTTTCAACTATGTATAAGCAAAGAAATGAATTAAAATTACCAGTAGCCAGTAGTTAAGTGTAATAAATTGTTTCTTGATTGTTGTATATAATACTGCCTGTCTTGGTCGTCTTTATAAAATTTTCTTATGTTCGATCTATGTTTCGTTTGTTGTTTCGTGCTGCTGTTCCGTTCACCATCATCGCGTATCACAAAAACACAAAATTAAATTAAAATTCGTGTGAGTTTTTCGAATTTATTTATTTATTTTGTTTTTGGTATTTTTGGTGTACGGCAGTTTTATTTAACAAATCATTAATTATTTTATTTAATTTTGTATATTCCAGAAAGTTTTGTTTTGTATTCTTTTGTACACATCTTATAAATAAAAATGTAGAAATTGATTAATCTTCACATTTAAAATAAAACAAATTTTTACGAAGTCGAATGAAATAAGATATTTTTGTTTTGGTTAAGAAGATAGAACGTCTTTAATGCAACGTCTTGAAAACGAACAAAATTATTTCGAGATGATGAGATGTAAGTCTATATATCGTATTTGTTTAGTATCGACTTGTTGTAAATATAAGGCGAGGGTAAGATGCATAGACGCCATAGTGGGAATAAATATTTGTTATGTAAAGACAGTTATTTGCACCTAATTAGTTATCTGATTAATACCCATGCTGGGTGAACCGCGATAAGAACGCGAAGCGGAAGTTGAATATAAATGACTAAATGCAGATAATTGTTTTAATTATAGCTTGGTGGTGAGGTTAATTAATATTAAAGTTTGATAACGGGTGTCTTTAGTTGGTTGTGCCCTACTCTACAAACTGCGAACCGTCAGGACTCAACAACCTCTTTAATAATATACCGGATTTTCAAAAATACTGGTACAGCTTCTGCGAGATTGTTCACAAATGACAATATCTTATACCTTGTTATCTGTTATCTACCCACTATGCCATTCCGTTAAATACTGACTGACTTCTAGAGAGAATCAGGAAAAAGTATGAGAAAGAATGAAACTTGAATTTCTTCTTTTGACAGTTGAAAACTTAATGTTAGAAGATAATCCTAACTGTTCTAGTGTTGTTCGTGCTGATTTAATCTAGAGAGAGGTATAATGTAACATCTATAGATGTTAGCTAGAAGCTAGAAGTTTTCGCAAATTTGATCGATTCGGTTCGTCGACTGCTGTCCACTCAACTGACTCTTTCGGATTCTGGTGTGTTATTGTCCCATCCATTGTCAGATATCGACGGTAGAATTCCATTTTATTGCGGTTTAACAGCGCCAAACACTCCTCTGAAGCATTGATTCGTTGTTGTTTTTGGTCGACTATGAGTTCACGCGGCACCCACTTTGCACAGAGCTTTTGTATACCTAAATGTTCGTGTAAAATGGTAAAAACACTACCATCTGATATCTTTACAATGTCATCTAGCTCGTGCACCTTCAATTAGCGATCGTTGATAACCAATTTTTGGTTTTTTTGATGTTTTCTGGAATAACAGATTCATTTGGGCGTCCACTGCGCTCCGCGTCATTTGTGCTGGTACGACCACATATAAATTTAGCAATCCACTTCTCTACCATATGTCTCGAAGGAGCAGAGTTCGGATAGTGTTTATCAAGCCATTGTTTGGTTTCTACTGTATTTTTTCATCAGAAGCAATGCTTTATATGCCATATGATTTTAATAAAAATCATATGGCAAAAATTCTAGTAACGCAATCTATGTGTCATCCTTCGGACTTATTGACCCTGTAAGCTCAACCTCATTTAAAAATTTCATCTCAACTAAATAACGAGTGCTTCTTCTTACTAATTCATAAACTATTCAGTATTTAATGTATCCACCCAAGCTCAAGAATTGGTAAACTGTCAAGTGGTTTTTATAAACTGTCAAGTGGTTTAGTACGAGTATATATTCATGAGACCTAATCCGATTGGCACATCGAGTTGTGCTAATTTATTTTAAAATTGTTCAACAGTTGCCCGTGTCTAAAAACTTTATTAGTATTGTATTTAATCATTTCGTTCTAGTTAAAATTGAGACTATTAAATGCTGAATTATTTCCCCCAGACCTTTGTCAATATTATGTTAAAACAACACTATAGAAAAATGTTGCGTTAATTTGAGGGGTTTAACTATAATCAAATTTACAGAAACGAGTTGCTGCAAGATGTTAAGTAAAAATAAGTAATCTTGATGCAGGAAACAATGCATTTGCCTAATAGCATATATTTGAATTAGATTGAATAAAACCACTTTTCCCTAGTCACTCATGATTGATTGGGCCACCCCTCCCAGACGCTGATACTGATGGCTTATCTGGGCCGAAAGAGAAGAAATATGCCTTTTGGTTATCTCTTTGGTCCAAAGTTAGTTTATTTGTCCATTTTTCAACCTCTTCAGAATATCCGAAGGTTCTACGATCGCGCAATTTGTTCGAAAAGTGATGAACGTTGTCACTGATCAAGAATCCTTATCTTGTTTTTGACAAGCACTCGTCGCTCGTAAAGTTCAACTTCTCCGCAGTTCAGTTTTAACATTTCTTAATCCTAGGCCCTCATCCCGGTTCTTCTTCCCCAACCTGTTTCTTCTTCAAAGGAAATAGAGCCTCCGGAATCAGCAAGTGCACATATTATAGCGCTTGCCTTTTTTGTCACTGGTATATCGAAATCTTTTTGCTATTAAAGAGCTGATCATTGCTCCCTGTTAAAGGAAAGAATCTCCAAGTTTAAGGCTCCTCTATAAGTACAACCAGTAGTGGAGAGAAATTTCTCCTTTTGTGCAGAGATCCATGGTGCACAGATAAGGCTATGTGATTTGGAGGGCACCTGGTATCTGGACGCATCGTTACAGTCTGAGCTAGTTTTTAGAGCGCGCTTCTTAACATAACACGAGTAAACACCAGATTTTGAGGGTAGCGTTATTATAAAAGGTTTCAACGGTTTTCAAATCGAATTATGATATCTGAATCAATTGCCATAATCTCCTGATTTGCATGCAATGTCGTTATGAATATGTCTTCCTGGAAAAATGAATTTTGTGTTTAAACGAAATTACTTCCAAGGATAATTTTCAAACTATTGCTAACACAGCATTAGTTATAGATTTACCATTAACGCAAATGATTTCTTGGTTATTGTTGGTTGCAAAGGGTTCCTTGTTATTTGCGATAAACTTAAAAGTATAGAGAAACTTGGGTGAGAACATAATTAGTGACACGTTTCACTTGACCAATAGAACGAAATCAAGGAAAAGAATAAAGCGACTGAAAAATAAATGATTGCACCCATTATCTGGTTTGTTACCACATTTGAATGACTTCACTGTTAATTAGAATCAATTTACCAATAAAAAGTTATTTTGTGTAGCTCTGTCTTCGTTCCTGGTTTTAACTTTCTCTTACCACAAGACATTTCGATATCAAATCGAAGATATCTGACACTCTGAAAATTACCAACCTTTAGACAAAAAACGAAGATATTGGATCGAATAATCGCAATCCCTACTGATTTTTACCGTTTCGATCAAAGACTTGCCGTCTTCATTGGATGGTCGATATAGCTGTTAATCAATAGCATACCGCATGACAATAACTTCCATCTCACATACAGAACACAACATTTACAAAAAGGTCCAACAATAAAATACTAATTATATATCCATAGACTTCTAAATTGGTGACCCCGAGTATTCTATCTTGCGATACGTTCGAATTTATTATTTTTTTGGCACAACACATTACTTAATGAATTAGGAGAAGATGGTATGAAAAATATTAAGATTTAGTCTTAGATAAATCTACAGACGCCTAATAAAGCCCAAAGAAAAGCTTAGTTACCACATGTGTTTAAACTTTCACTTCTACCCAAATGGCAAATCTTTATTTTTTGATCCTAAGTTATTGATTTAATTCTGTTTTAAGCTCTGGTGTTTAATAAAGCGTCTGAATGCCGTGGTTCTGGGCGCTTATTTGGGAACTCGATATCGAATAATCGAACGACGATATCGAATAATCGGTATTTTTGAATTCGATAATGTACAAAATGAAAACGAACACCAAAGCAATCTCGTATAAACACAAACGACTGAGAATTTCCCTTATTTGGCAGTTCGATTTCGAGCATTATTTGTTCGATCATGATCGAATTTATGTTTGTTGTTAGTTTTGCTAACGAACCCATATAAAGAGGATACAAAAGTAAAAAATTGTAAGTCTTTAAATGGAAGCCGATGCTTTATTATTTATAAATATGTAGTTATATATATTTATATATATATATATATATATATATATATATATATATATATATATATATATATATATATATATATATATGCATATGCATATGCGCTCATACAATGCAGGTTGCTATAGCATCTTCTCTCTACTCCCAAGCCTGCCTTATCGTGATGAAGGTGAATCCTGTTAGCCTCTGGGTAGCAAAATGTGCTATGGCGTTCGGCTGGAATGGTGAACTTATAATCGACATAACTTACCGCTTGAGCTACTCAAGCTAAGATGGCACTGCATACGCTCATGTCTGCGTGGCTAAGGGGATGCTAAGTTTCTAGTATGGTTACTCCAAATAAGGTGACTTTCGGGTTTTACAACATAGCCTTCCAACGATAATGCTGAGATCTGCCATATAGGTAATCATATTTCTCGTTAGTAGAAAATGATACCAAACAAACAAAGTGAGTGATGCTGGTGGTTTACGAATAAACCAACTAACAGCGTGATAATGATGAGTACTACTGGGATCAGTGGAAGTGAGAGTAAACAAAAGAAAGCTCAGAGCCAGAGGGAGGATCTCTCTATACAAGCAGACATCAGTACATAGCTGGTGGTAAAGGGAGTATCCACACAAACATTACAGAATTAAAGCCGCCTACATGTACACTCAACATACATATCAGGATGTATTCGGCGATGATGTCGAACGAAACCAAGGAAATTGTTCCAAAAAATGGACACACAATGTATTGTATGTATTGTTCGAGTTTATCATCACCTGAAATTATGTAAATTAATTAAGTATTTATGTTTGTATAATTGTTAGTTATAGTTACCTAAACACTATTCACTTATTTTATAATTTGACACTAATAACAATAATCGTCCATTGTTGTATTATCATTCACTACTGTCAATTATTACGTACAGTCGAGTTATTATGTGATTATATTTCTAATTGAATGTTGCAAGATGAAAACTAATGTAGAACATTGCAGGTGGATGACAAAACCCGAACGCAATTGAATTATAAACTTCATACACCCTTATAATATTAAGTGCTTGTCATCACCGCGAAAAAAAGTAAGTCATCTTGCAAAATTCAGCCATTCCATTTTTTATCATTGGATTGAATAGTCGAACGATCGCCTCGAGTAAAAACTTGTTTTACCAACTAATCAAATATAAGTGTAAATCAAGATCGTTATAAAATCTAAGTGTAAATCAAGATCGTTATTAAATATAATTGTAAATCAAGTGCGAAAAGTCGAGCGAGTAATGTTCCACCACCTTAGAAGTTAGTACGAGGAAATTTTATAGACCCACGCTGTCCATCCAACAAGATTTAAAGTAGGTTCCATTTTGACAATCAACTATTAGCTTCAGATGGCTGGAAGAAAGTGTGGACCGATTTTAAATATAATATTAAATAAAACGTAAAAGAAGATAAAAATGGAACTGTCATACGACTGAAACATTTTTAAGAAACGCAGTAAATGATTGGAATAACTGACACTATTTAGTTTGCTGATACACGGTTTAGTGTACCAATCAACCCAATTTCACCTCCATCTAAATTGCTAAGTTCTATTGATAATGAATATTATGCTATCAGCGATCAAATAATTCAACTATCAAATAATAAACCGAATCAAAATATAACAACAGAAATATACTTTTTAAATGTCAAAATTCAATAATATGATAAATTTTAGGATAGTTATGACCATTAGTACAAAATTTCCCCTTCTAATTATTTGGCAGTGTGCATTTCTTTTTTCGATCGTATTACCAAATACCAATTTATGTTCGAATCGATTTGATGATTCGAATCGAATAGCAATCGAATAGAGCTTCAACTATATAATTTGTTACGTGCACATCTGTTTTTATATTTAACCAAATAAGAAAATAATGGAAGATAAAAAGATACAAGGATTAAAAAAGTGAAAGATTATCATCCCGTCACGTACGCTTATTTAAGGAAGTCACGAAATTGAGTAAATATAATTCCACCATTTTTCAGTTACAAATAGAAAATCCTCAAACATAGAATTCATACAACAGAACTAATATATAATTGTACTAGAACAAATCACCGAAACCAAAGCAATAATGCAAAATTGGCGAGCACTAATTACATCTATCATAATGGCTAATTATCAATAATTATCGCCACCTGAAATATCAAAAACCACTTCCAATATCTCTAAATTTAATAGACCACAAATCGAACGTTTCACACTGTGAGCTGATTGTTTATATGATTAGCCGTTGTTAATCGTTTTTTTTTTGTTACAAATTGCCGTGAATTTGTTATTAGTTAGTAGGCATTGTGAAACTCCGAAAATAAGCAAACAGCAACAACTAACTACACTCTCGAGCAACTAAATTGAGACAAATTTTTATTGCTCACAGAAAGATGATTTTTGAACAACAAAGCCGATTTTTACAAGACTATGACCCAGTTATGTTTGATTGGAATGAACCCTACTTCTCCAGCCCATAAACGCCTAATTGCTTAGTCTTGAGTCCAACCTCATCCACGAAGCATTGCCCTGCATCAATATGAAATATTTTCTTATACATCCAGCATAGAGAGCTACATACACCAAGAAAATGTCCTCGACATAGTGGCCAAACATTCTCTACGGCCTCCATCAGGTACGACAAAAATTCTTTTTTTTTTTATCAAGCAACAATTTCGAGCCGCTCTGTGCGGTGGCCTGCTTTCTAGTTTGGAACTTTAGCGGGCCATGTTTTAAAAGTGAGGTTGGCTTCCTTCAAAAGTTTCTGAGAACTAAGAAAAATATTCCTTCTTTTGTGCGCGGAGATTTGAGTCGATTAACTTGCTCGAGACTGTACATAAGAAATCAATATCGACCGTCAGTAAAACAAAAACCGACAGACAAACGAGAAATTATAGTCTGTACTAAAAAAATCGTCAAAAGAATTAAAAATGAAAACAAAAAACAAGCGAACGACAATATACTTATATACACAGTATTTTTGTTGTTATTGGCTTGGCATTCTTAGCTATTTTCTTTAATTTAATTTAATTTTTTTTTGTTCCAACTCGTACAGTATATTTTGTGTAATGACTTTCAGCCTTTGACCTTAAAAATGTATGTTCTGGATAAAACAAAAATGTATAAAAGAGTCAGTTCTTTAATATTAATTATCTTAAACTTGGCGACAATATTCTTGGTGGGCTGAAACCGCGAAGCAACAAAAAATCGTTTGGTGGCACAATTGAAGCCGGCCATCAAATTGTTAACGAGATCATACTATATCGAGATTTTTAAGAGTGATTTTAATCAAAGAGCGTGGGCACGGGTTTGTTGTTGTTGCTAATCAATAAGATCGCAGATAATATTTTTTTTTCTCGTTCGTATATCAAGTTTCTAACGTCGAAATGTAAACAGAAACGAAATAAAAGAGTAATAATAATAAATTACTTTTGACCATTTAAGACGTTTTAAGTATATTAAATCCATGTTATGTAATAACATAATGATAGTTTGCGTGAAGGGAATTATAATTTATATTTTGTTTGTGTTTAATGTACAAAACTATTTACAAGTCTGTATATAAGATAATGGGTATATAGGAATAACAAACGATTTTGACTACATGTTGGTGAAGTAACGTTTCTTAAATGTGTTAATATGATTGATTGATTTATATACAAACAACAGAAAATAGATTTTTTCTTTATTTATAAAAATCGCCACAAGACGTTTAATCTTAATCAATAGTACATATACAGCGCTTCATACCAAATCGATCAAAAAAAGCAAAATTTCGATCCGGTCCCTTTTGGTTTCGACGAAACTCGCTCCAAGTGTTCGTTACGTTGTTCTTTGAAACTTGGGCTTTAAAACAGAAACTCGTTCTCGAAAATCACTAACCTGATTTTAATAGTTGATGGATCATATAAAAGTCAAACTCTTGCCAATAAAACAACTGATTGGGAGAGCTTCAGATCTAAATTAGAAAGCAAGATTAACCTACAAACACGACTAAAAACGGTTCAGAAACAAGGTAGAAAACTTCACTGATATCATTCAAATAGCCGCTTGGAATAATACTAAAGGAATAACATCCAAAACCATTGGTAAAAGTTACCCAAGAGAAATTTGGAATCTCGTCTTAGAAAAAAGGAAAGCTAGGAGAAAATGGCAATTAACAAATCACAATAGCTTAAGCGAGAAATTAAGAAGCTAAATGAAAAATCGTTTTCTTTGTATCTTGGAAAATTAACCGCCGGTGAAAATACAAACCACCCACTATGAAAGGCAACAAAAAGTATAAAAACCCCAATTACGCGGACCCCTCCTATAAAGCGAAGTGATGGCTCGTGGGCTAGAGATAACAAACCAAAAGCTGAAGAATTTGTTAATCATCTGACTGATATTTTCAAAACCGAATGAGACCAGATCGGATGTCATAATCGAAAATGGAAGCAACAATTATGGGGGTGAAAATCCTCTAATAACCTAGAAGTAAAGGCCCCTATGGGTATGAACCTTTCAACGGGAAAATTCCTAAAGCAACTATCAACCAACTCACTTGTTGGTGCTGAACATGCTGTTATTAGAACTTGAACATGCTGTTATTAGATTACGGCATGTTCCTTCTGCCTGAAAAGTTAGTGTATAATTTTATATAAATACAGAACAACTTGTACGAAGAGAACGATATCATGTCAACACCAAACGATAAATTGGTATGAGGTTACCAACTTCATGATACTATAGTGATACAACCAAACAGCGAATACAAGTGCGATCGGATTGTCTGGCAAACGCAAGTCTTTTATACGGAAGCATTATGCTTTACGTGGCAATTAAAAAAACATATTGAAATGGAATTTGGCTGGAAAATCGCAACCAGGCATTGTTAATGAGCTGCAACCTTTATCTATGATAAAAATGATTGTGTATCTCGTCCGACCATTACACGTTATATTGGAACTGGAAGTATTAAAACGCCATGGAAGTTGACATCCAAAACCAGCAACATTACCAGATATGGTTCGAAATGTGATATAAGAGTTAAAATGCAGTTTTGAAACGCATATTAAAAAGTTTAAACGCAGCTTTCTTACCTTGGGTTCGTAACGAATTCGATAGAAAGCATTGGACGTTTACACAAGAGTTGATCTGATCTTTATCTGACTGTACATGCTTATCAGATTTTAATGAAGAAACGGTAAAAATGCAGCTATAGGAAAACAGTGTGATCTGGTAAGTCTTGGAAACGAATTGGACTTGACGTGGATGCGAAATCAGTAGCCAAACTTCAAAACGTTTAAAACGCAATTGCACTCTGTGTCTTTATAGACATTGAAGGAATTTACAATTACACTTGTTAAGATTCGATTAATAGAGCAGTGAACGAAACACGGATGAAACTCAACCACGACGAAATGCAGTTGTTCCGCATACTCTG
Source organism: Tipula lateralis (assembly GCA_963932295.1). Lineage (NCBI taxonomy): Eukaryota > Metazoa > Arthropoda > Insecta > Diptera > Tipulidae > Tipula > Tipula lateralis. The sequence continues at coordinate 14,487,284 of OZ010738.1, read as the reverse complement.
ATTATATCCCAGCTAAATTGGGAGATGAGTCAGTTACCATTAAGTCCGTATAATGGTATGCCCTCAACAATGCCAGGATTAAACCAAGCATAATCTACTGACCATACTAAAGCATTATTACACCCATGGTCTGAACACAGATAAGGAGGTTTTGTTAGGGCTAGTGAAGTACACTTGCGTATCCAAGACCACTCTACTTGATTGACCAGGAAAATCTCTAGCTACTTCTTGTTCGTTTTTTTCACAGTTTTCCATAACCGTTTTTCCGTCAGCAGACTGACATTGTCATTTGCTCGTTTTTTTGTGACTATACGATTCCACAGTTTTCGAACTTAATCCTTCTATAATATCTTTTATCGGGCCCTATCTGTAAATCCCAAGTTTTCTTTATATTTAGGCAACTAAAATTTGTGTTTGATTTATACCAGAAGATCATCATGAATGCTGTAAGGATCGATCAAAATCGGATAAAACCTCGAATCATGGTAATCTTTACTTGTCCAGCTCACATCGCTTATGTTTACTTGTCCAGCTCACATCGCTTATGCTTATGTTTTTATGCTTAGGTGTTGAAATTCTTGAAAAAAAATTGAAGCAAGTAAATATTTTGACAGGAACGTTGATTAATCATGAATGAAACGTGCATTCTTCTCATGTTAAATTGCCTATTTCGAGTCTCTGGCTCTGTTCACACGATGTGTGTTGTCTCTTTCATCGTCACATTGCTATTTCTCAAACTGAAATCGAAACATCTTTTGCTCTCCAAAACATCTCTTAAAAACTGCATGGTGTCCAGTTGTATTCGGACCACGATCTCTCGAAATATAACCAAACCATTCGCCAATTGACTTTTACGACGTTAACTACATTGATCATTAGCAATCGGTTTCATCAAAAACCGAATCAATGGAGATCGACGCAACGTATGGCTTATATTAAAGCTAGATAGAAATGATGGAATACCGATAGCATATCGCAATGCTTTCATGCTCCAACAAATAAATATGCCAGACTTCATTTTATTGGAGTTAATTTGGGCAGAAGATTATTAATTGTGAGTGTGTACGTACCTCAAGTCAAGAAAGGAGGCGTGCCTCTGCGGACATCACCAAATTATTTGACTAGATGAATAAAAGCGCAAACATGAATATGGGACTGTATGGGAAACTGTGCGTGAGGCAATCGGTTGCCTGACATGTATTTCGACTTTGGGTTTGGTAATAGAAGAGAGTTTGGATTCAAATCACTACATGATCCAATTGATAATCGTGTGTAAGAAACATGAGGGGTAAGAGAAATGAATGAGACTCTTCAAGAAAATGCATCCAACGTGGAGGATAGAACTTAAGATTGAAGACAGCTATTCGCAAGGATAAAATGAGAAAGATTTTGGAAGGAGTTTAGTTCATTGCCGAAAACAACAAACGGTTTCTGCAAGGGTCACTCACCTATTGAATGTATTGAGAAGTACAAATTAGAATAAAAACGTAGTTGCTGAATTTTTGGACGTTGAAAGGACTTATATAATTATTTTGTGCCGTGGAAATTACAACAAATTTCCACAGAAAGTGAAAAAATTACAGATTAAACGGAGAAGTAAATTTTGAACTTTCACAAATTTCCTTTTTCTCCCAAAGGTCTTTTTCAAGCTCATTACTGCTGTTGTCCACCGAGTTGATACGTCAAACAAATTTGTTTTGCAATTTTGTAGTATTTGATAAGGTATTTGGAAAGGTGGAGTATATGAAATAATCTTAATAGGGAATCTATATAAGTGTGGCATTTTGATTTAAGATTGAACTGAACATTTGGCAGATATCTATAAGCAACGGTTGAATGTGACACCTAACCGGGACACTCATCTGATTATATCTAATGATGTATGCAATAAGCGTCTCCGACGGGTGGTATGTACCCTATGTTCTGAGATGGAGTATCTACCTCTTCCATTTTAGACAGGGTAGATCAGATTGAAAGAAATTGTAAACAATTGCGATTAGGAAGAATGATCTGTTGAATGAAATGAAATAAATCTAACAAAAAGGTGGAGTGTCTAAACCGCTTAATAGATTTAGTGTGATATTTCTGAACTCATTTCTGAAACTGAAAAAAGCATGAAATCGTCTATACTGATGATAGCGTAAATGATAACACAGTGGGTGTTAGAAAACCTTTTCGACTCGATAAAGCCGCCTGTTAATGAAAGCTGAGTTGATTGAAATGTATGAAGAAGGTATTAAGTTGGCTACTCTGATACCCAGAGTGTGGATGAATCGATTTATGAAATGAATTCGATATTTTTATGTCGATGTAACCATTTGAAGGATCACATACAAATATCGAAGGATAAGGAAAAGCCGATTTGGAAGAATCGTTTTTATCAGAAGAATGTGTGTAATAAATAGTATCAATGAATATAAGTTTAAGAATAAAAGGATAGGAGTGAGTGATGAGTATCAGAATGTTAATGATGATTGAGAGGATCAAACTGAATCATGGGAATTGGACGGAGTGCGTAACTGAGGATATTGTGTCCATCCGGCTAAACTGTACCGAATAACACATTCAATTGGGTTGACTGATTGTTTTAGTCGACTAATTAATTCTACAACAAAGTCGGTGTGATATATCTGCACGCCTCCACCCCCTGGACATAAAAAATAGTCTATAATTGACAATTTAAAGTCCAATCAATTTAGTCAACATCCCCCAATACTATAATTATACGATCGAATTGAATATAGGTAATCTTGAATCGTATATCGTACTCGACAGTAAATATGTATATAAATCGTTAGGCCTTAATGATACATTATCCGCAAGACCACATTTTATTGACAAAATATCATCTAGATAGGTATTTGTGATAAACCGTCAAGACCCTAAAATTATATATACCAAGTAATCCCATTCGAAATGCCATAAAAAAACTTTTCCAACATGTTATCTTCCTTTTTTTCACGTCCCTATGTATCTCGTATATTAAATGGGTAAATCTCATCTCGTATCTGTGTACATAATATTGTGGGGTGAAAATTGTGAAAATGTATATCCAATTATTTTACTTTGCTTGTTTTCCTTTATGTTTGTTATGAAGTATAGAGAACAACAGGGATGAGGATCAAGTTAGGTTTTTCGTTTATATATATGTGTACATAAAACGATAGAAGGGTGACAATTTTCCATTCCAAGTATAATACTTTTTTATGTTTTTTATGCTTCTTCCTCCGCCACTCATTTTATTTTTCGATTTTATTTCACAACCCTCGAGGGATGTTGTATAAAAATTAATATATTTTGTTTTTAATTTCGAATTTGAAATTTACTTTTTTTTTGTTGTTGCTAATGTAATTAGGACGGCAGGAACGAGCGAACGGAGCGGAGCGGAGAGCGGGACAAATTTTCAAACTTTTTAAATATTTTGATTTTTGACATAAGGGTGTGGGTGTTTTATATACGAGTATATCGTTGATTGAGATTTATCGTCTAACTTGGAATTTAAACCGTGTAATTAGTGACAGTTTGAACCAACATATATCGAGATGGTAAAATTACCGGAAGAAAACTTTAAAACAGTAAAACAAAGACTATTTCAATTTTGTTTTACGGAAACAAAATCGGATGGAGTTGGAATAAGTAGCTTAAGAGTGCACAGTATGTTTGTACAAACAAACGTATGAAACTATAACGTGCTGTTTGATTTGCAAGACAATGTATTCACCGTGTTCTACACATTTCTACAATTTGCCCAATGTAAAACGATTTGGCCTCGTTTGCTGTATAGGTTCATTGTACTACGTTGATTCAGAGTAGCACAGAGAGGTTACCTTTCATTAGGATTTCTGTTCCTAGTGTAACAGTGCAATACGACTACTACATTAAATTGGTTCAACTGTATTACATCGCGTACACAGCTATATGTGATCATAAAATTTGCTCAAAACACTGTCACCAGTAATGTAATCTTCCTCTCACCTATAGAATGTTAAGACATTGATGGGTAAAATATAATGTAAATTCTTTGAAATAATGGCGGTTGATACGTTAATGATCGTTAATAACTTCAAACAAATGGTTCTGAACAATTTTGAACAACAAAGCTAAAGCTCGTTCAACTATACCACTCAACGGTTGAAGAGATTACGCACCGAGATGCACCAGCTGTGCATCAATATTTTTCTCCAATTTTTCATCGACACCTATTCCAATTTGATTCACCTTGATACTATAGTTTTGTTCGACGTTATTCCATATTTATTCTTGTTCTCTGTTACTCCTTGAAAAGTCTTATTCCAAGTGTCCATTTCCGAATGAAAATATGTCTTTTCTTCTATTCATTTCAAAGTCTTTCTGACCCCTTCAATTTATTCCCTGTTACTAATAATCTCAGCCTTGTTATAAGTCACAGTCAGTGTGGCGCACATCAAGGCTCCTTTTTGAAACTTGAGCCTGAGCAAATAATTACACTTTGTGGTTAAGAGTAGGCCATGATTCCTAGAATTCATTTCATAGTTTTTATGGATGAGGGTGTACAGTCTATTGCATCTTCTTCTATCGGTAAATCCGATTCGAACAGTGTAACAATCGGAAAGTGTTGATTTGCTTTAATATCTGATTTACAACGCTTTCATAAGAAAGCCATCGCTACGAAAAATCTAATTCAAGATTTGCACCAAAATAAGCTAAATACCTTCCGAAAATCCAGATGAATCAAATCCTGGGATGTCAGATTACGATGATGACAATAGTGACATTGAAAGCAATGATGATAGAAACAAAGTGAGCAAACCCAACACTGAGGAAGAAATAAATTTTGATAAGCTAAGATCACTGAGAACTTGACGCATGATTACTTATTTCTGGATGAAAACATCAAATAATATGGGAAGACTCTACCTCCTATGTGGAAAGACTGGGTAAATGCAAGTGAATCTCACAATAAATTAATGAACAACGTAAAAGAATTTCCGGGGTAGAAGAAAACCTTCTGAGAAGAGATTACCCGAAAAAGAGATGAGAGCGAAATTGAGAACAACAAATTTGGTAAATTCATCCCAAGTATCAAAAGAATCAAAGATCTATACCTTCTGTAGTGAAGAACAGTTGGGTACTGATAAGGTTTACAAATAAGAAACGTTTTCTGGCTTTTGGAGCATGGAGGATCCCCTTATTTATTAGGAATCTTCATTAGTGTATGATATAAAAAGGAAACATAGGGTCAAAGAGCACGAAAAGAAACAGGAAGTGGTGTTAATGATAATTAATTTTTATTTGAGAATTATCGCGATGAAAGTTAGTTTAGATAACATGATGAAACCGGGTCTGTTGGCGTATACAACATTACCCTTTGAAAATTTGTTGGAACCCAGTTACGGTTGTGAATCCGCAGATGCTTATATATAAACATTCATTTGATGCATGCACTAATCAAGTATGTCGTTGTTAAAGTCGACACTCTCGAAACGCAAAACTAATCGAAAACTAAAATTTTCCCTTCAAGCATAAAAATAGCGATGTGTCAAAATTGATAGTCCCATTAAGAAAGACATGAATATTTTGATACAAGAAGCAGTAGAGGGAGATCTATAATTTAATTTGAATTACACGTCCATAAGATTAGAATATAGACTTCCGGATAGATTCAGAATAGATTATAGATCGGACAGATAACTTTGAAAATGTCGATTCACATATTATTATGAATTCCGACTGAAGCACGTATTATCGCCATGGAAGGTGGCTGAGTTGATACCTAAACGGATAAAACCTTTACCGCGTCTCAACTGAGACCTTATGAAACATTTTAACGTATTATTACACATTGTAGGTGGTCAGCCAAACGAATGTTTTTACATACAATCGCTTTTTGTTATTCGGTACATGTTAATTTTTGATCAACGATGAGAATCGAACTCGAGACCTCGGCGTGATGAATAACTCTCTTAACCATTTAGCTACAACCGGCGACCATGTATCTATACCATGCTGATAAAGATCACAAACAAGAATCCTCTTCTGGTTTTTTAAGACTTTGCAATTGGATTTTATAGACAACGACCCCTTCGACGAGACACAAAACTACAACCGAGTCTATTGCTTTATACAGCACTTGCTTATTAGTATTTGTACCACATTTAATGCCACAATAAATCTATGCACCGCCCAGATGATGAAGTGGTTAAAGCTGCGGCAGTTGGAGCGGGAGGTACCGGCTTCGAATCCCAATAGGGGCAGGATGCAAAAGGGATTTTTCACCATACGATTACGATCGGTGGTGTTAATGAACACATCTATGACCCCCTGTTGGAGTGCAGAATTCATGAGCCAACCCAAGGTTCTATAATGGTATAAGGTGAGGACGTAAATAAGCGAACCGCGAAAGAGTTGGAAGTGCCTCGAACCCCGAAAGAGATGGAAGAGATAAAAACAAATAAATCTATGATGCCCTTGTACGAATTTCGTATACACACGCTTGTGAATAAAATAACATTAGCTTAAGATGTTATATAGTAATGGTGGAGAATTCATTTAATCTATGCACTAATCAAGTATCTCGTTACTAAAGCGAACATTCTCGAAACGCGCATGAAACAACCAAATACATACCCTACAAGCATAAATATGGTGTTTAAACGTTAAGTGGTGCTTAAACACGTTTGACTGTCCCATTAAGCTAAACAAGAATATTGTGATACAAGAAGCAGTTGAGATCTACAGTTGGAGTATAGTTATACTTCCATAAGTTTTGTACAAAACCCCTTCACCAATTCGCTGCTCTGATGTAATACGCTTACCTAATTTAAACTGGGTATAGTTTCCAAATTGGTTGTTCAGTTATAGCATACATGCATGTGCCTCCTTTGGGCGTATGTAGTTTTGTATCGTTAACTCTTTTGTAATGAATAGTTTGATGTGGGCCATGGACCCCATTCGCTTAAGTTTTCTTTTTCTTCGATTTTAATTAGACATTGGGATTTGAAGTGTGATTTAGGTTATCTGCTGCTGCCTCAATAGTTTTAATGGTGATGTCTTTGGTTTTATTATACAAATGGGGCATTTCCTTTTTATCAGTAGGCCTGAACCTTAACTTTTCAGATTCTTGATAAAATTGTTTCATAATTTCATTATAAAGTTTTGGTTTTGGGTTCATTGTTTGGATCCAGTTCCTTGGTTAACGTACGAGTGGTTAAAGTACGCGGTATATGTAATAATGGTCGAAAGAGGGAAGCTGGTTCGAATCCATTCGAAAGCCATTTAGATAGTGAGAGATGGTATCTCTTCGACGCTTCGAGCGGAAATGATGGTCGCTTTCAGCTTGAGAAGAAATGAATTAATATGATGATAATGTAGCGAGTAAATCGGAACTAGTTGTAGACACTACTAGTGACGCATGGAAACATTTCGAAATGTATTAAGTTAAAATTAAGGCATCACTACATTGACCGTTGCAAGTAGAATAGAAATAACGCGAATTCTTCAGATTCGTATATTAGCATTGTTAAATCGCCGTATCAGACAACTCGTTTTTTTAACCAGTGAAGAGGTTAAAGTGAAGTAAAGACTTGTGTCAAAGTGGCAAGCGGCTAATCTTTTATTTTATAATTATAATAATTGATGTCTGTCGTTGGATTATAGATAGTAAATATTGGGCAAAATTAATGAGTTTAGTCTTCTCAACTAAGGGAAGAACTCCATCGACAGAATGGAGTACAAGTGACTCGAAAACTAAATTAGTGCTAAGGATCAATATAAAAATGGATACAATTATTCCATAATCAATGGATCAGATGCAAACGATGTAGCAGGTACTGCTCGCTCAGCAACCAGCTGGACCTTTAATAGCTTTGGTAAGATGCAACATTAGCAGTGATAGCTAGATCGTTTCCCAAGGCAACAAGTTCATGATGGTCGTAATGAATTACCTCGTGTAGTCTCCGGAAGCTTACGCACCACCAAAACAAAAGGCACAGTAACAGTATAGCAAGTACATTAGTAAACCAGTGGGTTAATATTCAACAATATGTCATGATTTTTTTATATAATCTTTTTATCACTCGGTTCCAATTTAACACGGCACTTTGATTGCGACACTTTCTCTCGATTCATGATGTCAGAAATCGATTTTGCATATAAGCATCTAACTACAATTTTTTACTTGCTATTTAATAAAGAACGGCTATCGTTTTGATTTGAAACACAGGCAGCTACGGTTTGGGTGTTCAATTTATCGAAGACAGAGATTCTGATGACGCCACGGCCTCGAGTTCAACTCTCGCCGTTGACCAACAATTAACATGCACCAGATGATATAAAACAGTGTGTATAAGCATCCGTTGGGCTGACCACATTCAAAACGACGCGGTTAGGGCCTTTAATCCATAGAAATTTAAGTATTCATTTAAATAATCACTATGGGGATGAAGAAAGGAATACCGACCAAATGTCGCATTGGTTGAAGCAGGATGCAAAACAGATTTTTCATCATTTCATTACTATCGATGGTGTGAAACATCTATGACTCCTTGTTGGAGTGCAGAATTTGGACCTACTGCCATACATCATTGATTTGGCTGTAATGGCGTAAGGTAAGACGTATCGCGAAAGAGTTGGGAATGTCTTGAGCCGCAAAACAGATAGAATTCAGATCATCTTATACACATCATTTTCTGCAGTACCATCGATGTTGCTGACCAACAACATTTAAGATACCGCGAAAGATAAAGTTCCAACTAAGATTTTATTTTCAATTCTTCGACATTCTAAATGTCTCCCGCAACAACTTTCTTTTTACATCTATATACAGTGTTAATTATATCTCAACTTCGTATATCAACCATGAAACAATGCCACATCAAAACGATATCCATTTTCTAATTCCCATCACCATCTCAAAGTAACACAAAACAAAACAATCAAACTTTTTTATTGTATGAACCTTTCATTAATCTACAATGTTCATAATCTTGTAGACGAAAACACAACAACAACAACAACGAAAAAAGAGCTTTAGCTGCGGAACAAAAAGTTAGCCCGATTAGGGTCATTGAAATAATAACAACAATAATAATAATAATGAAAAAAGAGAAATTCACTTTAACAATTTTTTTATGTTGTTGTTGGTTTTTAGAAAGTATAAAAAATTTATCGAAAAGGTTCATCTTTAAGTTTTTTTGTATATATGTACATACATACTTATGTATTGTATGCGAGTGTGCACGAGAAGGTTATATACATCTTAGATTTATTTTTATCTCGAACAATATTTGCTTACCTTCTAATGTCAAGAATATATCCGATATGTATTCGGTTAAAGAGTTTGTGGCAACGAAACATATTTGCGCTAAAATGTGTGTATATTGTGCAAATAAATTATTTTTTATTATTTAAATATATTTGGATATAATGGAATTTATTATGCATAAACTTGAGAATTGAATATATAATAATAATAATAATATAAAAAGACGATGACGACGCGACAACCACGGCGAAGAAGAAGAAGAAAATCGTTTACTTTTTATTTAGTTTTTATTTTATTGACTTGATTTGTTTAATATTCATGCTAGCTTATATGTTAATATATTCGTTCGTATACTCGTTTCGATCAATATACGATACACACTGTGTGTATGGGATACACAACGACGAATGAATAAATAAATAATTGAACAAATAACAAACAAAACAAAAATTTATTCAAAAATAATTTTTTTATACCAATACACGTACTTATATGGTATAAAGGTATTGAATTCGTTATGCAAACGATCTAGATTCGTATCCTTATATCAATGCACCGACTTTCAATCGTTTAACAGCAGCATGTGATGTTAGCCCATTATTATCCCATTAAGACTAATTTTTATCGGGCTATACTATTCTATCCCAGCCCATTACATTTCCTTACTTTCTCTTTTAGTTTTTTCAACTATTATTGTAATGACTTTATAAGTACAAGTCTCTGGTTCACTTTCTTATAGTTGACCATAATCACATGACAATTATTATTGAAAGTATTATGATGGGATAGAATAGTGTAGTCCGATGAGGAATTCTCTTCTTACTGTTATAAAAAAATCGGCTAATTTCACATTATTGTTAAACACTTTAAAATCTGGTTTTTATTTTATACTTTTCCAGAACATAACCTAGGTTTCCACCTTCGAGTTGAGTTCAGTTCGATGTACTTGATACATCTTTTCATATTATTTTTCTGATACTGACAAACGGGTTATGTTGAATGATTAGTTCATACGATAGCAATTAATGGTAACGGAGCTACTGACTTTAAAAGGTCTAAATACTGTATCATCTAGAACGTTGGTCTAGTAGCAGTTCTTGATTCAACCCATTTTATTTTATTGACTTGATTTGTTTAATATTCGTTCGTATACTCGTTTCGATCAATATACGAACACACTGTGTGTTTGGTATAAACAACGACGAATAAATAATTGAACAATTAAGAAACAAAACAAAAATGTATTTAAAAATATTTTTTTATACCAATACATGTACATATATGGTATAAAAATATCGCATTAGTTATTATTCATTATGCAAACGAGCTGGACTCGTATCCTTACCTCCGGGCATCGACATTCAATCGTTTAACACAAGCATGTGAAATTAGTCCATTATTATCCCAGTAGAAATAATTTGTATCGGGCTATACTATTCTATTCCATCCCAGTACTGTATTATAATTATTGTTATGATCTGAGTATAATTATTGTAATGATCCGAGAAATATCTCGAAAGATTTCGAGAATTTTGGACTCCAAGGCCATTGTAATATTATGTGAAATAATTCAAAGTGGCTCATCTTCAAAGAACTTCGAGTTTTAGAACATCTACTTATACTTAGATCATTACATACAATTATTGTAAATAGAAATTTAGGAAAAGTACTGGGTTGGGATAGAATAATTTAGTCCGATGAAAATTTTTATTTTTATTTGGGTAAAAATGCGGTTAATTTACATTTCTGTTTAACAGTTTAGAATCAGTTTTCCATTTTATATCTTTTCACAACATACCTTCGAATAGAGCTTATTTCGGTGTACTTGTCATTGGTTTTCTGCGAGTTCTTAAATTATGAGTAAAATGAGGATATTCTTTTATACCAATACATGTACATATATGGTATAAAGCTATTGCATTTGTTGTTATTCGTCGTGCAAACGAGATAAACTAGATTCGAACTTCAATCGTTTAACACAAGCATGTGAAATTAGCCCATTATTATCCCAGTAAAAAAAATCATTTTTATCGGACTATCCTATTCTATCCCATCCCAGTACTTTTCCGTTGTTATTTTTTCAATAAATATTGTAATTAGCGGAGCATATAAAATAATTCAGAAATATTCTCCCAAGAACTTTATAGAAAGCTTGTACTTCTAAGATACTTCTAAGATACAGTTCGCCATAATTGACTATGGACTATAATGTGTCAAACAATTCAAAGTACCAAGCTCATGACAATAAATATTGAAATTAGTGGGCCGGGGTGTAATAATGCAGTCCGATGAAAATATTTATTTTTACTTGGACAAAAACTGGAATAAATTTACACTATTCTGTAACACTAACATCAGTTTTCCATTTTATACCTTTCCAGAATATGTCCTAGGTTAAAACTTTCGAGTCAAGTTCACTTCGGTGTACTTGTCCTTTGAGTTTTTAAATTATGAGTAAAATGAGGATGTTACGGTGCAATAAATTTAATTTGTATAATTTGTAGGCTCCTCCTGATACCTACAAACGGTTTATGTCGAATGGTTTATGTTTAATGGTAACGGCTGATAATCTAAGATTTTCGAGACTACCGAGCTATACTAGTGTAGGCTTTAAAAGGTCGAAATACTCTCATGATCTGAAAGGTAGGCCAAGTGATAGTTCTGGATTCTACTCTTTCCATCTCGGATACAGTAGATGAATCAATTACAACCGTAACAGAATTATTGTATCTTTGTAAATATGGGGGAGAGATAGACTATAGTGAACTAGAACAATTGAAATAAAAACTAGTTTATTGGTTGACTTGGCGGATCGTACCCCACTCTTCATTGAATGGAATCTGATGTTAGATGGTATCCAGTATGCTTCGTCTTATAAATGCTCAATGAGATTCAAGTATGAATTGAGAACTGTCCAAGAGAATGTTTCCATTATATTCAGCTGTCATACCTTTCCTACGGCTTTCACGAGGTTCGATAACAAGATCGGGTTTTCGCTCATATCGGCTGTATATGAGACTGTTTCAGCAACACGGCACTACGAATATTGCTCTCCTAGACACCGGTGGTTTTCCGTTTTTAAGGTTATCAATGGGATTTGTCCTAAAAATACTATGAGCTTGCCAGGAAATAGGACTACAATTGTCATTTTAAAACCGATTTGATCTTCTCATCTACTATTTTAACTATTCCTTTGTCTCGAATAAGAATTAATAACCTCATGTTATATTATTGATATAAAATACTGTCGGACACTCGACAGAAAGAATCTCGTGGTGCTAATTTTGTTCCATTCTGTGGTACCACGATCACCAATCTGACCATAAGCAAAAGTATGTAACCTCTACAGAATGATGAAAAACAGCAGAAATCTTAAATAGTTTATCCTGAAGTTGGAGACCACTATGTCAGGCAATATAGAAGGCCTTAGTTCAACTGTACGTGATGTAGAACCTATACTTTAGACAACAGTAACAAGTCTGAAAATACTTTTATCAACAGTGATAAAATTTAACAAACACTAATCTTACTGGGTCGTGCCTAGTGGCCAGTAGGATTACCATTTAAAAAGCCACCGAGAACGTGATTTATAACAGCCAAATCTCCGACCGCCATAAACGTAGCTCCATTAAAAAAATTATTTGCTCCTGACCTACACAGCCCTTGACCAGTCGTCAACATTCATCAACACTCTGCAAAACTTAAGGTTATCCGAACAATCAAAGTGTGTTGGTAAACATATTTATAGCATTCTCTATAGATGCTAACATGAAACGTCAATGGCAAGCTGAAACGTTTTTGGATTTCTTTGATGAGGTGATGCTGTCATTATTCTTATGAAATGAACTGAATCTCCGGAATATTCGCAAATTCGGTAAACGACAGAATTTATCAATCTCTTTAGACTTGTTCGAAGTATCAAGCTTCAGAGGATTTAGTGGCAGAAGATAATTATTTAGATTTATTATCGAATTTGGTCGAACCTTTTGAAAACAAAATTTTCTTTTGAGGCCGCTTTTACAGGTAGCCTATGATGCCAAAGTTAAGAGTTTACTGCTGCATCGAATGATTAAGTAACAGTTCAAATTCTATATTTGATACCGACCTGTGAATTCGACTTATAAACTTCCTTGAGGTTTCAGGATTTGTCCTTGTGACAAAATCTCATTACAATTTATGGCACTAGTATCATCCACGCTCATTGCATCCATATCTTCCGTAAGCACCTGACATCAGGTTTAGGTTGCTTAGATTATTTCAGTATTATCTGTAGTGATAGTATTCTTTTTGACCTCTATATTAAGGAACTTGTTCATTGCCCTCTGTTTTCTGTCCAATTGATTTGCTATCTGAAAATATTCAGTAACTAGGTGACACTGTCATTCAGTAACTCTGTGACACTGTCTGTATTATCGATAGACACCTGGTGTCTGACAATTGTACCACACTGTACAGATACTCATTATCTAAGTTATTGTTATGTGTGGATTGGTTCTTGTTTCACTTATCGCCCATGAGTACGGCCATTAATCAGGACGTAACTGAGATAACTCTTTTCTAGACTACCCCTATCGGGAGTCAACTCAACTAAAATCGCGATACGTATAATGATTTATCGTTGTTCATCAGCCAAACATTACCGTAATTTCGGCATGTCACGCTATTTATATTTGATTATCGAATCGATTCGAACGAATGTATAACTTCTTTAAGGTACAACAGTACATTTTTAAGGTAAGTTAAAGAAACGTATACAATAATCTAGGTTATTGAATTTTGTTTTTTAAATATTTTGACGTGTCGTGAATTTAATTTTAAATTTTGTTTCCATATTTATTGTGAAACGATATATAACTTTGCCAAATTACACGAACAACTGTTCTGTTTATATGTCAGCCAGGTATTTTGGATATTACATTACAGTTACAATCTTGATAAAAAAAAATAATAATAATAAGACAAGATGCGATAAGCTTACTTTAAGACGTTTTGTATGTAGATATCTACCAAATCTTAACCGATTTGAATGGTCGACGCGGTACAATATATGTACATGTTGGTCTATTTATGCAACGTGACATACGAGATAAATTATGTACATTAAACCAGATTTCGTTTTTAATTTTTAATCTTAAAATGTTTCGCAGTTTCATGTCCAAGTATTGTATAAGATTTGCAATATATCGCCTCGAGTAAAAACATTTTATTTTGTGTCTTACTATACACACAGACGAGTGTGTGTGTGTACTTTAAACCATCGAACCAGCGTGTAATATTTATAAATCAATAAATCATTTCGAATTTTAATTTGTTCGCATACAATTCTGAGATAAATCTATGTATGGATCGAGAGAATGAGACTTGAGGTTTGTCGAGAGTTACCAATCTGTATTGAGATCTAGTTCAATTCGTTTAAGAAAAGTTACGGTTGAGTGAACTCATCAACACACAAACGTACATAGTGATGAAATGCGAAATCGATTAGCGAAGCTTTCTATTTTACACATATAAATGGGCAGCGAGCAAGCGCATCACCAATCAAAAGTTTGCAATCAATTGTATTGTATGTAAATGAAAGTAGTTTTGTATAGACCTCTGCGTGTGTGCACCGCATACAGTATTTTATATTTTAAGTCGAAATGCAATTGACATAAATTCCAATCGCTCAATAATAATATAATTTATTAGTTGCGATAAAAAATAATTTTTTTATTTATTAATTTATTGATTTGTGTCACGTTTTATCAATTAAAGGTAAAATATTTATTTAATAATATCAATAAAAATTAAAAGTAATGTGCTTCAAAGTGTACGCACTCGTATGTAGGTATAAACGTCAAGAATTTTATTTATAATTTCGAAGCAAATAGTTTTGCTGCGGTATCGTTGTTGTTGTGATATGATCCAGTTTTTCGATTTTGATTTATGATTCCGACGTTTACATTTGAATGGCGCCTTGTTACTTGTCGTCCGACAATCCAATCACAATGTACTTATAGCACTCGTGACGCAACTGCAGTTCAACTGTATTCGTCAATTTGCAGAGATAACATGATAGTAACCATTGCCGGCCCGTAACGTGTCTGATAATCTGACTCAATTATCATGATGGCTTTATAATTAGAGCCAAAGTCGGAATATGCCACTAATGTCACGTTTTATTAGAAGTCATTAGAAGCCATTTCTCGACCAATAAGATAATCAAGACTTTACTTCAGTGACGAGGTTATTTGACACTAACCGTATCAGTGCTAGATAAAATGTCATCACCAACCAGTTATGTGCCACAACAACTCGACAATACCACTGCCCCAACAGAACCTTAGAATTCGGTTCTATGTTCTAGTATCCAAAATCTTGCTGGGCAGAATTACCTGGGAGGCTAATATGAAATAATCCGATATCAGATTTTTCCTATAAAACCCGATCCGTCGCGAATTTTCCTATTATAAAATTGTTTAGTCGAATTTGTCAAATATTAGCATGAAGTTAGCAATAATGTGTTTTTTAGTTCACTAATTTTGTTTTGTTGCCAAATTTTATTTTGTTGTTGTGGTTTAATTGACTAATGAATTGTCAGATGAAATCTTGCTCCTTAAACTGTGTAGTATTCAAAACACTCAAATTCGATAACAGAAAATGAAATTCGTCTATTACATAGCAATCGGATTTTGACATTCGATTTTCGGAAAATCCGATTTCGAATTTATCTTTTTAGTTTCATAATAGCGGATTTTTCGATATCGATGCTTCATAATCGCTTTCGGATCCGATATCGAATTTTTCATAATAGTCCTCCTGGCAAAACATCATCATCTTGAGACAATAAACGAGCTTGTCATGAACAAAGGTAGTGACATAATCATTCCAGCATAGTTTTCTCAGAATAAAGAACGGGCATGGAGTTGAGCTGGGTGGCATTAAGTCATTTCAATTTAAAGGATATTACAAGTAAATGGTGATCAGTTCAAACATTTAATCATCCACAATCGATTCCTTATCAGTGGCACAACTATTGTATAATGCTTCCTAACTCGCGAAACACATTAGTAAGGGCATTCATCGGTTTGACCATGTATGAAGCATTCATTTTTGAAAAACCATTCTCAAAGTGCAAGCATGACGCGGCGGCTTTGCAAGCAACTACTCTTCGGCGATAATAGTT
Organism: Tipula lateralis; assembly: GCA_963932295.1. NCBI lineage: Eukaryota > Metazoa > Arthropoda > Insecta > Diptera > Tipulidae > Tipula > Tipula lateralis. The sequence goes on along the minus strand of OZ010738.1, from coordinate 14,470,878 downwards.
ACATTTTCGTATTAAGGAGGTAGCTCAAAAGTAAATCCACCTGTCCAAAGTGGAAGGAATTTAAAGAATAAACTAGAATCTTTGGTACAAACTGTTGCTTTGCAATATTTAGGCAATTGCGTTCATACATGGCAACGTAGCAATAACCAAATTGATCTTATCATTACTGGACTTTGTCCAATTAGGGTAGCATTGAATTTTTTCACACGATTAACTACAATCACGATGAAAAGTAAACTAAACCCATCAACTATCGTTACTCTGCACTTGTCCCAGTTATGCTCAAAATAAACTGAATATCTCTGTTGCTGAGTAGGACTGAAAACCTAAAATTTTTCTTCGGGACCTAGCCCATGATGTTAAAATAGATCAGTAAACAGATTTAGGCTGATTCTAATCTAGATAATACAGCTAAAATGACTAGAACGTTATCACTCAATTTTTAAACAAACCTTCTACAACGAGGTGATCCTATAGTAATAACTCTTACAGCTAATGATCAACAATTACGTTAATTGTTACATTTTGTTAAACAGTACTAATTCTGTTATTGGACCACCTTAAACGATCTACACTAACGTTGAAATCAAAGAACGACTACAGGCCCTATTAACACCATTACATTGCTACATGTCTAACCAGATCATTCATCAATCTATTAAGAGCCATCACTAGCACTATTCTATCCACTCAAGTACAATCGATTCCTTATCAACACTGTAGTCAAATGCAATTATATATTTACAGGCCAAACGATCTCAATTGTTAATTGTTACAGATCCCATAATCTCTCAGGTTTCACCTCGAGGGAACGCTTTCGTCTGTGTTTAATACATTCACTCGACTGTAGTAATGGGTTACTAGATTTTTATTGGTCCTCTTAATACCAATATCAGCGCAATGGTTCATTACATCCATTCCTCCGAATTCGATAGTAAAATGTGTTTTAAAAATTTGATTCGATGCAGATTTATTGAAGTTAGGTGCTTTTATTTTGGGCTGGATCAATCTGGAATTCTTAACTGTTCTTGCAACAGATGATTTTTTTGTAGTGCTATCAAAATGCTCCTAGTTGAAAATGTTGCAGTTAATGTTGTTGCTGATCAAATTTTTGATGCTATTCTAACAAAGCTGTAAGAGCAGCAAGAGATTGTTGCTAAGCAAAGAATAGAGTAATTGGTCGTTTCTCGGTGAGGTAATAATCCGTGCCAAATTCAACTACATCAAGCAATATTTTGTGAGGGTTTGCAACCTCATTACTAAATTTAATTTTATCCCTCCTAAACTCTCGACTGTGCCTCTTAATATTCAGCATCATCAATTGTTGATACTTTGACTTCCGAGATTAATTGCTGCAACAGAATTTAATCAGGTTCAAATTTGTCTGTAAAGTTAATCCCTTGTCCTCTTTCAGTCTCCAAAAATTTATTTTCCGGGTTGTAATAATATCATAATCGACAGTTCTGTAGTAGCCACTCACTTACCACTTTTTTAACCCCCGATTGCTTTAATCACAACGATTATGGCATTTTGCTTTCAAACCTTTCAAATCTGCCAGTCCTGATGGTATATGTTCTGTTGAATAAATCATTGAGAAATTATTTAAACATTTATTGCATCTTTTCCAAGAATTTTGCCCAAATAAACTCGTAACTTATAGGATTGAAAGTTCTATGTGTAATAGCGAGTATCTTGTTGACACTTTGCTAGATATTGCAGAAGCGTTTGGTACATCGTTCGTTGTGTCGAGTTTAAGGTATGCTTGTATCTCGCATTGTAATATACGAGTTTGACAATGCTTCTGTTGCAGTTAAACTTGACATGAGTTCTGGTCATTGTTCTTATTAAATTTTATGATTCCGGTTTCATTGCTCCAGGTTACGCTGACGCTTTTATTTTGTACTGATATTAAATCAGTTCTGCACGAAAAGGTAACGCTTATGTGGGTACCTGATCACTAGCGACATTGAAGGCAACGAAAATACAGACAGTTTGGCCAAAACTGGTACTCACCTGTATTTCTTATGACCTGAACCAGACGTTCCTCTGCCTCTTCACTTAGTGAAAAAAAGTATTAGTCAGCTACTCCAATTTACCGTGAAACGAAGTACTTTATTAAGAGGTTCAACTAAAAGCTTATATGAAGTACATTTTTTTCATAAAACGATAATTTAAAAAGCTGGTTTCTAATGTCACTGGCCATGCTCGTTTCAAGTCATCTACATCGCATGGAACTTGTAAGTGTTGGCGTGTGTGACGAATGGCTATAGTGAATGTTGATGATGGTGTATACTTCATCAGCAGCTGACTGCCTTAGATAACATGGGTTTAATTTCACGAATATTAATGTTCCTCTATACTGTTCGCAGAACACGTCTATATTATTTATGATATCCAAGGTTTGCACCATGGGCCGTTTTGGCATTGAGTGCGGAACCTTGAAGATTCGTTCCTGTCGCAATGCTGTTACTATTTCTTTTACCAAACTATTATTGTTTGTAAGTATTTGAAGGTAAGTCATTTATTTTAACCAGGTTTTCTTCTATAGATCTATATTTACGCAACTAATGCTCGCTTCGATCATATAATGATCTCCACTTAAATTCTGACCAGTAACATTCAATGCGACTTGTGCCACCACTATGCAAGACACCAGAATGATGTCTACCATACTGGCTTCTGGCCCTGACAATTGCCATCTTTGTTAGCCTTCCATCGCTTAGTATTACAAAGTAAGAATTTATCACTAAGTTGGCCAAATTAGTTCCACATTCGTTAATGTATAGCTATAGTTCGAAAGCGTATCGCTTTTGGCATATATATGATTTGCAGATTTATTTGTGAATTGGCCGTTTGTGAATTTAATTGATTGGCATTTTGCTTTTTCATGTCCATGTGATATATGCTTGGCACATTAAGGATATACTAGCACTCGGGAAAATTTGCTCATATTCATCAAAAATTCCATCATCGTCGGATAAGATGCAGATTTGCTCAGGCACTGCTAGCTCTACAGTAGCAACTGGCTGTAATTCTAGCAAGACAGAAACAAAATTTGCAAGAACCAGAACAACAAAAGGAAAACAGCAAGGTGATCTTAGAAATTTATTCAAGACAAGAGTAGCCAACGTCGAAACGAAAGTTCTGAACAAAGATAAATTTCTGCATCGAAAACATTAAAAACAGTAACCAAAACAGCCATATTGAAAACATCTCAACTTCGATCGCATACAGCTTAAAATAAGGAAGCACAAACCCGACGTGTGAGTTTGGCCTACCCAAACTAAAACGAGTACCGAAAAGAGTCAACTAGAGACATATTCATCAACGCTCTTCGTAAAAACGCAAATAGGGAAACAACTGTATTTGAGCGGGAGAAAGCAAAGCCTAGCAGAGTGTTAGCATTATCTCTGGATCTAAAAAGTATGTACTGGCTTATGGAAGTTCATCCAGAAACAATATTTGTTAAAAAAAAAAAATAATGGCCTACCGGTAAAAATACATGGCGTTAAGCTGGTAAACAATATATCTACTATATATACTGGAGGTTCAAGTTAAAATAAAAGCAACTCCAATGGCACTGCACTAATTATGATCACTATAGGTACATCTTAGGTACATTTGGACACAGTGAAAACTTCCCCTATAACAGTTGAAATGGATACAATTGATATCTTATCTATGTATCGATACTTCTCATAAATTGTGTCTGCAACATCTGTTACGTCATTTTTTTAATATTCAGCATAAAAACTGATTTTATGTATATATACGTAATTTGATGCAACATATTCGGTATGTAACATACACACTTATATACAATTCTTTAGTATTCTTTATCTTCGACTAAAAAGAAGTTCACTCACCCGTAAAGAACGATAAAATTTATCTTCAATAAAATCTTAGCGCAAAATCGTTCGAACAATATACATACATATATACATGCAGTATCTTAAATAGCATAAATATTTCCAAGAATAGAACTAAAAACAAAACCAACGTCTTTGTTCAGTACCAAAAAAAAACATTATCCAACTTAAAGTGGCTCTGTAGTGTCATCTCTTAAAACTATATTATTCGAGATTGTGTCTTGTTGTTGTACACTCGTCGTATACTTTACTTGTTCTTATACAACGATGATGATTTTTTTTCGCTCCACCTACAAAGGATGTGTTTCTACCCTCTTCGCACAAGCATTATTATTTATATTATATGTTTTAGTAGTTTGAAAAACGAAAAAAAAAACAAAAAATTCAACATGAAAACATTAACATTAAATACAACAACAACAACAGCAGCAGCAAGGCAACATAAAACCAACAACATCGGGGCACAACAATTTTAATATATAAGCGCTGTAACAGCACAAAGAGACCCATACCATCGAATTTGATATACACGAACAATATATAGCCAGCCAAAAGCATAAATTTATTATGTGTATGTATGTACAGCATAAAACGTATACATATATGTGTACAGAACAGAAAATATGCAATTAAATTTGAACCTGCTTTTGAGAGAGAGACTAAACATAAATGGGTATGATGGATTTTTTTTCTTCTGATTATGCTGTGAAATTGAAAATAGAGGGTACATATATTTTGAGAGACACCGGGTGATTCGATCTACAATTAATCGACGATTTTCACATACTATGCCAGCGTCGAATGAACCACCCTGCACCGATGCTTACACTAACAACAAGCGTAAATCCCTATTTTCTATTTTTATGTATACAAAACATAATAATACACACACATATATGTACATATAGAATGTGAATATCCGATTGGGGTTGTTTTATAACATTTTCAAAGTTTTTCGTCCTTTTTGGTATTTATGACGTAAAAAAATTTCCATTCATTTCGTATGCGAGTGTAACAACATAGTTATATGAAAAATTTGAAAATATTTTCTAATATTTCGAGCATAAAAAAGTGAACCCCTCAGGGGTGATTTGTAATAAAATAATAATAATTTTTCCTATAGAATGGAAAACAAAACAAAAAAAAATAAATACTTGGGATGGATATGCTCGATTTTTATGTATGTGCAAGAGTGGGCAAATATTTAAGGAGGAGGTTGTTGCACAAATAAATTATCATCGGAAAGAATTTGAAGTATTTTTTGAACATATATGACATGTTTAGTAATAATTTAATTTCATAATTTAAGGAGATATCTGTAATATGAATATACAGTACTAGCTCGTTTTGTCCAACATTCAACTTAGTGAAAATGGAAACGCTTCCATTCAATCAAGAAGAACATTCAATCAAACACTGGGTCGGACACAAATCCGACGAACCTTAAACTAATTTAGCGGCAAAAACCTGAGACCAGGACAAAACCGAGAGTGAATATATATTACTGGTGACCATGCAGAAGATTATGGATCAAATAGCAGTACTCCTCGAGGAAGTCTACATACATACTACAGATGAAAAGAAATAAATGTAGTATTTGATGGAAAAATACTTGGAAGACAATGATAAATAGTATCACTGCCAAAAATATCAACTAATCAATCATACACACATTTGACTACCACGAATTGTGATCATAATATTTGCAGGTGATTTCCAAAAGTGAACCGGTTTCCGTGACACAATCAGTATGCTACTACCTGAAGAGTTAAGATCCAAAGCTACTACCTGAACAGTTAGTTGAAATGTGCTGCGGCCAAATAAATTGATCACCTTCAACCAACAGTAGAGAACTACCAGGCTGCTTGGAAGATTTTAATAAATACATATAACATAGAAGACTGCATACAACACCATTGTTTTGTCGAACAAATATAAATGTCAAATCAGCCCTCAGGAATCTGTATGATATCACGATTCTATGAAATATCCTTAGCAAACACAAGTTAATTCCAATCAACAAAGATTCTTGGTAGGCAGATTTCAATAATTAGAAGGCAATTGCAACTAAAGGTCGATGATAACATCATCATCAAATACTACACCATTGCAACAAAATAAGTTTCAACTTAACTCCAGCGAGATGCATAAATTATTCCGGAATTATTAAGCAGATTACAAAATCTATACATGTTAGCAGCCAATTCAATGTATTATATTACATTAGACTGCATTTCTGAAATAATATACTCATCGATATTTCAAATATATATGTACCAACACAATCGGGTCCAGTGTTAATACCTACAGCCATTTGTCAACAAGCTAAGGTAACTGCAAAATCTTCCTAGTTTTAATCGACACTAGGTCGACACTTGAGCATCATTCATCTACACCGAAGCATCATATCAGTTAAGTATCAAATATCAAATTTTAGCAGATGCAGAAATTATGAGAAGAATGAGCGCTTATAAATAAATGTTAATGTAGCAACTGTATGAAACTGTTTGATTTCCATTTCCTAAGACGAATGCGATGACTTGATAATATTGCGATGGCTTGATTTCGTAACCTTCCTCTTTTATTTGCCTTAGTTCTAACATACGTAGTGATTCCATTATAAATTACGTAATCAATCGCCGGTTCTCTACAAATCTACCCACACTAAGGAAAATCGTCATATGGCTAAATTTCCTTTCGATGAAATAGAAATGGTCTTGAAAGATGTCGGTGTTGATAAATTTATTGGGCTTATTACTGACAATGAATGGCGCGAATATAAAGGTGTCTCGAAAAATGGTTAATAAAAGTTATCCCCATATATTACCGAGTATGTTGTGAAATCGCTTTCAAGTTTGATTAAAGCAAGATACGCCCTCAAGGTTCTAGCTATCAAAAACGAAGTGCAGTCCGTTATGAAACCATCGACTATCTCCATTATTTGGGAAAAAATTGAAAGTTTACTGTTTACTTGCAGTAGTGAACTTTTTTCAATGCCGTTTTTGGTTGCAAGCGAGGATCTTTCTAGTGAGATATGGTGGGCAGGTGTATGCTCTTCTTTACCGTTAAGTACATTGGCGGTTGATATTTTGAACACGCCCGCATCAACAGCTGCAACGGAAAGGACATTCAGTATGGACAGAAGTACGGCTAATGAAGATGAGTCATTGTCATATAGAATCAGATAAAAATTCAGATCAATTATTTGTTGAAGGTGATGTAATTGTAAACCATATCCGTTTGAAGAAGACCCATATTCTTTTATTTTGGAATTGGAATATATGTTCAAACGAAGATTTCGCTTTGTCTGTCTTTTGTCCAAAACCAAAAATTTGCTATCATTCTACGGTATAAGTTGAAATTAAAATATAACATAAAAAGTGTATTATCCTCTTTGCCCATGTTACCGGGAATTTAAAACTACCGGTAAATTTACATCACTAGACATGGTTAACTCTTTTCTCCTATATCACTTGTAGTCCTCGTATCACTCAATCCAACGAATCTATATGAGTCCGTTTATTTTGACAACAGTAGGATGTTGTATAAAAGATGGAATCATAAATGTTTGAAAGAAAATGTTTTTGTGAGACTGCCGCAAGCAGTGAGTGACTTACAAATTTCAGAAACAGGTATGGAATTCGGTTACTAAAACTTGTTGGTGATAAACTTTCAAATAATACCCAGGCAGTTAACCTGTTCGTTACTGATTTCAATGCCCAAATATACAACACCGATGAAAGTGACCTTTTTTGGATGATGTTGCCTGACAAAACGTTGTAATCAATTTTAGCTTTTTTCTTTTCAGGTGAAGCGACTCCATGGATCTCAAAATCCTCCACAAAACGCGGTTCTTTTATTGAACAATGCAGCTTGTCATGCTCGTGATTCCAATTGATGGGTTGCGCCAATCGAAGGACAGTGATATTTTTAGTTTAATCTTGGGTTGGTCTTAAAGAAACCACAATTAATGTTTTGAAAATGAGACAACAATCTGTGATGTAGGATCCTGACGATGACCGACTACTAATTGAACTCCGTAACTATTTACAGCTATCCAAATCAGAAATGGAGTCAATATAGCTCTCCAACCATCTAGATTTGGTTTCGATCAGGTCTAGTTTATTTATCGTTGAAAGACCTAAAAGATTCAAGCGGTTCCAAAATATTCGGTGGAAATACTCAGTTTGAGTTTATAAGTATCTAATAGTGCTCAATCTGTTAGATGAGGAAATGAAAAAGTATTGAGTGGCCGATCAATAACAAATGTCATGTGAATAGTCCTATATGTCGAGAGTTTACAACCAGCGAGTCTAAAATCTTCGAGTGGATTTGCAAGGTTTAGAACAACTCATGATCGCTTGGAAACTAAGGTCAGAATTCAATTCTACATGTATTACTTTCGTCACAAAGCCTCGGATACCATAGTGAACATAATGTCCCGCGAAGTATAAAATTACACGTTCCCAGACTGATCCATGTGAAAACGGGATCGGCCGAGCTCGAAAACATTCTTTGTATTCTCTAATAACCGTCATACCGATAATTAGGCATTATGCTTGTGTATTAATTTTCTGTGATAAAAGTCAATTCATGTTAGCTTAAATTTGTGTTTGATGAAGGCGTCCCCCTTGATTCTCATCAAGAAAAATTAACCATTCTGATAAAGGTAGAGAGTGCTTATTTTTCTTCGAGCCCTTAAGCTCCGTTAAATTTGAATTTTGATCTGTCAGGACGTTGACACCACGGCAATTTGTAGCTGTTTCTTCATTTTAGTCATATCACCCGATAGTGGACCCGACAAAGATTGGATTTAAAGAATTTTTCCAGCAATTAGAGTTTCCAGAAAACCAATTTGGCTGGGTTAGGTTCGGTGGGTATAATTTTTCATCTTTCTTTGGCTATAGTCACTCAATTGGAAATATATGTTTTTCACTATGGAGACGATTTAATCCAATGTAAAGTAGATGTAAAATCGAACCTGTAAATAAGAATCTGATGACTTTAAAGTTTATGTTTTGCTGTATTTGAATCAGAGAAGGCAATGCGGGACGCCATCGAATCTATGGCTCTTTTTGTAATCGTCTTGTTCTCATTGAACTTAACGAAACAATTAAATTTGTCGGTTGATGAATTCCAAAAAATTGTCGCGTGTTTGGACAAAATTATTTTCATCAATGGTTAGCAATCATTCTGTGGGATCTGTTGGAACATCGTTGATATGATCTGAGGGTAGTTTGAACAGCATTTAATTAGTACCATCACTACGGACTGCCTGATTCGCACTGTCAGCTATGTTGCAGTGTCTTTATTTGGTTCTTGTAAGTATATGTCATCCACAAAAATAGGCGAAAAATATATAGGCGACCTTTCGAGACGACTTAGAAATTAGCATGTTTTTGATACCATACCCGACGATGTTGAATTGATATCCAAAACAATAATTATTTGAAAGGATCTCAGTTCTGTGATTTAAAAATGGCCGCCATCGTGCTTTCATTATTTTACAATTATTTTCCATATTAATATGCATAATTTGAAACCACTACACCCGGGAAGTAACAACAGATATTAATAATCTTGGCAGAGATTTTTATATCGCATACTACCATATGCTGTAATCTAGTGTATGAAGTAACTATTTAAGTTGGTCCTTAATTAAATTAATCAGCACACCTGGCACAGCATGGAATTACTACTACCACTAATTTTATCGAGTTCGTTGAAATTATTAATATCCTAGAAAACGAAATAGGGATGGATATTATTGCCAAGATTGTAAGAAGGCATTTAGTTGGATCTCCCACAAAATATTGTATTCCGTATAGAGGGCGTTGAATGTGTGATACTTATACCTTTCTTACTATCAGAAGTGCTCTTGTTGTTTATTTCGCGATTATTCATATATGCTGGTCGAAGTAAGCTTTATGACGTTCATCAGATCGCTTCTTGACGCCAGTCAAGTTTGGTCCCCTAAATTACTCTGACTATCCTGGATAGAAAAGGTAGAAAGTAAAAAACTATATCAACAATTTTGAATAAGACATAAACAAAATAATTTAAAAGAAACCGTTATCTCCTTCCCTAATTTTTTGACCTTTCCATTGTCTTAATTTATTTTTAATTTTGTGATTTTAATAATTAATGAATTTACCCTTTTTTTATTGTTTAACGTCAACTTTAGCTTTAAATCAATTATTTTTTGTTCAGCCGTTTGATGTGCTTGTTTATATTCTAATCGAATTATAGTTTAAAAATAATAATAATACAGATGGTGACTCCCAGCATGTGATCAAGGAGGGGTAGTTATTAGTCGTTGGGAAAAATATTTTTATTTTGAAACCTCACCGATAATAAGAGCAATGTGCTTTGAAACGAGAATGTCAGGGATAATTATTATTATCAAAGTATAGTCCAGGTATAGTCTTGGATTTATACTATGGAATGAATAGGGATATGTATTGCGGAAACGTATTGCGTTTGAAGAAGCGATGAAGACAAACAAGTGGAGCAGATAATCACAAACATAGATAACGATAAAGACGTTGAAAATAAAACTCAGAGGAAAAATAATGCTCTTAATGCAACAAGAAGTGATTTTCTTATACTCGTATATACAGTATAAGATGGTTTGACGTCCCAAACATCACCAAACCAGCATACTTATCTACTAACATTTTATGCATTTATCTACTAACATTTCTAAGATGTGCGATTAGACGAATTGTGTTTTGTTTCAAATAAGACCAGAGCAGGGCGGTTGAAAAACGATAAATAAGCCGCGTTCTGATATATATGAAAAAGGTTCTTGACAAATCTCAGAGGAACATACTTGCATCAAATTTAACAAAAGACGAACAACTTGTTATAACGAGTGAAAGATGTTTATTCTCTAAATTTGATCCATCTTATAACAGCTAAACAAATACAGAACAACTATTTGGTATGGCACCTAAACAAAGACAGAACAATTTCTTTTATCTACTTTACAACAATGACTATGGAATTGACGGTGATTCTTAAACCAAACATCATATTGAACTATAGCGAAACAAAGTTAGGAACTCTGATACTCTTGATGAACTCAGATCATACAGTCAAATCATACATCTGCAACGAAAAACCATACAATCACCAATGGTTTTATTTTTTAATCGCAGGTGTACTAACATTTAATAGCTTAAATTAGCTTTAACATTTGTTAGCTTTCATTTCATATAAATCCGCTAATCCACGAAGACAACAGTAAACGCCCGCTAACTAATGCTATTCCACGATCGGCGGACATTATAACTTAAACAAGATGCCATATTCGTAATGAGCCATGTTTCATGCCCATTTAAATAGAATGCGTCACAATAGGAGAAAATAAAGATTCGGTCGACGAATTTATAAGAATGTTAATGACATAAATTAAGTGAGAACAGTACCCGAACAAATGGCGCAGTACTATACCAGGTTCGATTTTCGATAAAGCCTGGATAAAAAGCAATTACGAAAGATACTTAAATAATACACTTATAAATACATAAAAGAAATATAAAACCAAATCATATTTTCTATTTTTGAAGCGAACATAAAATTCCAACAACGTATAAATGTTTTACATCGTAACAGCTGATGATCTCCAGACGGCACAGGGGTAGTTGTGTCTTGAGTGGGGGGATTCATGAGACCCATCTTCTAGGTAGGTACTATAGGCTGGCAAATAAGTAATGGCGCAAGGTAGGTCCTGTATAAGTAAACCGTGAAATAGGATTGCCTTCAGCCCGTGATCTAAAAACATACAATGTGAAAAAATTTAATCATTGATTATAAATGCAGATGGACTAAGAAAATCGCTTTTGTTAACAATATTATTAGCTTTTAAGTCCGATCTTAGATTAAAATCAACTGCAAACGGCTGAGAATGTTTCAGCCCCACAACAGATAAAACAGGCAAAACACAATTAAATGGCTTCCCAAAACTGGTTGAACTTGACTCACCATAACTCCAGTTCCCAACATAAACATCGAATCATATTGTCTATTTTTGAAGCGAACATAAAACACCAACAACATATAATTATGTTTTGCATAATTAAAGTTTGTGACCTATATTGTGCATAAATATTCAACGACTATATGTTACATTTTGCAATCATAATTAAATTAAAAATAAAACAAAATTAATTTAAACTAAAAATTTAAGTGTGTATAAAAATGTATATATAAGGGAGATAAGATTGGTAGTATAAAAAGAAATCTTTTCAAGCAAAAACATATAAAATATAGAATTTATTCTCGGAAAAAAGTTTGTTATTTCCAAAGTATAAGGATGTTTATGTACCCAAAACCACATATACGAAAGTTATATATCGTACACGTTAAAGTTACTTGAAAGTTTAAAAATTAGCATTTTTATATTAAAGTTGTACGAACCTAAAATATCGTCTTGTACTCATTAAATTATCAAAATAATTAATGTTTACCAACACAACCACATTATCATTATATAAAATATCATTTTCATTTATATACAACGAAAAACGATAAAATAAATGAAAAACTCAATCCAAAACAAAAACTACCAACACCAATGCAATACTTAACGAGTATATAACACAATCATATATAGATTTGTTTAAAGTTCCATGGCTAAGTATATCGTGGATATGCTAATATTAATAATTTTTATAATTTATTAATAAACAGTCGATGTTTATACTTAAATCAGATGTTAGATCGGCTTTAAATAAATATATTTTATTTTCATGGCTCATCCTTATGCAGTAAAAAGTTCCATGGTTTGTGAATAACCTTTCGGGAATAAAAAATAAAACGAAACTCATCATGCTGTTGAAATAGTCGACGTTTTTATTTTATATTTGTTTTCACACACACATACATACATTATAACGTATATAGAAATAATATATACACATACACAAATGCATCTAAACTTCGTGTGAGGTTCGTATATTTTCAATTAAATATTTTATTTATTTTGTAGATGTACATAACGATATAAACTAACACTAATGCTACCCATACATACAGCCGGATTATATAAGCAATTGTTATTGCTTTTTTATCCATATAGAAAAACAAAAATAAACTGTGAATTGAATTCAAAAACAAAAAATTGAATAAATAAAAGTTTTTTGTTTTATATTTAAAGTGTCGTCAATTTTTGTTTATTTCCAAATTTAAAAACAATTGAATTCGATTGAATTTTTTTTTCAATATTTGATAACATAATTAAGTTTATGTGTTTGTTTATGAATTGAATGGAATGAATATATTAATATTGGTTCCGTCTTTACAATATTAAGTGGAATCGAGCTCTTAAGAAATGATTTATGATCAATTATATTATAAATAACTGTGTTTAGAATTATAGTACTGTAATTTCAACAAAATTACCTTAAACATGTTTGAACTTGTTTCGGCAATCTAAATGCTGTATTATCTCATAAGTATTGTAAATAAACGCATATCATTGCAATAACCTAGGTTTATTGATAATAAGTGCGAAATGTGATTGTTCACATTAATAGTAGTGATGAATAAAAGAAATTCTAAAATCTGATAAATGTGCTGTATCATTTAATTAGTAAGTAATAAATAGTATCTAAATTTTTATTTTGTTTTAGTTAAAATTAATAATTTTTACTTAATTAAATAATAATAATAATCCTTTCGTTAAAACTGTACATACCACTGTACATTGACTTTTATAACAGATTTACGCAAGTGGTATTATTATTTATAGAATAAAACACACTCATTCTATTTGTCAATTTACTAGTTTTGGTTTTCCCCGATTATATATATGAATAAAGCGTTTAAACTTGATTTAGTTGCACCGAAAACGTCAAGGGTTATGGATGATTTTTTTGTCTCTAAAGTATAGTACCTCTAAACCAATTGTACATGGTAAGTAATTAAGTATTTTATTATTTCTCAACACATTCTCAAAGTTGAATGTATAAATTTAATATTATTAATACAATAACATTAACATTTAATAGACAAACTGTTTATTTCTTGAGTTAATTATCATGTACATTGTAATGTACAATTCAGCTCAACGGTAGTGTACACCAGCATGTACATAAATGTAAAGAGTACATCCGTGTGTACATAAGTTATGATCTGGTGTATAATGCAAACTTTATATTTTAGGATTAGACCACCGGTTAAATCGTTTGTTTTAAAAATTTTATACAAACAAATTTAAAATGGTAAATATTAATTGTAATATAAGATATATTGACTAACATACTTATTTAAATGCTTTTTACTCTTATACATAATAAATAAAGTCTCCGTTTAAAGATGTATACAAATAAAGAGGCGTATGATAAATTCGTGGCGAGCGAAGATGAATCATTCGAAGAAAAATCACTCGATTAAGAAGTTACTAGATTCTAGTATTTCCCAGACAACTCTAATCAGTCGCCTGTTAATCACGAAATTGATGCTATTCGGAACGAAACAAAAAAAAGAAAAAATCTCGGGTTGAAGAGGAACAGGAAATCGTCGTTGAGGAACTTTTGGAAGATGGGCCAAGTCCAAAGTTTATTGAAATTGTCAGTGTTTCAATTTCAACACTTCAATATTACTCCAAAAGATAAAATTAAATTCGTCCCATTGCCAACAATCTTTGAACCATATGACATCAATACAAAATCGAGCTAAAAGATTACGATTGCCCAGGAAAATATTTTAGTAAATATTTTACTGATGAGCTCTTTGAATAGGCCCATTATACGAATATGTATGCAATGCAGAATAATCAGGCAAATTTTAAATCAACCAATTTCACCGAGTAAAAAATAGTTATACTGCATATATTTTGTGAAAGTACAGGATTCCCACAGTTAAAAATATACTGGGACAATTTAATAGGTATTAAATTGGTAAGTGAGGTGATGTTTAAAAATAGATTCCACAATCTACGGACAAATTTGCAATTTTTAAATAATTTAGCGGTTTCAGGGCAGGATAAAAAGGACAAATACCATAAATTACGCCCACTTTTGGAAGCGATTCGCACTCGTTTATTGCAATTAGAGCCTGAACAAAATTTAAGTGTCGATGAGCAAATGGTACCTTTTAAAGGTCATTTTTCAATTAAACAGTATATTAAAGGTTTATTATATTATTTAAATATAAAAAAAATTTGAATTCACGAACGCCTTGCCCATGGGGGTTGAAAGTTTATGTGCTATGTGGAAAAAGTGGCCAGTCATACGAGTTTTTGATGTACCAGGGCGCAAATACCGGAATTGCGGCACAAACAATTTGGTCTTAGAGCAGCAACCGTTCTCCATCTGTGCCAGAGATTGGAGAAGATGGGTCACAATTTATTTTGTGATAAATTTTTTACTTCGTTTGCCTTGTTGGAAGTCCTACACCAAAAAGGAATTAACGCGGCTGAGACGATTCGCCAAAATAGATTTGCTAATCTTCCATTTACTAACGATCATCAATTTAAAATGAAAAATCGAGGCGAAGTCGAGGAAGTTGTAAGCCACGATGGAAAAATTGTGATTGTTATATGGCTGGACAGTCGTATAGAACATTTAGCTTCGAATTTCGTTGAAAAAGGAATAATGGATACTATTCGAAGGTTCGCAGTTCTTCGATTTTGCTATATGTTCAAGTTGGATTGAATACAGCCGTGAGATGTTGAGAAAAAAACTTCTGGAAAAGAAATATTAGGCTTATTAAACTTCCGATTGCAAATTGTGCATTTTCTAATGTATACCAACCCCGAGAGAAAAAGAGATAGACCACCAAACGATAGTACCTTTAACGTAAGCTTTCAAGATAATTGCAAACGTCAAAAACCAGAATTTCGACCAATCAAGGAAGTCCGCCACAAAGTCTAAACCTGAAGCCAATAGGACATTTCGGGAACACCTGAACCGAAAACTAAGAAACAACCACACCGTTAAAAGAAAACGCAACTAATAAGTGCGCTTATAGAGGAACGGTCGAAAATCAAACTTCAAACGAATAAAAAGTTAGTAGAATCTATGCACAATTGATTGGAAGCTGTTATTAGAAATAAGGGAAACCCCACCAAATAGTTACGTCGAGATTACATTTTTTTACAAAGTATACAGTTGAATGTTCCTTTGTTGTTATTGAATCAAGTTCAAAATATTGTTGACAGAAGTGGTACGATGATTTCTAATGGAGTCAAATTTAAGGAGAAATTTGAAACACGTTCAATAAAAACACCAGACTACGATGGTATAGGCAAATTAATCGGTACTGCATAATGAACTTAATGCTACATCAAAAAAAATAAAAACTAGTTAAAATTAACTATTAGTGATTAGTGATAGTCCACGAAACGTTTCAAAGTTGAACAAGAAATGTCTTGCTGTTCGTATACAATTTGCTGAAGAACATCTCGTGAGGCCAATTGAAAAGTAGCGATATATGTATATATTATGAACCAATGAAAACTCAGCAATACGTCAACCAAAACTTCATATTTGTGAATGTTTCTAATATTTCGATGTAGGTCCTACTCATTAGGTGAATGGCAGAGTGGACCAACATATGTACGTTGATATACTAGAGAGAGTAATGCTTCTTTTCACTAAAGAGGAAATGCCATTGAAATAACTAACAACAACAAGAGAATGAAAATACTGAGTTGATGGTAGGGCCAGTTCAGTCTCCCGACCTCAACGCAATACAAATTTACGAGGAGACATGAAGAAGTCGGTTGCAATAGCGAAAACAAATACCTATAGAGGCTTGTGTTTGGAGTAAATAATTCTAAGAAGGAAATCCCAGTGGAGTGGTGTCGAAAGCTAATTTTATAGACAACTATTTTTATGAAAAATGATTTTTGGAATAATTTTGCAATGTTACTTTATTTAACGCAATAAACTTCACTACTGTAACAAACACAACTGTATGTACCTTGATTTCAACGCACAAATGTATATAAAAGGTAAGAGATTTAACACGAACAATTGTTAAATGGTAAAGTTAGCAAACTCAAGATAACATTTTTGTCAGCAAGAAGACTTTTATAATTCTAAACTCTTTCAGAATTCTGTACCTCGATTTTAATCTGAAAATGAAAATTGAGATTGTTGATTGTTATATATGTGTATTCATACAATTTCATTGGGCTAATTATAGTAACAGTACGATTCAATATATATATATATATATATATATATATATATATATATATATATATATATATATATATATATATATATATATATATATATAAATATATATATATATATATATATATATATATATATATATATATATATATATATATTGACCAATCGGTTCGCTGTTTTCAACTCATCACAAAATTGGGATTAAATACTGATGTGTTGAATCAATAACTTGGATGGCCACAAAGGTCTAAAAGAAATAGAAACCATGAAGAACATACAGGTAAGCCAATATTATATATATATATATATATATATATATATATATATATATATATATATATATATATATATATATATATATATATAAATATATATATATATATATATATTTATATATATATATATATATATATATATATATATATATATATATATATATATACATATATAAATATAAGTATATATAAAATTTCCAATTTTATGCATGTGAGAACAACGGTAATACTAGCCGTGTTTCTTGACGTTTCATCTGATCCAGATCAGATTTTGTGCCAAGAAACGACATAAAAATTCATAAAATATTGATGAGAGGTTGGTACTACTGTGAAAAAAGGTACTACTCAAAATTGTATTATTTTCTGCTGTAAAATATTACCATGTTATTTTGTCAGTAGCTGTCATTTTGTCAGTAGTAAATGGTTATACATTCTCTTTTAAAACTTTTTTAAACAAACCAACTGACAGCTCTACTAAATGAGTGCGTTCGATGTCAAATTTTTGTCGTTAGTTCTTTACAATCAACATCTAAAAAAACTTAGTTCCTCTATATTTTGAAATAAGAACTAATTTTCGGATCAAAATTTATGATCCGAATAAATTGATGGATCACATTTTGTTGTTGCTTAGTATGTAAATTTGATCTGATCCCGATCACTGTGCGTATTGGGAAAAAATTAATTGAAGGATCGCGCATTAGGTGCAGGAGCTCTGACAGTTACAAGAAGCAAGGACAGTATAAAAGTCCGCCCTGCACCCAAATAAAATTTAACGTAAAAAAAAAAATAAAAATAATATTCGTACATTTCGATAATTTTTCGTGTTCAATAAACAATATCAGTACCAGTTTGATTTTGTGAGAATACATTTGGTAACCACTGTTCAAAATATAAATTTAAATTTATAAAAATATATTGGGAATGGGTCGTGCAAATCGTTGTATCGATGAAATAAGTCAAACTACTGGAAGGTTAAAATCGCGCCTTGCTAATTCACGTAAATTGGGTTTATATCACAGTAGAAAATCGTTGTCGTATGTACTTTTATTTAAGGAACTTAACCGAAATTGCTGCAGTGTAAGCATTCGTCGATGGCTACTGGTATATAATTTAAGGGGCACCGACATGTTCCTCTTCTATCAGACAAATACCAGAACTCCGAATTATTTGCTAATAATTACGTAGCTAATGTCGATGCCAAAAAATGGAGGGTAATAATATGGACAGATGTAAGTGAATTTGTTTGGTTCCGACCAGGATTATGTACGACGTCCATCGAATACAAGTTTGTCGCCACAATACACGAAAAAAACAATTAAACATGGCGGCGATTCTATTATAGTAGGAAGTTTAAATAGTGAACGATTTATTGCTCGAATACGCTAAAGATGCCATACCACACGGCTGGAAACATAGTGAACGTTATTGCAATGGCCTGCACAGTCACCTGATAGAAATGTGATCGATAACTTCAAATCATTCGAATCAATTGAAACTAGCCATTAGTCACAGAAAATACAGCAATAAGGAGGAATTATTTAATACAATTAAAGAAGAATGGGGAAAATGCCGGTCGTCAAATGCCAGATGCTTGACTCTATTGACCGCCGATATCGTCACTGCTCAAAAGAAAAGGTCACACGACTAAATACTAGCTATGAAATACTGGCTACCTACCTTAAATTATACACAAACAAGACTGAATTGAAGTGGAAACTGGAGATTAATACTAACTGTATGGGTTATTTGGCAGCGAGTGATTTAGGATTTTTGAAATTTAAAGAAACAACAACGAATAAAACAAATTATCTTGAAATTTGGAAAAGAAATGTTCGACCAAGTGCAGAAAGATTAGATTTGTGTGCTTATATTTATTATCAACAAGATAACCCAAAATATTTCTCATATTTAAAACACCCGCAATTACCGGATTTAAACTCGATACAGAATTTATAGCAGGTAATACAAATGTGGGTTGCAAATTTCAATCCATCCAATAAATCATAGCTAAAAGGTGGAATAATGGATCAATAGGAAAAATTTCGAAGCTTAGAAAACTATTGGAATCCATGTGTTGTCGTTTATAGGCGGTTTTAAATGCTAAAGGTGGCCACACAAAATATTAATTTCAATTACACAATCAGGTTGACTTTGGAAAAGAACTACACAGCAACTATAATGATTAGAAATTGTTTTAGTCTGTATAGAAATATACTTGTGTTTAGTCATCTGTTTAAACATTATTTGTGGCAATAGTTTACTCATAATATCTTTATTGTTTGCTATGCACATTAGCGACATCTCGTTTCATCATTGTTCGTTTTACGTTATTGTTGATGGTACCCAAATTTATAGAAACAGTAAGTTAGACCAGAACTCAATCGTTAGTAATACTTCTTTGGTCAACAAAGAGTCTTATAATATTAGGCTTTCTTGGTCATCTCTAAATAGTAGAGACAAAGTGTTAACATTCTTGAGCAATATTGGCAGCAAATTGAACGATGTAATTTAGCCCGACATTTATCTCATAAAAACGCTATGGCAACACTTATCTCAATTTTTATTAGACTTATAAATTCAGTCTAGAAAAATTGACTGCCATGATAGTTATATACTCAGCCCAAAATAAAATGTCTCGATAGGTGTGACACAAAAATATCTGACGGTTATCTTTTTAATCGATTATTTAAATCGAGGTGACACACAATTATCGCATAGTAATTGTTTTGGGCGATTTTAAATGTGAACTGTTTTGCGTCATCTATGCTATGTGGAACAACTATACTCAAATGGATGAAAGACCATCCCGAGTAAAATACGTTGTTTGTCATTATTTGGTAAATGAGCCTGTACTAAAGAGCGGATATGAATGCCATTAATCTAATATTTTCCCAAGAATATAATCTCCAATCGTATTAATAAGCTTCTTATTGTTATTGGAAGTATACTTGAGCAACAGACGGATATTGTTTAAGACCGTATATAAAATAAATTATATATAGTCAAAACAACCAACACCGCCGATTTCATTGCTATTAGCACGTTTACAGTCAATAACATCGTAACCTTTTAAATTAATTTGAAAAATATTAGAATATACAACAAAACATCTGTTTTTAAATCTCAAAATTAACACCTCTTTTGTTAAAGTAAAAATCCATAAACTTATATACGTATTAAAGCGAACCCTCCAGCAGATCTAATTTAACGAAATATGTAATAAAATATCTCGTGAAATTTTAATTAGAAACGTAACGTGTTACTCGGTATTTTTATTATTAACGGATGAACAAATTGTACCTTAACTCGAACAATTACAACTTCATTGTTTTCAAGATGATTAGGGTGGTCCAAATTTTAGTACAGCTAACACTAGTAGTCTGCAAATGTGTACCAATTCCAAAACCATAAATAATTCCATCGTTGTATGACTGAACATTCCATTAATCAAATAATGTGGTGGTGAACGTCCATAACTACATATACTTGTACGAGCTATTAATGAAATCAAAAAATAAAAAAATTATAAAACCGAAAAATTAAAAATTACTCAAGTAATTCTATTCAATTTTATGTATTTCTTCTAACATGAATTCCAACAATAAAAAATAATATCTTAAAGAAAACAAAAAAATGTTTAAACATAAAAAAAAAATGCTGAATGTTAATTTTCTCACGAAATAAAATAAAATAAAAATAAAACATCAAATAACTTGAATGAAATCTTAAAGTTTTTTTTATTTTATATTTCTTTCGCTCGTTTCAAACTTGGTTGGAAGTGGATATGTTTTCTTTTTACTCATGAAATTATGTTCGGTTGTTGTCGGTTGAGTTGGTTTTTATATGGTATAATACAATAACAATCAAAATAATAGAACGAAACTGAGAGAAACACAAAAGACGACTATAGAGGAGAAAAAAAACTATAATTGGAAAATTGTTTTTCCACTGTGGAAAATTTTGATGTTTGATTTAATTTACGAAATACGTGAGAATTGTATTTGTTTCGGCTGGGTGAGGTTTATCTTAGGTACAAATCTTTAGAATCCGAGTATTAAATAATATTTTTCCTTTACCTTCCGAGAATAGACATGATGTCTAGAAGACTGGACTCTGATTGAAAGATGTGCTGTTTTAGCAACAATTGTTCTTTAAAGTGATTGCAGGTCTTTCAGTTTGTCTTGTGGCTTCTATTTTACACCTTTCTCAATAAAAGTTACAAAAGGACAAGGTTTGTAGATATTGCTTTCAATTACCGTATTGCTGATCCACAATTTACTGTTTCAGCAAGAATTGTTGTCTTAGGTGTCTTTTCAATTTCAGTCTGTCATGTGGATTCTATTTTACACCTTTTCCAGTAAAAGCTACAAACGGACGTCTAAAAGATTGGACTCCGTTTAGGGTTATTGCATTGAATTACCGCCATATTGCTTCAATATTTAATGTTTCACGAACTAATGTTCTATTCAGGTTATTAATAGTTTTTGCAAAAAAGGACGTCTATAAGACTGATCTCTATTTGGGTTTACTACTTTCAATTTTAATGTCTTTCCAATTTGATTTTTTCATTTGGATGATAATTATCGCCTTTTCGAATAAAAGTAACAAAAGTTAGTAAGATGTCTTGTTCTTAATATACTACATTGCTCCTTACACATTAGCCTCAGTATATCACAGCAACTAAATTAATAGTTCACCAAACTGGCCAGGAATCCGAAAACTGTGAGGGTCTCTCATTACTGCTGAATATATGTTAAAAGGTTCTACCTTAAGAGGAATTTTATTGGAAACAACTAATTGAATGCCACCTTCAGTTTGGTTTTCCTAATAAGCTTACCGCCTAATTCTAGACGCCAGTCTTTAGTATTTTAGTATTTTCTTAGTCGATTGAAGCGACGATCGTCGTTTGAGATGAGTAAAGGACAATTATTTTTTCTTTATAGGACCATTTTTTGTCTAAAGTCCTCCATTTTCTAAGGAAAAACTATAGAAAATAAACTTTCGTTAAACAGTCCCGTTTTCATCACTAAGAGTTCGTTAAAGTAAATCGTTCGTATAGCTGCTAATTATAGCTTGCAACTTCGAAAAGATTCTAGAGTTTGGCTAAGAACAGCAGTTGATGAGCCAATTATCCCGTTGCTGTATAAACACTGTCTGCACTTATGCAGACTTGTCTCGACATATGAAAATATCCTCGTTATTGTGGACCCTTTAAGACCTAAATAGTAATTTTTGTCTATATATGACAAGCAAGGCAAAACAACAGAACTATATTAACCCATAAGCACCGACATGTTACTGGCTGCTTTTGAAAGATTATGTTCCGTTCGCGGTTCTTCAGGGGATACATAGTTATTGACCCAAGCAACAAGATACTAGAATCACAAAATCCACAAATATGCAGAACTAATTGAAATTAGGTTTTAAACCTATGCAGCGAGAGTGCAGGTGCGATTGTAGTTTAAAACGAGTTCCTCAAATCAATCGAAACCATCTTAGGAGATAACATGGGAGATCATAGCCTTTGTGGAAAAAGGAACGGGTTACTTCTTCTGGAAAGAAATCAAAATCAAGCCACCTTAATGTGGTTTCGCTTTGATATCGGGAAGTGCCTTTTTTTTATTGTAAGGTTATACTATCGGAGAACTTTTTATTTGTTTCGCTGACACTGTTTGTCTCAAAAGATTCTTGTAGTAATTTTAGATGACGAAGTCCTCTATTTTCTTCTATGTCACAACTAATCTATAGTCTTGATAACCGATCACCTATAGTCCAAGATCAAGTATACTATCGTAGGCTTTTTCTATCGTTCTATAATCTCGAGTTTGGTTAATTTCTTGATTATTTGTGAAATTGTATCACAGACTGCTTTGTCCAACTAAATGAACCAACTTTTTTTTTTTGGGTGTAAAAAATCAGTACTGTAAGCACTTATAAATTAACTAAAAGCTATTTAGTACCGCTTTTTACTTATCTCAAAAGCTTAACTCAAGTAATGTTAAATACACAAAGTATACCGATTCGTCTAGACATGTTGGATTTCCGCAAAGTGATTTATTTTCCCGTAAGGTTTACGATTCTTAATCGAGTGTGTTTCTGTAACCTTCTTCATATGGGGCGTTGGATTTTAAACAACATTGTCTATACTGATTTCTCAAAGATTTTCGGCCAAATTGATTCCTCGATTCTGAGCAATACAGAATATAAACTGCAATGCAGTCAGGAAATGTTTAGTCTTTTCATTAACAATATGCAATTTGCTTTTGCGTGATTGCAAAATAATCTGATCAGATTCTGTAGATGAGGAGTCAAGAGTAAGTTATGATTAAGCATTAGCAAATGTAAGCTTCTCTAATGACAGAAGCTATAAGCATTGGTTTAGTCTATGTTATGGCGATTCTGGAAGTGCTGGTCTCCTTTCTTACTTAAAGCCTACTTTAAGCTAAGTTTTATTAATCAGAATTATTGTATATACAGAGTGTCTACCTCATGAAGATGAACCCATGTGAGTCAAGATTTTGAAACTAACTACTGTGGAAACGTTTCTCGTAACAATTTCATAGTTTCTCTATCAGTGTGGCGTAACACTGTAACAGCTACCACAGTTGTTAAAATATGGCCAATAACCGCCCCAGTTAAAATTGTATTCATACCGTTCCTTTTCAGAGATTTAATGATGATTGGTGACTTATTCGAGGTTTTCTATGGCCCAATTTTGTTAGTTTACATGCCCAGTTAATTGATAATGATTTGATTCAAAATGATTTTGTGTTACAGTTTGAACTGTCAATCTTTACAATCGAATAATTATAAAGATAACAAATAAATTGCGATCCTGTCGAATGGACCTCCTCTCAAAGTTAGTCACTATATAATCTAGACATAAGTGTTCAGAAGCAGTTTACGTTAAACTCATGTGCAAGCGAAGCTTATACTTCCAACCTATCGATTACCGCCTGCTTATCATCTGTAGCCCAAATGAAATTATAACTCCAAGATTTCCAAGGTCATCTCGATTGTGTAGCAATATAAAGCTTTGGGAAACATGATTTCCACTTTAGTACCAAATCGGCGGGTAAGACACTTTTGATTTTGTTTATATATTTATCGGTCTATAGTCAACCAACCATATCTTAAATGTTTTCACGTATATAAAAACAATAAACTACTGTCGCCATATTGACATCACTCCGAAATGGATTACAAGCAGCTATTAGATCATAACCAGTGTTTTCTAATTACGACTGATATAATGCCAGAGACTAATTAGTTAATTAGATTAGCACAAATAAATCTAAGTATAAATTCCATAATCTTGCGACAAATGTAAATTTTCGATGATAAGACGAATATATACATACATAACCGGCAACCGCAATATAATTGTGGTTAAGTACACTAACAACTAACGAATAATTGTAAAAAGCTACAAACATAACATTATCAATATTGTGGTTAAATATAATTAAAGAAAAGATTATTTAAAAACCCAACATCCCGCAAACAATCTGTGCACACACAAGTCTATCATATATACATATTGCCAAGTCGTTTTGGATCAATATTCGCCACCCACAATGCGGCTATATATATATGTAGATGATAGTACATAAAACTATATAATATAATTTAATCCATCAATATCATAAAACTTAAACCCGATATAAAACTTTTATATACTCAACGTTATAATAATTATGATGATGATGATGATGTCAGAAACAGAAACACATCTCCAACTGTGCGTCGTCGTCTTTTTATTTTCCTTTTTAATGTACACAATATATTATAAAATATACAAAGCAGCTACGCACACAAGATAAACGACATACAAGACACAACAAAAAAAACCGAAAAGACTAATAATGCGGAATAAAAGAATAAGAAACATCGAGAAAAGAAATAATTAAGAAGATAAGAAACACACTAAGATGTAAGAAGAAAAGTCAAAGCCAAAAAACAGCCTACCAAAAACCAATTTCTATATATTCTTATATTATTTATATTTGAATTTCTTAATGTGCGCTTAATAAGATAAAGAAGAAATCTGTACGTTCGTTTCTTATTTTTATTGTTTATTCAGAAAAGACAAACAAAGTGTATATGAACAAGATAAGTAACAAGAGGAAAATAAGAAAAAAAACAACCGAAAATAAAATAAAACGCCCACTTCTTATGTGTCTCGCATATAAGTCAAATCAAAGCGAGATTCAAAAACAAAGATACATATACACAAAAGTCTATATAAACATCAAAGACTGTGCCTTTAATAGAAGAATTCTAAGATTGATTTTCAAACCGTACGTTCATAATTAAGAAATCACATCTAAACTGGTCGTTCGAGTTCGATAGACGTTTTTTTATTTGAAATTAATTGGATGTATCTTAATTAAAACTTAAAGATAATTTTCTTAAGATTAAATTCCATTTGACAATTGGTTTCGATTCGGCTGAGCGCGACCGCTTATCTTCAACAAAATACTCGTATCAATATATACACACACACAATGTCTTATCATTATGTGAAGAACGCGTAATTTCAATGTACTTATATAAATATATACATTATATACTCTCTCGAAAACTTTGTTGTTGTATACAACACAAAACACTGTGTGTACACAAAGAAAACCGGAAAATGAATTTTATCTTTCATCAAAGCAAACTGATTTTATTTTCTGTTACTAGCCAAAAAAAAAATGTACTCGACTACTTATTCTTTAAGAGATCGTGTATGTATGTATACACTATATACATATATAGGAATGTGTGTGTGTATAGTTGAAATTTTCGAACGAACTTGGGCGAATCGTGACGTATGCGCAGTAGTTGGTATATGAATGATATGAACTCTGTCTACGCCAGTCTTCATACAAGATTCGTATATTATTGATTTGTAGTCGATGCAACGTAGTCTACGGCTGTATTGGGCTCGCAACGCACACACAGGTTATTGGGAAATTGTTTATTGCGACACACCGGTATATAGTTTATATAACCTTTATCGCGCACTATATTTTGTTGTTTTTGTGTTCGTTTGGCTTTCCAATTGATTTATTTTTGTCTTTGATTTTGTTATAAACTTCAAGTGGAATTTTTATTACTTCACGTTCCCAAATTAGATTGAATGACATGTCGTTTTATTTTTTATGCGTATCACTTCCGATTGTTAAGACACTATATATAGAGGAAGGGGACTATATGGTATTGATGGGATATCTTGTTACTCAATTCAGAACGTATGTATTGTTACTAATACCGACATAATCTTAATAAAAGCTCTCAATTAACTTTTACGCAATAATGGGTTTAACGCCTTAATGTTATGATTTGATTGATTGGACAGTATATAGGTAAGGATCTGTAGGTGTATCTGCACTCATCCTCTATGTTTGACTAAAATTAAAGCATATTAATACAAAAGACTACAAACATATTACTGCGTTACTAGCCACGCGATAACTTCTTAGCTTTTTTAGCAACTGTCTATATTGCTTCGATTTTTTTTCACGATAGCTACAACATTTAACTATGCAAAAATACTAAACATGAGAAAATCCCGCTTCCCGATTTTTCCCGACTTTTGAAACCTTTTTTTTGCCAGATCCGTTTACTCACTAATGTAGTAGACGTATAAAAATTGTCCGTTGCCATTGTCCGTTGCCTTCTCTTTTCCAAACACTGCTCAGCCAAATCTAAACACTATTTGTGTGCTATGGCAGGGTTGAGTTTACCTCTGATTTGTTATATCATTCTTTCCAGAATAAACAGAACTGCTTGTTCAATTTTATTCTCTATTTATTAACTTTTCCTGGATCGTATTGCCTAAATTGAAGCCGCCTACGCCATGGCATCAAAATTGTTTTTAATCTCCGTGCACATGACATGACCCAAAATCCATCATAAAAAATTTACTTTTACAGATTCACGTAACAACCACAGCAGCGATTCCAAGTATGCATGCTACCTCACTCATGGAACATGAACTGACACATTCGAGGAGCCATCATACTCTCCCAAATGAAAAAAGAACGTATACGGATCAAAGAAGTCATAAAAACAACCAGACTTAGCATCCGCTTAAAACTCGCCACCAAACCGCCCACACAAGCAAATTAGTCCGGTAAGACAAACGCAATATTAATACCACATATGGTATGTATGCAAATCCTAGGTACTACCAATAGCAAAGGAGCTAGGGTACTCTACCCAGGCGACATCTTTGAGATGATGACATCCTTCCACAACCCATCATCATTCAACAAATACGATAATGATTTCCCAGTTAACCTGAACAACAGATCACTGTCCAACCAGATAATTCATCAAGTCGGCCAATAAATCATTTCCATACCAGACTCGCATAACAAAATAAACCCTTTCAAACTGTTCAATCATGTACGATCACGATTTACGGCGTAAACTAAGAAAAAACGAGTAATTGCCTATTGATGGTTACTAGAAATTTAACAAACGCATAGACTTATATGGCCAACTAAAGCTGAGGGTTTGGCTGTAGACATTTCCAACAACAACTATTTTGAAATGGTGGCTTTGACATATAAAGTTGGATTTAGATTTGTATTTGGTTTTGTAACTTTCTTATTATGTATTTCTGAACTCGGTTATGAACAATGATTATTCATCCGTTGGTTTACTAGTTATGGTCCCTGTTACTGGTGATCTTTATTGTTTTACGGGCTATCTTTTATGCTACTGTTAAAATACTGCTTTATCGCTTATGCTTTGCACACCTTAGATCCAACGAAAGATTTTTCATCCGTCTTTTCATCGTATCTTAATCCGTATCATGAGTCTTTTATTTTACTTCCGGCAATGAATCCATTATTTGTAACAACTGCGTAACTTTAGTTTCTGTTTCGGCAGCTTTTGTTCCTTAACGATTTAAGCGATTGAGAACAAGCAAAAAGCCAGAATTGAAATTTTAATAGATCATCTTGTGTATTTTCTTGAACAACAATTAATATAAGTTCACACATATTTATATGCAGTCGATTAGAAATATAAAATGACTGAAGTTTCGCTAATTCTTACTTTTTTTAAACTAATGCGATCTTTTTTTAAACTTAGCTAACTTGCCAATAAACTTACAGTAAATGTTTGCCAATAAACTTACAGTGACTCAATCGTTTGGAATCATTGCATGGGAAAGGATAAGTGGATGCACTACGACAATCCAAAGCATAGAAAATCGAGCATTAAGCTTAATCATGCATTAACTTCAACAGTCGAACCGATGGGAAGCTATTCATGGCAGGAAGCTATTTTGTCTATATGGCGGGATCAGTGCGATGCGATCCACTATATGAGCTATATATCCAGCCTTACACAAGTATCACTGCAGAACATTATCAACTGATGCAACTGAGCTAAACATTAAAGACATGACAATATAAGTTTTCAGCACGACAATGCTTGGCCTAATATTGCAAAGGTCACCAAGCAAACTTTGGAGTCATTTCAATTTCTATAATGTATTTATAATATATACATTCAAATCCAACTGACTACTATCGAATATAGTCGGTATTTAGGATAAATATAACCAGTACATTGGAGGCAGGTTATAAACAATAAAAATAATAATTTTTCAAAAACTGCCATAAATTTGTCCGGAAATGTTCCAGCTTCCGCGGTTCTATAGCATGGAAGACACTGCTAGTACCAATTGTATAAGGAACGGATTTTGCTCACGAAAATTGCTGAGCAGGAGTATTAATCGAATTGTTTGTTATTAAAGCTGAACCACTCGACAACGAATTTGATTTGATGAATAGCATCACAAAACGGTAGACAAATGGATCCATTTCCATTAGAAACTTCTTGACATATCACAAATAAAAAATTACTTAATATGATACCTGCTAATAGGTCATCAAGCATCAAAATAGTTACGTTTTCAGCCATATTTGATTCAATTCTAAGTGCTACATCTGCCGGGTCCAATTATGCTTTAAAAATTAACAATTTTAATGGTATGCTGCTAAAACAGAGAATGATGTTAAAATGGACTTAAAGTACAGAATTCTGATCTTGACCTATGAATGGATCGAAATAATGCTAAAAATATAAGAAATAATTATACACGGAACAAAACCAGCAAAGTTGAAATTACTCGCAGTGACACAAAAAGTGAGACAAAACTTCAACGGTTAGACTCCCTCTAAATTTATTTGATGATTTCATAATTATAGTTCTCCAAACACTATGTACCGGCTTTTATCAGCACCGTGACGCTCCACATACCGTTTAAGACAATATAGCTAAGATTGGAAGAAAGGTGATGAGATACCATACAAGAAGATTGTTTGTGTGAGAGTGATTTGAAGAGATATGATGATCATATTTATACAGAACGAAGCAATTTGCTTATGTATAAACTCTGTGATGACTTGGTTTGTCATGTTTTAGGTTTTCGAGAATTAATTATTCAGAGTCACCATGGCAATATTTTCCAGAGAAGCCGAAATGAATCAGAGTTCACTCGAAGTATTAATGATTATTTTTGGCGTTATCTCATTATATAGAAATTTAAATCATTATATATATATAGAAATCTGGATGCACATTACGCGGCTGGGTTACTAACCCCTTTATGTGCTTGAAGGTTAATTATTCCGAATTTTATATCTGTATGTTGAATATAGTTTAAATCATTGTTTCGAAAGATAGTCTGAATCATTTACCTTTGACCAATACCAAATGAAGGAGATATAGCTAGAGGCCTGATTTGAGACCATCTACGTTGCTCCGCGACTATCGCACTGACATAGAATCGTAGATGTCACTAAATCTGGTAATTTTGTTCTTAATAATAAAAGTAAGTCTATTTATCCTAGTTTAAACATATTTACTTCCATCGATTTTATGGCGCCATATTCCAATGACGCATTATGTGCTTAGTCTATGACTACTTCATCGCCAACATTGAGCTACTGGATTAAGTTTATATGTATGCACATAAATGCTACACATTTAATGTGGTTTTCATATTCAACTAATTTCCGCCTAATCAGATCATTATTGTGCTCATGTCCAAATGCGTCATTGGTATCATCTTTCCTATATACATGTACAAAAAAAAATGTTCATATTTACTTAGTAAATTATTTCACAACTTGATTAGCTCGAAAAATGCCAACAACGCAAATCATGACAAATTTTCAATTCAGTCATCTTTCCGCGTGAATCAGCTGAAAATATCTGCGACGCTAATAATATATAAAAACAAAGAATTATTTTACATTCTCATCATCATCATTTATGCATATATGTACGTTACTCGTCTAAAAAACAATAATCTGTGTTTTATGTATATGCTTTAACTATAAAAGAGGCTTTGTGTTTATCTTTGATGGCAGGGGGTGTAGAATTCTATTTTTCTTTAACCAACTCAAGAGATAACCAAACAGAGACAGGAAACAAACGAGGGTAGATATGAGAATGCGCAAGTTAACTTCCGACTAAATACGATTTTGGCACACAACAAACACGACCAGATTTTATAATTCTTAACATTCAGTCACCTTTCGTAATGTATACGCGACGAAACATGCTTGTGACGCGACATAATCACACTGTAAATTTAGCTTAAATCCCATATAATTACATAAATCCGACTAAAAAATATTTGACTAGTTTATTACCAATTAAATTACTTTATGGTAAACCCGAAATAACACAAAATCGAAACGAAATTAACAAAATGGATAAATAAAAAACTAATTTTATTATCGTGTCGTATTCGTTTTGTGTTCGGGCTATAATCGTGATGACGTCATTTTATCGCGTTACATGATTGGATACTAATATATTTTTTATCTCATTGTGAAGCGAACAAACAAATATCGACAACGAAGTACAAATGAAACAAAACTACAATCGGTGTGGTGTAAAAACGAGATGGAATATATATGGTATATAAAATAAAAGAGGGTGCGGTTAAATAGGCGGGATTAAACCGATATAAAGCTTCATATTATATTAACGCAAAAAAAAAAAAAAATTTAATTTTATAACTTTGCGCTATCTCTTTTCATCGTGTTGGATTTTGTTTAGTTCTCACATGCAATCGCGCAATTTTTGTGTACACAACTTTTTAGTTGAGTCGAAGATTTTGTCGTGTTACGTTTGAAATCGAAACCGTAGTCTCGGACTTAAATTTAATAAAATATTAAT
This sequence comes from Tipula lateralis, assembly GCA_963932295.1. Classification (NCBI taxonomy): domain Eukaryota; kingdom Metazoa; phylum Arthropoda; class Insecta; order Diptera; family Tipulidae; genus Tipula; species Tipula lateralis. The sequence continues at coordinate 14,439,387 of OZ010738.1, read as the reverse complement.
TTTAATTTATAAAAACTAATTAATTAATAAACATTAAGTGTAAATAATTAATTATAAAACAAATGGTCGAACGACTAAAAAAAAAATTATTTATTATGATTATCACGTTCGGATAAATTCCGATAAACTTCGTGTTTAATTTAAATTTTTAGTATTAAATTATTTTGTTTCGCGCGAATACACATACATAAAGTGATATAAAAAAATAAAATTTACATGTAAGTATTGGTTTTTTTGTAATTTTATTCTACTAAACAACTACATCGACACGATTCGTAACCTCGTTTCGTTTTTCGATTTAATTTAGCCGAATCGAAGAGAAAAAAAATTTGTTCATTTTTTTTTATATAACAAGAAAATAATAAATAACAAAATCGTATTCGGTTGGAGTTTGTTTTTCGTTCGTTCATATTTAGTCGTAAAAAGAGTGTTGAACGGAGTTGACGTCAATAGCTGTTGTATAAAAAATAATTTTTGGTGTATTTGTTTTTTTTTTTATAATTTTCAAGAACATTTTGGATTATAAAATAAAAAAAAAGTATTTGAGAAAATTTTTTAAAGAAGAAAAGAGATAGAAGATACATATAAATTTTTTGTTATTATGTTTTTATTCCGAATTTCGGTATGATTCGGGTACGGGAAATTTACGCGCCTGTTTTATATTAAATTTGAGTGTTTTGTGCAAGGAAATTTATTATATGGATATAATTAAATTAAATACTAGTTCGTAAGTAAAACTATATATAAATTTAATTAATTTTTAATTCAACTTATAAATATACAGTTTACTAGTCTGTTGTTAACTTGACGGTCGTATATGTATGTATATTATATAAGAGAACGTCAATAATCTGCTGATTACAACAAAAACGTGACATTTGCATGTGAATTTAATTATAAAATTTATTTTTTTGGCGCGCGGTATTTTAAATTTTGGTACAGTACAACCTCCCACATATTTGTATATGAATGAAAGAGGTATGAAAGAGGCATTTAGAGAAAAAGGATTTTGCATCCTTTTGTACTATCTGGTTGTCACATCACTATTCCACCATTGATGGTAGATCACGATTAGACTCAATACATAGTTCCAAATGTGTATTGAACTGCGTACTGATTTTATAGTTTAGTCCGCGGATATTTTTAATTAGCAATTACGGTTGCATAATAAAAAAAATTGTTTTGATTTTCGTTCAAAACAATTGGAAAATTACGCGATCATAAAATTATTTTTATAACATTATATACATGTATGTACTTTATATATACGTGTGTGTGTAATATTATTATTATTATTACACTTTTCCATCAGACATGCGCATCCGTACATTCTTCGTTTTTGAATTTTCCAATATTTTATTTTTACTTTATATATATTTTTTGTTCAATTGATTGATTTTGTTTTTGAATTGATTTTTTTTGTATAATAATATTTAAGATTGTAATAAGATTTAAGACGACCATTCGTTATTAAATTTTATTTTGTTGAATGTTTGTACGTATATATGTATGTAGTTACGCGAGTAGGCAAGAAAAATTACTTTAATGTAATATTTTCTTTTTGTTTTAAAGATGTTTGGTTAAGGTAGAGAATTGTACTACTATATAGCCACTTCAGTCGTGTATACCCGGTGGATATGCTGAAGTGATGCTGTATATTAATGAGTATGTGTAGTTTTGCAAAATTAGTATAGAATTCGCTAGTAGTATGTAATACAATTTAAATATAAGTTGAAAGTATTTTTTCTTCACGATCTAACCTATTATAATTTGGTAAGTAGTAGCAATCGAATTTTATTTTCAAACTTTTGTATCTTCTATTTCTGTCGTAAAGGGTGGCACCAATTTGGTGTTGGATAGTTTCTGGATAGTTATCGAAACACTTATTCTTAATAGCTCCCCACAAAATCACAGTCTTTCAAGCGTTACACAACCCAATAAGCGAACTAAAATGCTTTGTCATTTTACTTCAGCTCCTGCACTAATTGAACTGTCTATGCTTTTATACTTAGTTTTTATGATAAATACTCACCGAACTGTATTGGTTTATCGAAAAACTATCCAATTGAAGAATTTTTTCAATAGTTTCCAATTTTGTTCAAGCGTGCAGAGACTAATTTCGTAAATATAAAACATTAAACTAATTTTATATCATAACTCGATTGACATAAGTGTTGCCACACTGAAAATAAACGGTAGTTAAAATTGTAAACGCTAGATGGACCACGTATTCCAAATTATATTATAAGATGTCCTGAAGTTGTCAAATCTTTTTTATTTAATCAAAATTGTCAAACCTCAGCCTTGTCAAATGTGGAACTGCACTAAAATGTTTAAGTGATCCTAATCTATTACTATCTATGGCTTTAAATGAGTGCGTGTGAATGAGAATTCTCAGTATATTAGTGCACATTTTGATATTGTGACCAAGTGTAGTGTACTACACTTGGCCTCTATACCAAAATGTATTATAAATCGGGATTATGTCTAAGGTTAGTTTTTAATTGCAGCGTGCCAATAGTTTGAATTTAAATTATATTCTTCAAGTATTGGTACACTGGAAATACACTTTAAGAGATTGCCATTCTATTTCCTGCTGGCTATCTCTCTTGAATATTAAAAGTAATTTTTCTTAATCTCCAAGGTACAATCTAAGCGTTTTGAAGCCCCTTTAAACTTGCAGTTGCTGGTACTGAAGTCTATTTTCATTTGTGTCTCGGTATATATGTTCAGTAACATTTCTTCACGAACATGATAGCCACAGTTATCAAAGATTGTATCCAGTAAAAGCAGAAGAATGAAATGAGACAGACAGGTTAAAACAGTTTCATGTCTGTAAGATTCGACATAGTTGAAAGAAAACTAAAGGGGGAAATTATTCCAGAACTCAAATCAGATTAAAAACATCCAGTGGTGATTTTTTGGCCACCACTGAGAATCGAATCCGAGACCTCCGAATGACAGAGCAAGCACGCTGTTTTCTCTGCCAACGAGGACGATTTTGTAGTCTTGAGATAGAATTCTTCATTCAAGAACATGAAAGGATATTTTATGCATCGCAAGTAAGATGCCATACTTGAGAACTAACTTATTTTGCAACTGAAATTCACTTATTGCTTCTATTTATTTACTTTACTTATAATTTGCAAACCTTCTGAAATATTGAGTGGCATACAAGTAATATTTTTTAATTGAACTAATAATCATTTGTTCTCTCTTGGGAGGTAATCGTGTAAGATTGGGAATTTACCAAGAAACTGCGATAGAATTGGCACTTCTTCGGATTCTAAACCATTGGTATATGCATTAAAATGGTCCCAGTTGATTTCAAAAGACTTAAATAGAGTAACTATTACATTAGCCTTTGGAACTAACGAAATCTTATACAGCAAACATATTATTTTTGCCGTTGGCGTGAACCGCCAGGGTATGAATCACATTCACTGATGTAAAACGAGGATTGGAGTGAACGAAATTTGTATACTTCATGTGCAATGTATCACAACAAGTTAGTCAGAAATAAATCAGTTGAATCTGAGGGACTCTATAGTACTAACGTACTTATAATCTTGTGTAACGTGCAAGATGGCTATAGATCTGATCTAACGAGTGTATGTTTTTTGATCTTACCCGCTGCTATCAAACTTGCGTATAGTTAAACAAAGTTCGTGGTCCATAGCTCACGCCACCTATCAAAGTAGCTTTAAGTAAAAGTTCTTATTGGTTTTTTATGGTACGGAGAAGTGAAATATGTGTGAAAGATGGCTCAGTTGAGATTTTGGAACTTACTTTAGAGAAAACAATCCATAGGATATTTGGTAGATCACGACATGTTTTATTATGGTCAAAATAAAATAAATTACTTGTTGGTGGAGCGTTTATTGAACAATGACTTGGGAGCGATGAATGTAAAGGGGTTAATTATTTGAGTACCTTTATTACTAAGTACAGGGTGGCGCATTAGTTAACGTAATGATAAATTTAATGAATAACTTTAATGTTTGTGATTTTATTTGACGTTAGCATTTATTAAAATTTTAGTTTGGGAATATGTTACACATTATGTTGTAAAGATAATATCTTTCAAACGGTGTCCATTGTTTGCTTCGACCTGACATTCTCTATCCAGTGCAATTTCGATAGCATTTCTTAAGGTTCCAGCACCCTCACTTCTTTTAGTTTATTGGCTTTCAGCTGTTGGATTACATCCAACAGCAATCGGGAACTGTTAAATCGGATTAACACCTGTGATATTATTCGACTTTCGTAAATATCGCTCATTCGAGCCATATTTAGTCGAGTTTTGTAAGCTGAGGTTTAATCTTGTTAGAACCAAAATTGTTCTCTTCCTTGGGCCTTAAACAATTTTTAATAATTACTTGGCATTTAATGCTACTGACATTAACCGCAATTTGCACGTAATTTGCATATTCTATCATTTTGTTTATTCACGTGATCATTTATGTGATTACGGACCTCATCGCTCATTATGAGTTTGTAGATATACTATTTATGTGGGAAAACGTATAACTTATGTCAAATTCTGTGCAAAGACCGTCTAAGCATCATTAACATCCAAATATGAGATCCAATCAAATAAAATCCAATCTGAGTCTCTTGACTTCGGTGGACTAATAAATTTTAATTTTAATCTCTGAGGATTTTCAGTACTAGCACATTTGAGTATAGCTTCATGATAGGCTGCCTCTTGGTCTGTTTCGAAATCCGTAACGTTATCTTAATCGTTTCATTAGTGATTCTGATTTGTTTTCGTTATATTAGGCAGGGAAGGATACATATGTTGTATCACAGTGTAATGGTATACTGTTCTTTGTGCAACTCTGATTGGTATGTTTTTAATGATTGTGTATGCCTTTTTGAAACGTACCTTTACTTTTCCATTTGGATAACCAACGACTTTACAATCATAATACATAATATGTGAAACAGCCTACGAAGACATTTTTGGGCTAATTTCTGATCTAGAACCTGGCTGTATCACAGAAGAACATATATGTATCTTATGATCGCTGACAATTCAAGAGATGTAAAAAGTAGCCTCACTTCAAATTTACCATGCTAACAATTTGCCGTCAAACGGTCACACATCATTAACATTAGCATCCAACACTCGCTACACTAAATTATGCATTTAATTTTTAACACATAATTTATTCTTCGCTTTATCTTATCTCAACGTTTTAGATATCTTATTAAATTTTATATCTTCTACTTCGCACTAAAAAAAAAATAACCGACGACTTAAGTCAAACAACTAAACATGCTAAACCATAAAATAAACAAAAAAAACGAAAACATTTTGTTTGTTGTTTGACTCCAGAGAACTTATTAATACCTTATATGTATGTATGTAAGTTAACGACTAAAGTATTTTGGTGCACCCCTTCTTCACATAAAGAAACATAAAATCCATATTAACAAGGCCTATCGAACTCTCTGCTTTTCACAGATATTCGATTCACACAACACACAGCGATGTATATGTCTGTTAGTGTGTATAAAGCGAATTGAATTGACATTCAACAAGTGTCTCGCAAGATAATGAAACGAAAAAACATAAAAAAAAATTCTGTTCCGTTCCTTACACCAAAAATAAAAAAAATCACCCTTCAAAGTGATTTATATTGGTTTTTGGTGATGAGAAAATGAAAATTTTCAATGCGATATAAATAATGAATCTCGTAAATATGTTGAAAACTCGATAGAGAGACGAAGGAGGATGCGAGATGAAAAGGAGGAAAATTTTTTTTCCATCCGATTTTTGATTTTCATCTAGCTGCTCGCTAAATTGATCCGAAAGTTTTTATTTCCAATTCCCGTTTCGATATATTTTCCATCTATCGTGTGGCTATATATGTGTGTGTGTACATACATACGTTTTATGAATTTATTAATTAAATCATAAAACAACAACATAATTGAAAAGCAACAGAAACCATATGTTTGGAGTTAATTAGTTTTTTATGTATGTGAACACTATGTGTGTGTGTGTGTCTTCAGTTGTTTATATAGTCATCTTCTCGCGTCTTCTATATAAAATGACAAATGGAAAACACAGCATATTTATGTAACACATTAACATAAGTGGAAATACTTATGAGTTATTACAACAGATTTAACAAAACATACATAGGGCGTTAAGTACATGCGTGTCTGCGTACCATACACAGCTTTGCCCAGTATTATGCAATGTTAAAGGTCGGAATACTATCCGATCAAATCTGATTTTCAAATCTATAAAAATTTTCTTTTAAAATAACAAATCTTTATTATTTATGAAACTTGTTAAATTTGTTTTTATTACTTAAAGTTCAAT